>JAESUZ010003224.1:1027500-1360988 GCA_017311185.1 Proteles cristata cristata | reverse complement strand
GGTATCAGCTACAAACCTGTTGTATTGGTGCAGATTTGCAGATAAATTAAAGAAGCTTCAGCATCCCTCAGTTGCATGAACTCCTTCTGAGGGCCTGGAAGAGACCTTATCAATGTATTCAGAAGGTTATATGGTTTTGTAAAATTTGTAAAAGTAAGGCATTTTACCTAAAATTGGTTAGAACAGTGGTTTCCTTTCATTCTGACTCACCTTTATCACACTTCTCATGCTGAGTGGTGTTGGAATGGTCGCGGGCAATTTTGGGATCTGGTGTCAGGGAAGACGAGCTGGGGGTTCTTTTATTTGACTTTAGTGGAATAATATTATGTGGTTCACAGTCACTTCTGGATAGTTACCTTTTTGCTAACTGTTTCCGAATGACTTCCAAGAATGCTACAATCCATTGCACCAGTTGAGCTGGTAGGGCCCGGAGTCTTATTGGGATGTATGTGACAATGCCCTTTGTGGCCAACACCAGCAGTAAGGTAGTGAGGAGGATCACATGAGAAATCATCAGAGCCCGAAATTAATCTGAGCAAAATTTGTCACACTTCCAGCTTATATACAAAAGAAACTTGTCATTTCCCCAAATTTGAAAACAGTCCTAAACAATCTACACGCATTTCCTACTAGCTGAAACAAGCTCCCTAACTGCATTTTCCATTTTTTGCTTCTCAATTTATGGTGCTGTGCTGCTGATGCAGGCAGGTTGGGTCCCAGGACCCAAAGGGTGTCCTGAAGGACCAGCCAACAGGGTCCCTGGCTGCATGCATGGTAGAAATCAAACACGAGCCAGCAAGACGTGAAAGTAGAGTTTACTGAAGGTATTAAGAGAGTCCAGGTACAGACAGATGTCTGAGAGGCTCAGGAAGGAGGGAATCTTGTCTTATTTCAAGGTTCTGAGTTTGTTTTCTTTGTTTTTTTTTTTTTTTTAATTTATTTTTGGGAGACAGAGAGAGACAGCACAAGCAGGGGATAGTCAGAGAGAGGGAGACAGAGAATCCAAAGACAGGCTCCAGGCTCTGAGCTAGCTGTCAGCACAGAGCCCGACATGGGGCTCGAACTCACAAACTGTGAGATCATGACCTAAGCTGAAGCCGGATGCCTAACCAACTGAGCCACCCAGTCACCCCAAGGTTTCTGAGTTTTTACTGAGGGTTGTAGTCTGGTGTACCTGTACTTTCAGGCAGCCAGGAACTGAGTAGAACGTTTTTACGTTTCATTTTTATGAAGGCCCACATGTTATTCCTTGGAGCCTGGGGCCTGGGCATAGAGGTGTCAAACACTGATGGTCTGGAATATGATGAATATGATGGTTTCCTTCAGTCATTCTTACCAGGTCCTTCCTTTGATGTTACCTATTCTAAAGAAATTATTGACCACTTGTCCCTTGCAGAGGGATATACTATTTGCATTTTGAGGCATATGTAAAGTGGGGGTGCAGGTCCTAGCAAGAATAGAAGCAGGAAAAGGAACAAAAAGCAGGTTTTATGGAGTCCTTCAGCTTCCCTCTCTCACAGAGCATGAACCTGTGCAGATGACACCTTATGAGTGACATTACAAATTCCTGCCATCTAATAAGATTTAAAATAGCCCATCACTCTTACTTAGCTGTCTCTTCATCCATCTTTGATGAACTATCAAGTTTTCTCTTAGAATTATTCTAAAATTTCTTTCTTAATCTGACTGGGATACTAACTCACACCCACATGACATCCACAATTGATACGTGATTACACTTACCAACTGTCCCTTTTTCCCTGGACCAAGGGATTTCCAGGGAAATGGACTTTCAGGGCTAAAATGGGAAAAGTCTTGGCTAAACTGAGATAAGTTGCTTAGCTTATGTATCCCTGTGTTATTTATCAAGAGTAACAATCTAAGTGACAGCTCATGGGACTTTAATCTTCTCTCTGCCACAAAATTACACTTTGTTTTTCCCATCTGCTTGTAATTTATTCCCACATGAGGAAAATTATTTTTCCTTTTCATATATGATCCCTATAGCCGTGTCCTGCTATATTGCCCTTTGTCTTTGGTATTCTGACTTTTCAATTGACATCTCCTTTTTGTCATCTTAAATGTTACCTTTTCACCAAGTTCCCTCCCTTCATCTATAACAACTTCACTTGGCATTTTTTTTACTTATGCTATCATTCTATCTCTCTCCTTCCCTCTTATAAGAGATTTCTCAAGACTAGGCTATGAACTATGTCTGAATTCCTTCATTACTTCTCTTGCTTTTGGCCTCAGCATTTCACTGAAACAATTCTCTTAATAGTTCTCTAAACAATTGCCATGTGGTTCAACAAAGAGTCTGTTGCTTTTTAGCCTTCTGCCCCTTTGGAGTCTCTGATTTTCCCTTGTTAATTTTCTTGACATGCTTTTCTGTCTTGGCTTCTTTACACGGCCCCACCCTAAAACTCCCTTCAGCTCTCATTCTTTCCTTTTGTTGCCTCTACTGATTTCTTTTTCTCTTTCCATCCCCTAAAAGTTGGTGTTTGTCAGTGTGCTGCATTTAATCTTTTCTGTATATGTTCTACTCGTTGGCATTTTATGTATTTTCTTAAGTTTAACAATTCTTTCAAAGATGGTTTCAAACCTTGTATCCTTTTATCCAGACCCTACCTTGCAACTGGATCATTTTTCTTAGCTCTATCCTGGATAATTTTTTTAAAAATTATTTTTTTTTGATGTTTATTTTTTATTGAGACATGAGAGAGAAACAGAGCATGAATAGGGGAGGGTCAGAGAGTGAGGGAGATACAGACTCCGAAACAGGCTCCAGGCTCTGAGCTAGCTGTCAGCACAGAGCCCGACACGGGGCTCAAACCCATGAACCGTGAGATCATGACCTGAGCTGAAGTCAGATGCTTAACCTACTGAGCCACCCAGGCGCCCCTATCCTGGATATTTTTTAACAAAATCCTTCTGAGCTCTAAACTTACAATGTCTAAGTACAGGACGAGGATATATTTTTTTCCTCCATACAGAAAAGCTCCTCTTCCTAGGTCCTCTGTTTCTTTTAACTTGGGGCACCTGGGTGGCTCAATCCACTAAGCATCCAACTTTTGATTTCAGCTCAGGTCATGATCTCATAGTTCTTGAGTTTGAGCCCTGCATCAGGCTCTGAGCTGCCTGCAGAGACTGCTTGGGATTGTCTCCCTTTCTCTCTGCCCCTCCCCCGCTCACTCTGTCTCTCAAAATAAATAAAAATAAAGTTTAAAAAATATTTTAAAATAGTACATCTTTTTTATAGTCATTTGTGCTCAGAAACTTGAGATTACATTTCTCCATCCTGAGGGGTTCCTTTCTCCTAATACAAATTTAACCAGTTGCTAAGTCATGTATAGTCTAAGTCAGAAATGGCTCTTGCTTTTGTTTATTTTTTTATTTTTTTTTAAATCCAGACCTTCTGCCCCAGGTTAGGCCCTCATGACATTATCTTAACTTCCTGTCCTTGCCTGTATTCCCATTTCTCATGTTTCCCCACCAATTCATTCTGCACTCTGCTTCCTTAGACTGACTTTCTGGCTTCCCTAAACTATGACCTACAACTAGTCTTTTAAACCCTTACTTTCTCCTAGTCATCCTTGAAACACATATATGTTCCTTTCCAAGTGATCTTCTAGTTATTATTTAAGTATCTTCTATGAGGGGTGCCTGGGTGGCTCAGTTGGTTAACTGTCCGACTTTGGCTCAGGTCATGATCTCACAGTGAAACGCCCAGAATTCGAGAGAACCCCAAAAACAGACCACCAGAGACCAGAGTCAAAGCCAAGCGGCAAGGGTTGTTTATTTGCAGGTTCGAACCCGGTCCTCCGCGCAGTCACTCGTTGCCGGTGACGCTGAGAGGCCCTGAACAAAGCCTCTGCAGCCTTTTTTATAGACAGAAGTAAACAAGTCATGGGGAGGGACAGATTTCCATGGTTACAAGTTTGCCATTGGTTAACATTCAAATGTGAACATATACCGTATCTGATTGGTTCCCGCCATCAGGTTTGGCTGGATCTAATTACAACATTTGGGATACCTTTGAATTCAGTCTATCATAGAGCGAGTTTTAAGTCTTGTTTGGCGACTAACAGGTTAACATCTCCCTCTCCAGGCCCTTCTCTCAGCAAGGTGGGGGGTGGCTGCTGGCCTTTTGGGAGTGGCTGCCGCCCTGAGGCTAGTCCCTTGGGCAATCCGGCGGCGGGGAAGCAAGCCTTAAGCTTTGTTACAGAAGCAGAGAGAGCTGGTTAGGTGTTAGCTTCCCGCAGCGCAGGCATTTGCTCAGAAGTGGAAAAGCTGGTTAAGTTTTAGGTTTAGTTTATCTGGGACTGGGGCTATGTGCAGCCCGAGGTTTCTTTTAATGGAGGACTTAATTTTTGGCTCTACAGCAGTTCATGGGTTCGAGCCCCGCGGCGGGCTCTGTGCTGACAGCCAGCTCAGAGCCTGGAGCCTTTTTCAGATTCTGTGTCTCCCTCTGTCTCTGATTCTCCCCTGCTCACGCTGTCTCTCTCTCTCTCTCTCTCAAAAATAAAATAAAACATTAAAAAATAAATAAATATCTTCTATGATAAATCAGGGTATTGCCTTGTGCCCATGCTTCTTTCCATTTAGAGTGACACTATCCCATTGTTGGCTTTTAAAATTCATGTTTAAAATTCATGATTAAAATTCATGACACTTCCTCTGATATCTTCTGAATCCTTCATCATTTGTGGCCTTCTGATCATTTACCTCTATTACTTTCTTTTGTTATCTTCTTTGGTATGAACCATATGATGTCCTCATGAAATTAAAATTCTGAGATGAGAGAGACTGTCAGACACTTTCATATACTCTTTATAGTGACTTGTGCCCAGTTGAGGCTCAATCAGTGTTGGTTGAAATGTAGTGGTTTATTTTAGTTTTAGGTTTCAGACCTAAAACATTTCAGAAGATCATGAACCTGTACTTGTTTCTACTTGTTGATTTGAAAGGCGAAAGCAAAGCTGAAGCAAATTGCCACCAGGTGGCCGTGCTACAGACCTGCTCCCAACCTCTGATGTAATCTGGATAGAAATCATTTACTAGGACTTGTTCTGCCCTGATCTATACAGAATCACGGAATCATAGCTATTGGCTTTGGAAGCGACCTAAAGACTCTTCTGTCTTGCATTTTAGTTGTAAAGATGAGGAAACTGAAGTACAGTGTGTGTGTGTGTGTGTGTGTGTGTGTGTGTGTGTGTGTGTGTGTACACACAGAGAGAGAGAGCTAGAAAGGATTTTTCAGGTAATTTAGGGTTTTTTACAGATAAGGAAAATGAAGTCATGACCAAGGAGATGTATTAGTTGGAATACTTTTGACTTTGTCATAAATTCAACACAAATTGGTTTTTAAAATTAGAAAGAAAGGAAGGCAGTTTTTGGCCCAACTATCTGAAGAGTCCAGGGATAAGCCTAGCTTCAGGCAAGGCTGGAGCCAGGGTTCCAGTCTCTAGCTTTTTATTCTGCTTTCTGCTGCTATGGTTTTATTTGAGGTTTTGCATTTCCTGCCCACTCTTGTCTTTTGTTATCCCTACTGGTAGGTGTATCTGAAAAAAGCATAATTTCCTTTTCTAACAGTTTCAACAAGAACCTTGGAATTGAGTCTCATTGGGCAAACCTGGGCCATGTTCCAGCTGGAGCAAAGGGATGGGTGGGTGCCATTCATCTCTCTGAGAAATGGAGGTTGGTTTGGGGCAAGGTCAACATGTATAGTTTTCTATGAATAGTTTTTCATTTCAGGATGGTGCCCAGCTGAGCTGGTGATTGGGAACTGAGATCTAACTGAGACCCACTTGCCGAGGTATGATATATTGGAAATGCATCTGCTTAGATGGGAAACTTTTTCTAATGTGCCTCAGGTCACTGCATTCAAAAGAATGAATGAGCGCTGAGTAGACCTAAAAATGTCCACTTCTGGTGGCAATTAAAAAAAATTATGGCTAAATGTGTTTTTCTTTTTCTTTATTTCTATTTCTAAATGGAAGTTTTGATTGTATTATACAAAATGTGTGGCGATTTTGAGTCAGAATGCCAACCTGGAATTTTGGGTCCGCCAAATGTTGTTAGCTGTGTGAATTTGGGAGGAGTTTTATATTTCTCAGCTTCAGTTTACTTATAGATAATAACCACATCTCAGGAAGAATGAAGAATTAAATGAAACATAAAAAAGCCCATCCCAGAGCCTGGGACATAGTAACAGCTCAATTAGTGTTAATTAATTGTGGCAGTTTTTCAACATGAGCCCCAAATTCTTTGACAATCTTCTCAGAGAAAGATGGAATCTATGTCTCCTTTTCTTGAGTTAGGGAATGCTTATGACTGCATTAAGTAGTAGAATATAGAAAAGTGACACCATGTGATGCCTGAGCCTATCACAAAATGTCACGTAGCTTTCTCCTGGAATGCAGCCTGAAATGCTTCTCAGAAGTTCCCTCTCAGTACACTCCCTCTTTGAATGAAGCCATCATGTTGTGAGAAGCTCAAGCCACACAGAGAGACAGATTTCCCTGTAACCTTTCAGTGGGAGGAATATCAAAGAATTTTAGGATCATGTTTTAAAAATTCCACATGCTGTGTTAAGTACTATGAGGAGTGTGATTTTCCTACAAATACTTATTTCCTTGATTATTATAAGGATTGTCTGTAGCTATAATGGTTAAATTTATGTGTCAGTTTGGATAGGCTATGGTGCACAGCTGTTTAGTTAAATACCAGTCTGGATGTTGCTGTGAAGACAGTTTTCAGAAAGATCAAAGACCGAGCAAAGACTGTGAGCTGACTTTGAACTCAGAACTGCAACGTCAACTCTTACCTGAATTTCCTGCTTCTCCAGTCTATGGATTTCAGGCTTGCTAGCCCCCACAAATACATGATCAAATTCCCTAAAATAAAGACCCACTACACCCCCATATATATCATTATGTCTATCATTCTTTTTATTGAGAACCTTGACTAATACAATAACTAAATATAGCAAGACAGAAATCTTTTTAACATAGAATAATTTCATTTCCATCATTAGATGATTCAGGTACTTGATATCCTAATCCACACTTTAGAATTTAGAGAGTACTTATGCTGTTCTCAAATTATTCTACATATGGCTAAACTTTGCAGCCCTAATAAGAATTTTAGCCTCATGTTGCATAATATTAATCTTTCATCGCCTATAATTCCCATTGTATGGAGCTCACTCAGTAAACCTCTGGGGACTGATTATTCCTTGACAGTGTGTGAAAAAGTTTGCCATGCCGAGAGTAAAACTATCATTGTGAGGGCTGTGTGCCTGCTTAAGCACATTCTGAAGTGACAGTTTTTGTTTCACTGTCTCATCAACTCATTATGTAAATGTCATTATTGGGCAATTAATAATTGCAGGTAGGTGTGGGAGAATAGTTTCCCCTATTGACATAGAGATTTCTGATCTGATGATTGGAGATGTTATGTGACTCATTTACAAGTCTTCTCTTGGGGGAGTACATCAAAGATGCAGCTTCATGATTTAATGAATTGACTCAAATTACCCATCTTTTTCCCACCTCTTACCAACTTTTATGGCTCCTGGGTCTAGCTGTCTTTATTTGTCTCATCTGAGCCTTGCTGATGGAATCAACATAACTTTCCCCAAATTTCTATGCAATATTACTAAAAAAATTCTTCATGTTGTTAAATTATACTGAATTTTTAAGAGGAGAAGCATGTGGAACAATGCAGAAATTAACCAAGAATCTAAAGACCTAGGTTCTGATATTAGCTGTTGGCTCTTTAAATTGACATGAGTCCCTGGACATACTTCCACACAGCCTCAGTTTTTATCCAAAATGACAAATTTGAAAATTTGGTTTCTACTACTTGGTAACTATTAAATTTTTACTTGGAACTGTTAATGAAGAGATCCTTTTTGCCAAGCTCTTACAGCGAGTCATTGCTAAGATGTTGCTAAAAGGAAACAGCTGATATGTGTCTAATTTATAATTTATTAATTATAACCAGCTGCAGGGAAAGGAAGACAGCTATTAGATGGGGTGGGAGGAAAGAATGAACTTTTAGAAAGTACGAGACAATAAAATATGTCCTTTAGATTGAGGGGTGACTGAGGAGTTGATCCTGAGCTAGGAGAGAGAATATAATAAAAACATCAACTATTGCTAGAAATGAAGATGGAAGATGTCTTTTAAGACTTTTAGGCAACTAAACAATCAGTTGGGGCCTTAGTAAGACTTAAATTCTTCCATCTGATCAAAAAGGCTAAAAGATTTGGTGGCATTTTCGACTAAAGGAAGACAGTTCTAGCAACAGTATGGCTCCATGTAAATCTGCCTAGGACCTTTAGAATAAAAGGCTTTGGGACTGCTTCAGATAAAGAAGGAACCACTTCTCCTCTTTCCGTCTCTCCTATAGTGAGCCCTTGCCTGTTTTTTTTTTTTTTGTTTGTTTGTTTTTTTGTTTTTTCTCCTACTGTCATTTCTGAACCTGTGGACCAGAGCCCTTTCTGAGTACCTGGCCGACTCTGAGACTTGCCTTTTGATTTCAGCTCTCATCGACAGTTCCCTCTACCCAGTGGGCATCTGCATGATTCTAACTGATCTGGAGTCTTTTACAGGCAGTCCAGTCTCCTAACAGGGACAGTCCATGCTGGTAAAAATTCAGTTATGTCCAGCTGAAGCTGTCAGAAGCAGAAAATTCCTTGAACTGGGAAAACACTTGTAGCAGTCCACAAAAAAAAAAAAAAAAAAAAAAAAAAAAAAAGAGCTAAGGCTTATAGCAGTCCACAGTAAAAAAAAAAGAGAACCAAATTCTAAGCAGAAAATTTTCATTTAGAATATGAGATTTCTTTGTAGATGTGATGATGAATAGAGCCTATGAAGTGCCTGGTTTTTGATATTAGTGTATTCTCACAGCAACCGTGCAAGCATTTACTGCTATACCCAGTTGACAGAAAGAAATTGAAGTTCAAAGAGCTTAGAAAGTGAGAGTTACAGATAATGAAAGGTATTAGTATTCAAGCCTAGCATAGCTAAGTACTCTTTCCCCTACTTTGCTAAGCCTGCATGGCTCTGAATGTGCTACTTAGTTTCTGTGTCATTTTACAATAACTAAATTAAAAACTGTAGTACTTGGTCTCTAAGGTTGTTGTTTCTTTACTGAAATGAATTTACTAAAGGCTAAAATTTGTAAGCCTAAAGACTTGATAGAATAAAAAAGGTAGAACTGAAAGTTCAAGTACTTGGCCTAAAGAATGACTTTTTAATAAAATCTCTTCATGCCTCTGAGACATTTATTTATAAGATATTTTGCAAAGTTTTTAAGATTCAATGTGTCTAATGAACAAACTGCACCTCTTTTCTCCCATACCGCGTCATCAACTGTGAAGGTAGCTCATTTATTTTATTCTCCAGTTTTCTGGGAGAATCACTTAATTTCTGATTCTGACAAACAACATAAAACTGTTCAAATAACCGTCTTTAAAATGATAATTTTTATATTCATGGTACCTTTTGAGTATTACTGACATATTCTCAAGTGATGACTTGGATTGACAACACAGAGAAACTATATTCCCTCCTGATTTGCTCTTTGTGGTAGATGAGGTTCCAAATGAATATGTTTACTTGAGTGTTAAAAGGTACTATTGAAATGATGTGAGAAAAATCCCATTTTGAGAACTATGTTACCAGATTACTTTAAATTTCTCCCAATGTGTTAATAAAATGCAAAGCTGGAACTAGGCATTTTTGTGCTAGAGGCAATTTTTCTCTAGAGGTTTCTTTTCCTCTGCTTTGCTTTATGAACTGTCAGATCATGGAGACTTCGTTAGAATCCTCAGTAAAGCTCTTTTAAAGCAGGAATTGTTTCTTGCTTATCCTTGAATAAGCCAGTAAAGTGGCCATCTATCTTGCTTAAGGTTTCTTAATTTTGATAATCTTGTTAGCTAATAATTGCCTTGGTCAGCTACTTTGCTAAGCATTTATCATGCATTATTACAATCCTATCAGGTGCTATTGTTATTCTCTAGAAAAGGAATCTAAGAATCAGAGATGTTGCAGTCTTGCCCAATTTCATGCAGCTAGAAAGTGATGGGGGCACCTGGGTGGCTTAGTCGGTTAAGCGTCCGACTTTCGCTCAGGTCATGATCTTGCGGTTCGTGGGTTCAAGACCCGCGTTGGGCTCTGTGCTGACTGCCAGCTCGGAGCCTGGAGCCTATTTCAGTCTTAGACTCCCTCTCTCTCTGACCCTCCCCTGATCACGCTGTCTCTCTCTCTCTCTCTCTCTCTCAGAAATAAATAAAAAACATTAAAAAAAAAAAAAAGAAAGTGATGGAGCTGGAATTTGACCCAGACCTTTCTATGTCCAAGATCCATCCAAGGCTTTTTTTTTTTTTAATTTAAATTCATGTTAGTTAACATATGGTGTAGTATCTATTTCAGAAGTACAATTTAGTGATTCATCACTTACATATAATAACCAATGCTCATCTGTTGGAAGCCATTCTGAGCCCACTAGTCGAGAAAAATCCTGGTGAGGTTAAAGCAGGTTTGCACGGTCTCTTGCCAATCAGATGACGACTGATATCTACTCCCACTCAATTATTTCTGCTTGAGCACTGACCCCTAGGGTACCTTGTTGATCAATATCAGGAGTGACTTGTCCCCTTATTCTGGCCCTGGTATGATGATTGCACCTTGTGAAGGAACTTATTGTGGGAACTTCTTCTTTTGATTATGGGAACAGACGTCATGTCTCCAGAAGGTCCTGGAGACCTTCATACTTTCCCTTGAGCTATGAACATACTTTCCCTCCATACTTTCCCTTGAGCTATGAACAGGCTAATGACCCCTAGTCATAAAAGACTGACCTTTACATGTACAATTCTGTTTCTACCGTCGTGTTAGTCCAGGATGTTCATACAGCTCAACATGTAAATCAACTAACCAAAAATGTCTATCTCATGCCCTAGCTATCAAGAAATCATACAATTAGACACAAAGGTAAATGCCCTTGAAGAGGCTATTCTATGTATTGGAAATGAGCTAAACTCTTTAAAGGTATGGTTGGCTCTCCGGTGCAATAAAGCATATAACTGGAAAATCAAGTCTTGCCCGGAGACAAAGAGCCTAACTTAGAGAGAAGGAATAGATAAGGGCAGAAGATAAGTTAGTACATACACCTTTGCTAACTGATGGTGTTTAGCAGCCCCTTCCCTAAGGCCTACTTTCCACAAACACCTTCCCTTACCCTGGCAGCTGTGATGAGGATGGATAAGAGTATCTACAAACCTATGACTTAATCTTAGTGTTATTATAATGTGAACACCTTGTTATTTTCTTAGTTACTCAACCTCACTATAATTGGGGCAGTTCTGCAAGAAGACTTCTGTAAAACCTGTTTCTGTACATTTTCCCAAAACACCTTATCACAAAGAGCTATCCATTGTAAACATTCCATTTCCTGATGCCATGTTAACATCTGACCTATAAATAAAGACACCAAAACCGACAGGACAGAGATGCCTGCCTGATGATCAGAAAGGATCTCGGGGCTCTCTCACTCTCTTTCGCCGACACCGTCCATCCTTCAGGGACCCTTGGACCTGTCGGAGCTGGCGCGGCCTCCGACACTCATCCCAACAAGTGCCTCTTTAATGCCCATCACCCATTTGCTCCATTCCCCAACCCACCTCCCCTCCAGCATCCCTCGGTTTGTTCTCTGTGTTTAGGAGTTTTTCATGGTTTGTCTCCCTCTGCTTTTATCTTATTTTTCTTCCCCTTCCCCTATGTTCCTCTGTTTTGTTTCTTATGATATGAGTGATATTATGTGATATTTGTCTTTCTCTGATTGACTTATTTCACTTAGCATAATACACTCTAGTTCCATCCACATTGTTGCAAATGACAGGATTCCATTCTTTTTGATGGTGCTTAGTCTCTAAGGTTGTCATTTCTTAAGTGAAATGTATTTACTAAAGGCTAAAACTTATAAGCCTAAAGACCTGATAGGATAAAAAAGATAGAACTAAAAGTTCAAGCACTTGGCCTAAGGCATGACTTATATATATGTTACATGCAATACATTTACTTACTTCTGATTGTAATGAAAAGTATGAAACTGTTCAAGTAACTGTGTATATATTACTATATATATAGCAATAACTTGATATATATATATTGATACATATATATCATATACACATATATCACATATGTATATATGTACTTGATATATGCATATATATATATCATATACACACTGTGTATATCATATACATACCACATCTTCTTTATCCATTCATCAGTCAATGGATATTTGAGCTCTTTCCATAATTTCACTGTTGTCGATAGCACGGTTATAAACATTGGGATGCATGTGCCCCTTTGAATCAGCATTTTTGTATCCTTTGGATAAATACCTAGAAGTGCAATTGCTGGACTGTAGGCTAGTTCTATTTTTAACTTTTTGAAGAACCTCCATACTGATTTCCAGAGTGGCTTGCATTCCACCAGAGTGGTTTGCATTCCACCAGCAGTGGAAGAGGGTTCCTCTTTCTCTGCATCCTTACCAACACTTGTTGTTTCTTGTAATGTTAATTTTAGCCATTCTGAGGTGGTATCTCATTGTAGTTATGATTTGTATCTCCCTGATGATGAGTAATGTGGAGCATCTTTTCATGTGCCTATTACCCATTTGGATGTCTTCTTTGGAAAAATGTCTATTCATGTCTTCTGCCCATTTTTAAACTGGATTCTTGGTTTTTTGGGTGTTGAGTTTGGTAAGTTTTTTATACATTAGATAATAATGCTTTATCAGATATGTCATTTGCAACTATCTTCTCCCATTTCAAAGGTTGCCTATAGTTTTGCTGATTGTTTCCTTTGCTGTGCAGAAGATTTTTATATTGATGAGTCCCAGTAGTTCACTTTTGCTTTTGTTTCCCTTCACTCCAGAGACATGCCTAGTAGGAAGTTGCATGCATCCAAGGTCAAAGAGGTTGTTGCCTGTATTGTCCTCTAGTATTTTTATGATTTCTTGCTTTACATTTTAGGTCTTTCATCCATTTGAATTTATTTTTGTGTATGGGGTAAGAAAGTGGTGCAGTTTCATTCTTCTGCATGTTGCTGTCCAGTTTTCTCAACACCATTTGTTGAAGAGACTGTCTTTTTGCCATTGGATATATGTATGCTGAAAACTATGGAATTGCTAATGAAAGAAATTGACAAAGACACAAAGAAATGGAAAAACATTCCATGCTCATGGATTGGACGAACAAATATTGTCAAAATGTCTATACTACCCAAAGCAATCTATACATCCAATGCAATCCCTGTCAAAAATAACACCAGCACTTTTCACTGAAGCTAGAACAAACAATCCTACAATTTATATGGAACTCAAAAAGACCCCTAATAACCAAAGTAATCTTGAAAAAGAAAACCAAAGCTGGAGGCATCACAATTTCAGACTTCAAGCTGTATTATTACAAAGCTGTAGTCATCAAGACAGTATGGTTCTGGCACAAAAACAGACACATAGTTCAATGGAACAGAATAGAGAACCAGAAATGGACCCACAAATATATAGCCAACTAATCTTCACCAAAGCAGGAAACAATATCCAATATTCCCGTATCCAACAGAAAAACAAGATCCAGCCTCTTAGCTTCACTGGTGTACTATAACCCATGGCCATAGAGTTCCCTATATTTTATCAGAGATCTATTGAACCTAAGTCTGTCTTCCTATGACTTGCAAGAATAAGTTTTCATCTTTTTAATATTTAATTTATGTAATATTTACATTTTTCTTAAAAGTAATGATGCTCTTAGTTTCTCTCTTTCTCTTTGCTTTTTAAAAAAATTTTAAAATGTTTATTTTTGAGAGAGAGAGACACAGAGGGTGAGTGGGGAACGGGCAGAGAAAGAGGGAGACACACACTCTGAAGCAGGCTCCAGGCTCTGAGCTGTTAGCACAGAGCCCGACACAGGGCCCAAACCCACAGACTGCAAGATCATGACCTGAGCTGAAGTCGGACACTTAACTGACTGAGCCAGCCAGGAGCTCCTTTATCTTTCTCTTTGGAAAAACTAAGAGTTTTTAGCATTTGGAGTTGATTTTAGGGCTTTTACAAATATTTTGTTTGAGCTTTTACACACTGTATTTGTGGCCTGAATACTTTGTCTTCCATGAATATTTTTAACTGTTGGTCCATGACTCAATGAACAGGAAAATATAGTCACTGAGTTGAAAAATAATACTAATAGCATAAAACTTAATGAGTCAGGTTAGGTCTTTTTGTTTGTTTGTTTCAATCAAAAGATTAAAAAATTTTATCTATTTCTATAAAAAAATATTCATATTACAAGAAGAGTCCAAAATCATTAGCCTTGGGAAATCATGTAAAATTTCCTTTTGATTTATTATGTAGGATAGAGTTAAATTTTCTTTTGCTCCTTTTACTCCCAATTCTTCTCTTCTTCTTCCTCCTCTTCTTTCTAGCTTTTATTTCAATGTCTAAGAGTAGCCATGACATATTTTTTCAGTTTTATTGAGATATAAAAGATATATAACATTGTATAACAAAGATATATAACTTTTACTCCCAATTCTTCTCTTCTTCTTCCTCCTCTTCCTTCTAGCTTTTATTTCAATGTCTTAGAGAAGCCATATTTTTCCCAGTTTTATTGAGATAATAAAAGATATATAACATTGAATATAAAAATGTACATCAAAAGGTGTACATTTGATATACGTATATGTTTAGTTAACGTTCATAACTTCACATACTTAACAATTTTTGTGTGTGTGATGAGAACCTGTAAGATATATTCTCTTAGTGTAACCTAACCAAGTAAGAGTTTGTCTACCTGATGTGCAGGAGGCCAATAAAAACTAACACTGCACTTTTGTAGTGAAGAAAGATAAGCTATTTGTTGGTTTGGCGCAACCAAGGAGAATGGGAAGCTAATGTTCTACAGTCCTGAGCTCCCCTATGGCTTGCAAGTGAGGGTTTTAAAGGGCAAAAGTTTAGGGCAGAGTGGTCTCCGGAGAGGTGGGATGCTATTGATTGGAGGCCCATGATTTATGCCACCAGGTGCCCTGGTGCCAGTTGGTCTGGTCCCCCCGCTATCTTTTCCAACTCAAGAAACTTGAAATTCGAAAAATATCTTTATTCTGTGTGTTGAAGATTTCATTAGGTACATTTGGTGATTGATCCTATCTTTCACATAGTGCTTGCTAACTACTTGTAAGTTAGTAGGGTTGAATTTTGACAGGTTCCTTGACTGGTCCAGCCATGCCTGGGGGCAATGTGACCTTCAGTGTTCATGTAGTCATCTGAACTGACAATATGAATACCAACTTCATTAGCAACTTGCAAATATATAGTACAGAATTATTAACTATAGTCACCTTGTTGTATATTACATCCCTGGAGCTTATCTATCTTACAACTATAAGTTTGTACCTTTTAACCACCTTCACCCATTTGCCCCCTTCCCCTGCCCCTTTGGGGGAACCACCAATCTGTTCTCTGTTTCCATGAGTTGTGGTTTTTCTTAGATTCCATATTTAAGTGAGATCATACAGTATTTGTCTCTTTCTGTCTGACTTATTTCATGCAGCATAATGCTTTCAAGCTTTATCCATGTTGCTGTAAATGGAAGAATTTTCTTGACAGTAGAAGCAATCATAGCATCGAATATTTATTGAATGATCACTATATGTCATATACTATGATAGATACTTTGTAATTGTTATTTTATTTACAATAATAATATAAAATAGACAGTGATGTTATCTATATTTCACAGATGAAGAAACAGAGGCTCAGACAGGAAGGTTGGTTGGCAGAAGTTCTCAAGTCACTGGAACAGCCTGAACAAGAATCCACATCTGTTCAGTGCCAAAGGTGGTATTATAAACCGCTGTGCTCTTCATCAAGACTGTAATAGTAACTTAAAAGAACACATCCTAAAATTAACCACCTTTCATCCTTGGAATTAAATATACAATTGGTATTTCATTTCTATGAAATATTATAGGACTAATGGATAGAGAAGATGTGGGGTATATATATATATATATATATTTTTTTTTTTTTAAAGGTTCCCATCCTTTGGTATACAGTCTTAATATATTTCTTTATGGTTTTCTTTTTTTTGGTTTAGGTACATAGTTTTATTATATATATATATAAATAATAAATATATATAAATAAATATATTTATATTTATATGTAAATAAATATATATGGATATATTTTATTTTAAATATATATAAATACATATATATATGGATATATTTTATTTTACATATATATAATATATATATAATGGAATACTTCTTGGCAATGAAGAAGAATGAAATCTTGCCATTTGCAGCAACTTGGATGGAACTGGAAGGTATTATGCTAAGTGAAATAGGTCAGAGAAAGACAGATATTACATGATTTCACTCATATGTGGAATTAGTGAAATTTAGCAGAAGACCATAGGGGAAGAGAAGGTAAAATAAATTACAAACAGAGAAGGAGGCAAACTGTAAGAGACTCTTTTTTTTCTTATAATATTTTATTTTATTTTTTAATTTTTTTTTTACAAATAGTTTATTGTCAAATTAGTTTCCACATAACACCCAGTGCTCATCCCCACAAGTGCCCTCCTCCATGCTCATCACCTCCTTCCCCTCGCCCCCACCCCCATCAGTCCTCAGTTTGTTCTCAGCATTCAAGAGTCTCTCATGGTTTGCCTCTCTCCCTTTCCCCCACCATTTCCCCCCTTCTTCTTCCCCATGGTCCTCCGTTAAGTTCCTCCTAATTCTCCTATACGTGCAAACATATGGTATTTGTCCTTCTCTGCCTGACTTATTTCGCTCAGCATTACACCCTCAAGGTCCAGCCATGTTGCTACACATGGCAAGATTTCATTTTTTCTCATTGCCATGTAGTATTCCACGGTATAGATAAACCACATCTTCTTGATCCATTCGTCTGTTGATGGACACTTAGGCTATTTCCATGTTTTAGCTATTGTGGAGAGTGCTGCTATGAACATTGGGGTACATATGCTTCTATGCATCAGCATTTCTGTATCCCTTGGGTAAATTCCTAGCAGTGCTATTGCTGGGTCATAGGGGAGATCTATTGTTAATTTCCTGAGGAACCTCCACACTGTTTTTTTTTTTTTTAATGTTTTATTTATTTCTAGGAGAGAGAGAGAGACAGCGTGAGCAGGGGAGGGTCAGAGAGAGAGGGAGTCACAGACTGAAACAGGCTCCAGGCTCTGAGCTGGCAGTCAGCACAGAGCCCGACGCGGGGCTCGAACCCACGAACCGCGAGATCACGACCCAAGCGAAAGTCCGACGCTTAACCGACTAAGCCACCCAGGCGCCCCTTCCACACTGTTTTCCAGAGGGGCTGCACCAGTTTACATTCCCACCAACAGTGTAGGAGGGCACCCATTTCTCCACATCCTCGCCAGCATCTAAAGTTCTCTGATTTGCTCATTTTAGCCAATCTGACTGGTATAAGGTGGTATCTCAGTGTGGTTTTGATTTGTATTTCCCTGATGAGGAGTGATGCTGAGCATCGTTTCATGTGTCTGTTGACCATCTGGATGTCTTCTTTGGAGAAGTATCTGTTCATATCTTCTGCCCATTTCTTTACTGGGTTGTTTGTTTTTCGGGTGTGGAATTTGGTGAGTTCCTTATAGATTTTGGATATTAACCCTTTGTCTGATATGTCATTTGCAACTATCTTTTCCCATTCTGTTGGTTGCCTATTAGTTTTGTGGATTGTTTCTTTTGCCATGCAGAAGCTTTTAATCTTGATGAGGTCCCAATCATTTATTTTTGCTCTTGATTCTTTTGCTTTTGGGGATGTGTCAAGTAAGAAGTTGCTGCCGTAGAGGCCAAGGAAGTTGTTTCCTACTTTCTCCTCTAGGGTTTTGATGGTTTCCTGTCTCACATTCAGGTCCTTTATCCATTTTGAGTTTATTTTAGTGTATCGCGTGAGAAATTGATCTAGTTTCAGTCGTCTGCATGTTGCTGTCCAATTCTCCCAACACCATCTGTTAAAAAGGCTGTCTTTTGGGGCGCCTGGGTGGCTTAGTTGTTTAAGCATCCGACTTTCGCTTAGGTCATGATCTCGCGGTTCGTGGGTTCGAGCCCCACGTCGGGCTCTGTGCTGACTGCCAGCTCAGAGCCTGGAGCCTATTTCAGAGTCTGTGTCTCCCTCTCTCTCTGACCCTCCCCTGCTCATGCTGTCTCTCTCTCTCTCCTATAAATAAATAAAAATATTTTTTAAAAAAAGGCTGTCTTTTTTCCATTGGATGTTCTTTCCTGCTTTGTCAAAGATTAGTTGGCTGTATACCTTTGGGTCCAGCTCTGAGTTCTCAATTCTGTTCCATTGGTCTATGTGTCTGTTTTTGTGCCAATACCGTACTGTCTTGATGACGACAGCTTTGTAGTAGAGGCTAAAGTTTGGGATGGTGATACCTCCCGTTTGGGCTTTATTCTTCAATATTACTTTGGCTATTCGGGGTCTTTTGTGGTTCCATACAGATTTGAGGATAGTTTGTTCTAGTTTTGAGAAGTAAGCTGGTGCAATTTTGATTGGGATCGTGTTGAATGTGTAGATTGCTTTGGGTAATAATGACATTTAAACTATATTCTTTCTATCCATGAGCATGGAATGTTTTTCCATTTCTTTGTGTCTTCTTCAATTTCCTTCATAAGTTTTCTATAGTTTTCATCATACAGATCTCATATCCTTGGTTAGGCTTCTTCCTAGGTATTTTATGGTTTTTTTGTGCAATTGTGAATGGGATCAGCTTCTTGGTTTCTTATAAGAGACTCTTAAATACAGAGAATAAATAGAGGGTTGATGGTGGTAGGGCATTGAGGGAGGTAGGTGATGGGCATTGAGGTAGGCACTTGTTGGGATAAATACTGGGTGTTGTATGTAAGTGGTGAATCACAGAATTCACTCCTGAAGCCAAGACTATACTGTATGTGAGCTAACTTGACAATAAATTTTTTTAAAAAAATAAAATTATGTACCTAAACTCAAAAAAAAGAGAAAAACCATAAGGAAATGTATTAAGACTGTATACCAAACGATGGAAACCTTTAAAAATATTAGAAGTATATTTTATTGAGAAGTTCATTAATATGAGAAAATAATAAAATCAACTGCTTTGAATTTAAAATTTTTTTGAGATTTTAACACATAAAAATTAAGTAAAACCTGTATTTAGAGGGTTATAGCAGCATTTTTAATGTTTGGAGAACATTAAGGTTTGGAAGGACTGATGTTTCTTCACTGCTGTTGTAAAAGTTCATGGCCAGTTCTGTTTGCAATAGAGAGTTGTGTTTACTAATTTCAGAGTGGGTGAAAAACTCAAGAGACTTTTACAACTGGAAGAGACTTTAGAAGTCATTCAGACAGATAACTTGAAGTTTTCCAGACAGATGCTTGTCTTATTTTTTCTTAAACACCTTCAGTGATGGAATATGTTCTGCCTCCTAGGGCATCACATTTTATTTTAACAGCTCTTGTTACTTCTTTCTTTCAATTTAGTCCAAATCTATACCTGTAATTTCCGCCCCATTGCTCCCTTTTCTATCCTTTTCTAAATTACAGCCCAAATCCTCTCATTTTTGAGCTCCTCTCCCCCTTTCCATTCTGTTTTTTTTTTTTTTTTTTCTTCTCCCAGTTGCTCCTTATGTAAAGGGATTCTGGGCCCTTTTGTCATTATAATGGATTTTCACAGTATATCCTTCATTTTATAGAAATGTTTATTCTTGTGTGTGGTTCCAAACCTAAGGCAATGCTCAAAGTACTGTTAGTAAACTGCTGAATGAAATAGTGCTGTTATCTTCCTTGATCCATATGCCATGTTTTATGTAAATAATATACACAAAGACTGAATGTGATAATTTCATGCAAACATTAAAAGGACTAGTTAAAAACTCTGGGCATTAAAATATAAATATTTGGGATTTGGGACTGGAAAAAAGAGAAGATAAGTGGAATCAGGAAGTAAATTGTTAAGAAGTTTGAGAAAGAGGCTGCTGTGATGGAAAAGTCTCCTTCATATACCTACCTGAGTGTTGGGAAAATGTGGACATGGTATCACGGTTAACATCTCCCTGTGGAAAATGGAAGGCATACAAACACTGTGTGAACCACACTGATACTGGGACATAGAGAATTAATATTAATGAATCTGATTGTAGATGTCTCAGTTTTTTTCATTTATACCTGGTACTTGAAGGAATATTATTCTAGTTTACATGCTTTTTAAAACAGTGATTGTTGGTGTTAGCAAATATATTCCACCAAACCATTTTAGATCCTGACATGATATGAGGAAACTGCCAACAATTTAAGAAAGACAACTAAAATGCATACAGATAACAGTTATGCCAATTTTCTTTTCAAATTGTGACAAAATTCTGGAGCCAAGTTCTGATACACTTTCGCTCATGGGATAAGTTTTGGATTACATCCTGTCACCAACTCAGCTAATTTACAAAATCTATTATCCATTCTTCCGGAATATCTTTAAATTTGGAATAAGCCATTACCATGGGCTTCATGGAGACTAGTGTTCTAAGATCAAGCATAGTGCTTTCCTCTGTTCTAGTTAATTGGTCACCTAAGTAAGTCTACTATATAACACCAGAACAGCTTGAGCAGTTAGTTCATAGGAGACATATGGACTTCGCCATTGAGGATATGTCTGCAGAGTGTCAAGAGCAGCAGGAATGCCCACAAATGGCAACAGCTTGCTTCACTGCCTAAGTTCTCATCCTGAACCATCCAGGTCATAGCAGATCTGGCTCTGTTTTTGAGTTTGGTTTTGTTGTTCTTACATTGCTTTCAAGTTTACCTGGCTAAAGGGGAAGATGCCTATCTTGATAAGAAGCTGAAAGGAGGACTCAAATTCTTGAAAGCAAGTATTGTCTCTGATATTGAGGCATTTATATGTAAATTAATTTTGTGGTGTTATGGGTATCTTTAAGGAGTCATCGGGAAGGCTGAAGGAGATGGTAAGAGACAATCTTGCAGATCTCCAGCCAGTACACTCTAAATCAGAGGAGTGGCCTCAGAAATGTTTATCTCAAGTGACTATTCAAGTTTAATAGTATAAAACAGATGAATGATGACAATACATTGTAAAAATTGGAAGAAAAAAATGTTTGTAGATCATTTGTTTTGTGGTTATTATTAGGTTTGAAATCCCTCTCTCTATATTTTATTTTTTTAATGTTTATTTCTGAGAGAGAAAAACAGACAGAGCATGAGTGGGTGAGGGGCAGAAAGGGAGACACAGAACCCGAAGCAGGCTCCAGGCTCTGAGCTGTCAGCACAGAGCCTGACACGGGGCTCAACCCATAAACCATGAGATCATGACCTGAGCCAAAGTCAGAAGTTTAACCAACTGAGCCACCCAAGAGCCCCTGAAATCTATATTTTTAAGTGCAGACAATTTAAGGAAAAATCTGTACCAATTTAAAAAATATTTTAAAAATTTCCAAACACACAAAAGCTTAATAAACCCCATATACTTATTACTCAGCTTCAATAATTACCAACACTTTGCCATTCAGTTTCATTTATTCATTTCCTTCTCTTTTATTTTCCAAAATATTTTAAACACACACACACACACACACACACACACACACACACACACACACATCTTGAGAAGATATACATATGCATGTGTAATACTGTTATACATTAAGAAGATACACACAGATACAGATAAATACACAGTATCTTCTTGAATGGGTATCAACATGTAGCACTTTTGCTTTACTCTTGTTGACATATTGTATGGTTTACATGTCTAACAAATTAAGGAACTGGGGACACTCTTGGGCAACATGCTTCTCTCTTCCCACTGATTCCACTCCTGCTCTCCCCTCACTGTCCGACCTTGGCTATCCTTGCCATGGCCTCACCTGCAGGCATTCTGTCTGGTGACATAACAAGTCCCTTCTAGTTTATGCACCAGCTGGGGTCGCACCGACTGGTCTCTTGCCTAAGGATCTGTTGCAGGATTCTCGCTCAGAGAGTCGTGACACCGAGACTTTTCTTTCCAGGAAGCAACTTTATTATGCTGGCACCACTCAGTTGGGTTCGTACCCAAAAGAACTGAGCCACCCACATCATATGGCATAGGGTTTTTTATGCATTTTCTATTTCTTTGTCTTCCATATATGGTAATACACATAAACATGTAGTCTGATTAAGTTGTTTCAGTTTACAAGAACATGGGGGATGTAAGCAGCTGGACTCATATCTAGGTGACCTTGAAGTCTTCTCTTCTCTCTTCTTCAATTTTTTCTTTCTCCTTAGGGAGGGGTTCCTATCACAAATCAAGTGTGGAGCTTGAAGAAAGTCAAACATTGGCTTAGAGAGGGAGGGAGCAATGAGACTTCAGAAGAACGAGAAAGAAGCAGATTTGCAATTATTTGCTGTATGTGTTTGTGAAGGTTTCCTGAATGGAAATCTGGTTTAAATTGTACATGAAAGGAAACCTATATCACAAAGATCCAAGTTTCCAAAACTTTCAAAGAAGGTTTTGAAATTAAGCATGTGTAAAAGGGCTTTTATGTAAAATATTGTGATTTTACACTTTGAAATTCCCTATAGCTTATTGTGATGTGAAAATTCTTCTGCTCCTATGGTTCTTTTCCTATGATTAATGGCTTTACAGGGGGGGAAATCTGTTTCATTTCGATTGGTTTTTTTACGTTTATTTATTTTGAGAGAGAGAGAAAGAGAGTACAAGTGAGGGAGGACCAGAGAAAGAGTGGAAGAGTGAGAATTCTAAGCAGGCTCCATGCTGTCAGCACAGAGCCCCAAGTGGGGCATGAACTCATGAACCGTGAGATCATGATCTGAGCCGAAACCAAGAATCCAATACTTAACTGACTGAGCCACCCTGGTGCCCTGGAAATCTGTTTCATTTAAAATTACTTTCTGTAAATGGAATTAAATTTTATTTTGCATATAATTCTGTTCCCACTTATCTCTATTTTTGCAAAATTATCCAAAAGTTTCTCTGAAAAATCAAGTTAAAAAATGATAGCTACTTATTTAAAGATTACAGCTTGGTTTCATTAAGAATCCAGAAATGACAGGGGTTCCTAGGTGGCTCAGCCAGTTAAGCATCTGACTTCCATTCACGTCACTGTCTCATGGTTTGGAGTTCTAACCCTGCATAGGGCTCTGTGTGTGCTGACAGCTCAGAGCCTGGGGCCTGCTTTGGATTCTGTGTCTCCCTCTCTCTGCCTCTCCCCATTCTCCCTCTGCCTCTCTCTCTTTCAAAAATAAAAAACATTAAAAAAATTAAGAATCCAAAATGACAAGAGCATTTAACATTTTCCCCTTGTGTCTTCTCAAAAACCAAGATAACTTTTGAATTTTATGCATAAAGCTCCAAAATTATCTAATTTAAAAAAGAAATGGAGACTTTAGTATAAGGCATAGTTATCACAAAACACAAAATAGGAATAATCAGCTTGCTCTTTACTAAGACTAAGTGTGACATAAAGCTCAATTAATAATGCAGCTATGCAATTGCTCTTCCCTACAAATGCAATTTAAAATAAAAATTTTTGACTAATTATAGACTTCTAAATATAACTTCATAGACTCCCAATGCTTACTAGACTTGGAAATGAATTATTTTTTATTATTCCAAAAATTAAAAAAAAACTGACAAAAAATGAGCACTTGCCATCATTACATTCAGTTAAAAGAATATATCACAAACTTTGAAAATAATTCTAAATAATTATTTATTATTATTTGAAAATAATTCTAAAAAGAATTATTATTTGAAATATTATTATTTATAATATTATTTGATATTTGATATTTGATATAATTATTTGAAAATTATTATTTGAAAATAATTCTAAAAAGAAACAGCATGAACAATAAGAAATGTTATGAAATTGTGTGTGGTCAGCTGACATCATTCACTGTTCATTTGTGTATTTATATTCCACCTTATTTTTTTTTTACAAATAGTTTATTGTCAAATTAGTTTCCACATAACACCCAGTGTTCATCCCCACAAGTGTCCTCCTCCATGCCCATCCCTCCTCCCCCCCACATCCATCAGTCCTCAGTTTTTGTCAGCATTCAAGAGTCTCTCATGGTTTGCCTCTCTCCCTTTCCCCCACCATTTCCGCCCTTCTTCTCCCCCTTGGTCCTCTGTCAAGTTCCTCCTAATCCTCCTATACGTGCACACATATGATATTTGTCCTTCTCTGCCTGACTTATTTCGCTCAGCATAACACCCTCAAGGTCCATCCATGTTGCTACACATGGCCAGATTTCATTGTTTCTCATTGCCATGTAGTATTCCATGGTATAGATAAACCACATCTTCTTGATCCATTCATCTGTTGATGGACACTTAGGCTATTTCCATGTTTTAGCTATTGTGGAGAGTGCTGCTATGAACATTGGGGTACATGTGCTCCTATGCCTCAGCATTTCTGTATCCCTTGGGTAAATTCCTAGCAGTGCTATTGCTGGGTCATAGGGGAGTTCTATTGTTAGTTTCCTGAGGAACCTCCACACTGTTTTCCAGAGGGGCTGTACCAGTTTACATTCCCACCAACAGTGTAGGAGGGTGCCCGTTTCTCCACATCCTCGCCAGCATCTCGAGTTCTCTGATTTGCTCATTTTAGCCACTCTGACTGGCGTGAGGTGGTATCTCAGTGTGGTTTTGATTTGTATTTCCCTGATGAGGAGGGATGCTGAGCATCGTTTCATGTGTCTGTTGGCCATCTGGATGTCCTCTTTGGAGAAGTGTCTGTTCATATCTTCTGCCCATTTCTTCACTGGGTTGTTTGTCTTTCGGGCATGTAGTTTGGTGAGTTCCTTATAGATTCTGGATATTAACCCTTTTTCTGATATGTCATTTGCAACTATCTTTTCCCATTCCGTTGGTTGCCTATTAATTTTCTGGGTTGTTTCCTTGGCTGCGCAGAAGCTTTTAATCTTGATGAGGTCCCAATCATTTATTTTTGCTCTTGATTCTTTTGCTTTTGGGGATGTGTCAAGTAAGATGTTGCTGTGGTGGAGGTCAAGGAGGTTGTTTCCTGATTTCTCCTCTAGGGTGTTGATAGTTTCCTGTCTCATGTTCAGGTCCTTTATCCATTTTGAGTTTATTTTTGTGCATGGTGTGAGAAAATGATCTAGTTTCATTCTTCTGCATGTTGCTGTCCAGTTCTCCCAACACCATCTGTTAAAAAGGCTGTCTTTTTTCCATTGGATATTCTTTCCTGCTTTGTCAAAGATTAGTTGGCTGTATACTTTTGGGTCCACTTCTGAGTTCTCAATTCTGTTCCATTGGTGTATGTGTCTGTTTTTGTGCCAATACCATACTGTCTTGATGATGACAGCTTTGTAGTAGAGGCTAAAGTCTGGGATGGTGATCCCTCCCGTTTTGGTTTTATTTTTCAGGATTACTTTGGCTATTCGGGGTCTTTTGTGGTTCCATACAAATTTTTGGATAGTTTGTTCTAGTTTTGAGAAGTATGCTCGTGAAATTTTGATTGGAATTGCATTGAATGTGTAGAGTGCTTTAGGCAGTAATGACATCTTAACTATATTTATTCTTCCTATCCATGAGCATGGAATGTTTTTCCACTTCTTTGTGTCTTCTTCAATTTCCTTCATACGTTTTCTATAGTTTTCATCATAAAGATCTCTTGTATCCTTGGTTAGGTTTATTCCGAGGTATTTTATGGTTTTTTGTGCAATTGTGAACGGGATCAGTTTCTTGATTTCTCTTTCTGTTGCTTCATTGTTGGTGTATAAAAATGCAACCGATTTCTGTACGTTGCTTTTGTACCCTGCAACTTGGCTGCATTCTTGGATCAGTTCTAGTAGGCTTCTGGTGTAGTCTGTCGGGTTTTCGATGTAGAGTATCATGCCATCTGCGAAGAGTGAAAGTTTGACTTCCTCTTTACCAATTCTGATGCCTTTGATTTCCTTTTGGTGTCTGATGGCTGATGCTAGGACTTCCAACACTATGTTAAACAACAATGGTGAGAGTGGACATCCCTGTCATGTTCCTGATCTCAGGGGGAAAGCTCTCAGTTTTTCCCCATTGAGGATGATGTTAGCTGAGGGCTTCTCATAGATGGCTTTGATGATGTTTAAGTAAGTTCCTTCTATCCAGACTTTCTCGAGGGTCTTTACTAAGAAGGATGCTGTATTTTGTCAAATGCTTTTTCTGCATCTATTGACAGGATCATATGGTTTTTATCTTTTCTTTTATTGATATGATGTATCACATTGATTGTTTTCTGAATGTTGAACCAGCCCTGTAACCCAGGAATGAATCCCATTTGATCTTGGTGGATGCTTCTTTTTATATGCTGCTGGATTCGATTTGCAAGGACCTTGTTGAGAATTTTTGCATCCGTATTCATCAAGGATATTGGCCTGTAGTTCTCTTTTTTTGCTGGATCTCTGTTTGGCTTGGGAATCAGAGTGATGCTGGCTTCATAAAATGAGTCCGGGAGTTTTCCTTCGATTTGTATTTTTTGGAATAACTTGAGAAGAATTGGGATTAATTCTGTTTTAAATGTCTGGTATAATTCCCCCGGGAAGCCATCAGGTCCAGGGCTCTTATTTGTTGGGAGATTTTTGGTCACTGATTCAATTTCTTCACTCGTTATGGCTCTGTTCAGGTTTACTATATCTTCCCATGTGAATTTTGGTAGTGAGTGTGTGTTTAGGAATTTGTCCATTTCTTCTAAGTTGTCCAATTTGTTGGCATATAATTTTTCATAGTATTCCCTGATAATTGCTTGTATTTCTGAGGGGTTGGTTGTACTAAGTCCATTTTCATTCATAATTTTGTCTATTTGGGTGCTCTCTCTTTTCTTTTTGATAAGTCTGGCTAGAGGTTTGTCAATTTTGTTTACTCTTTCAAAAAACCAACCCTTGGTTTCATTGATCTGTTCAGTTGTTTCTTTGGTCTCTATGTTGTTTATTTCTGCTCTAATTTTTACTATTTCTCCTCTTCTACTGGGTTTAGGGCATTCTTGTTGCTCTTCCTCTAGTTCCTTTAGGTGAGCTGTTATATTTTTGACTTGCGCTTTTCTAATCTCTTGAAATAGGCCTGGAGGGCAATGTACTTTCCTCTTAGCACTGCCTTTGCTGCATCCCACAGATTTTGAATTGTGTTTTCATTTTCATTTGTTTCCATATATTTTTAAATTTCATCTCTAATTGCCTGATTGGCCCATTCATTCTTTAGAAGGGTGTTCTTTAACCTCCACGTTTTTGGAGGTTTTCCAGACTTCTTCCTGTAATTGATTTCAAGTTTCAAAGCATTGTGATCTGACAGTGTGCATGGTATGATCTGTATTCTTTTGTATTTATTGAGGGCTGCTTTATGTCCCAGTATGTGATCTATCTTGGAGAATGTGCCATGCGCACTTGGGAAGAAAGTAAATTCCCTGGCCTCAGGATGTAAAGTTCTAAATATATCCGTCAGGTCCATCTGGTCCAATGTGTCTTTCAAGTCCATTATTTCTTTAGTGATTTTCTGTCTGGTTGACCTATCCATTGCTGTAAGCGGAGTATTATAGTCCCCTGCTATTAGCACATCTTTATCTATAAGCTTGTTTCTGTTTGTGATTAATTGTTTTAGATATTTAGGTGCTCCCATATTTGGTGCGTAGACATTTATGATTGTTAGTTCTTCCTGATGGATGGACCCTGTAATTATTATGTAGTGCCCTTCTTCATCTCTTGTGATTGTCTTCAATTTAAAGTCCAGTTTGTCTGATATAAGTATCGCTACTCCGGCTTTCTTTTGATTTCCAGTAGCATGATATATATTTCTCCATCCCCTTACTTTTAATCTGAAGGTATCTTCCCGTCTAAAATGAGTTTCTTGTAGACAGCATATAGATGGATTTTGTTTCTTAATCCATTCTGCTACCCTATGTCTTTTGATTGGAGCATTCAGCCCATTTACATTGAGTGTTATTATTGAAATTTGTGGGTTTAGAGTCTTTGTATCTTTTGTAGGGTTCATGTTTGTGGTGGTGTCTCTGGTATCTTTGTTCCTTGTAACCTTTCCTTCAGAGCTTCCCCCTCAGGATTTCTTGTAGGGCTGGCTTCGTGGTGACAAATTCTTTCAATTTCTGTTTGTTTGGAAAGGTTTTTATCTCTCCTTCTATTTTGAATGACAGGCTTGCTGGATAGAGGATTCTTGGCTGCATATTTTTACTGTTCATCACACTGAAGATCTCCTGCCATTCCTTTCTGGCCTGCCACGTTTCAGTAGATAGGTCTGTCACCACTCTGATAGGTTTCCCTTTGTATGTGAGGGCCCTTTTCTCCCTAGCTGCTTTCAAAATTCTCTCTTTGTCCTTGTATTTTGCCATTTTTACTATGATATGTCGTGAAGAAGACTGATTCAAGTTACGTCTGAGAGGAGTCCTCTGAACCTCTTGTATTTCCACATTTACTTCCTTCTCCAGGTCGGGGAAGTTCTCTGCTATAATTTGTTCCAGGACTCCTTCAGCACCTTTCCCTCTCTCTTCATCTTCTGGGATTCCCATGATACGGGTATTGTTGCGTTTGACCGTATCGCTGAGCTCTCGAATTCTTCTTTCCTGTTCCTGGATCACCTTGTCTCTTTTTTTGATAGCTTCTTGTTTTTCTATAATGGTGTCTTCTAAATCACTTATTCTCTTTTCTGCCTCTTCAATCCATGCATTGGAGGCCTCTAATTTATTATGTATCTCATTTATCGCATTTTTAAATTCTTCATGCCTATTTTTATTTTCCATTCTGTCTGTAGCCATGTTTCTTTGATGTCCCCTATGTTTTTTTCAAGCCCAGCTATTAATTTTACCATTATGATTCTAAAATCTTGTTCAGTTATGCTGCTGATATCTGTTTTGAGCAGTTCATTAGCTGTCATTTCTTCTTGGAGTTTCTTTGGAGGAGAGGTCTTTCATTTCATCATTTTAGTTAGGTTTCTGGCTGTTGTTGGTTTTAAAGACCTGTTATGCTCTCTGTTTCTATGAGCGCCGCTATATCCAAGAAGACTCTTTGACGTTCCAGGGCCTATCCTTTCAGAGATTGTTTTTTGAATGGTATCCCTTGGTCTCTCTTGTTGGGACCTTAGTTATTTTATTTTCCTATTCGTAGTGATATTTGGGACTCTCCACCTTGTGTACTCCAGCTTGTTTCTTGAGGTAGCCCTGGAAAAGAAAACAGACAAACACACAGGGAGCAGGAGCACACAAACACACAGGCTAATTCAACTAACATGCAAAGCGAAAGAGAAAACGAAAAAGTTAAGAAAAAAGACGGAGGAGGGAGGGCGAATAATATGGGGTATAAAGTACATAAAAGGGTCAAAAAAGGGGAAAAGAAAAGGAAAAAAGAAGATAACCGATGGACAAAGAACAGTTTAAAGCATATACCTGATTTCCCAGCTACAGTTAAATAGCCGTGTGTATGCAATGCTGGTTAAAGAGCATAGAGAAAGAGAGAGAATGCAGGGCGGGATGAGGCACAGTTGGAAATAGAATGAACAGGCAAAAGGGACAAGAAGCTTTTTTCAAAGAGGTAAAGGGTAGAATATGGTTGGATAGGTGAGAGAAGGATGCTGGAATTATCCAGAGAAACTATATAGTCTAATTACTCCTGAGAGAAATAGTTGAAAATGTCGGTAGGTGTAGAATTTACATTTACATAATGGACTCGTTGTGATTGTTTAAGCAAGCTGGCGACCAGAGTTAGTCAGGTCAGTGTTCTGGGGAAAAAAGAGAGAAAAGAGAAAGAAGAAGAAAAAAAGAAAGAGAAAAAAAAGGGAAGAAAAAAGAAAGAAAAAGAAAAAAAAAAGAGGAAAAAAACAAAGGAAAAAAAAGGGAGGAGGGCACCTCTCAGGCAGGGATGGGCGTGGCGTGATCCGATGCCTCAGGCGGGGGCTCTGCCTTGGCGGTTGTCGGGAGGAGAGTGACGGTGCTCCAGTCCCTTCTTGAACCAAGCGCTGCACCTTGCTCTTTTTGGCGTGTAAACTCCCCGTACCCGGGGCGCAGCCGAAGTTGGTTGCACTCTTCAACCCAGGCCAGTTCCTATCTCCAAATCCCAGTCCGCGCGCCCCGCTGAAGTTGCCTTAGACACTGCTTCCCAGGCAACCCCCTCGGGCAATTCCAGGCCCCCTGCGGAGCTCTGGGGGTGAGTCAGAATCGCTGCTTCCTTCTCTGGGTCGGGCTGGCGCGCATGGGCGGGGGCTTGCCTGCCGGGTCCGCGTAGCCCGAGCCCGCTGGAGTGAGGGAAACCGGGTCTCTCTATGGCTCGTCGCCCGAAACACGTACTCACAGGCTAATTTCCCAGTTTTTAGTTCTTTGCCTTCCCTCTCGAGTTCCAGCCAGCCAGAGCGCGGACGCACGGTGTCCGCACGGCTCTTTCAGGGGTCCCAGCTGCCCGGGAGCTACAATGGCAGCAGGCGCGCCACTGCTCTGAAGTCCAACCTCCAGGAGCGGCACAAAGAAGCAGTTTGTGTGCTCAGCCTCCCCCAGGACCAGTTGTCGCAAGGGGACCTGGTGTGCAGGTATTTGGCAAGTACGGTCTTTCTATGCACCGAGCGGAGGTTTACCCCCCCAAGTGGAGGTTTTTCTGTTTCAGACTCTCCTTTTCCCCTCTCACTCCCCGTAGAGGGTAGAGGGGGATCGCCTCCCACCCTGGAGTCTCCGATCCCGGCCCGATTTTATCTTCCCCGGTTCGCGCTCACGTTAGAAGACTCTCTCAATGGATTCTGCGTCTTTTTTCTCCCAATCTCTCAGGTTTTGTAAGGTTTCCAATGGCTTCAGATCTTTTCTGTGTGATGTATGGGCGCGAGTGCAAGTACGGAGCTCCTTACTTCTCCGCCATCTTGCCCCCTCTATTCCACCTTATTTTCAAAAGGCCTGAGAAAGGCTAATAGTTATTTGGAAATACAAGTTCTGATATTTTTAAAAAGATAGTCACACTTTATTATAATATTATCACACATTTACTATAAGAATTTTTACCACTGTACATTAATAAGATAAATACAACAACTCTTTATAATAGAGTATTCTTTCCACTTTTGTTTTGTGTGTAGATTTAGGGAAGCAGTATGTACTGCTAATTTAAATGATGATATTTTAAATTCTTTTGGGGGAGAGAATTAGATGAAGCAATTCATCTTTTTATTTGCTTGCTTTCATCTAAGCCAAAATGGTACATTCATGGAAACATTACCTCTGAAAATCAACATACAGTCTCCTTGTTAAAATATTGTTTACCATGGCTTACTAATAAAGTGATTTAAAATAAAAGTCTTAGAAACAACCATACTTGATTTCAGTCATGACTCAAAGATGTTCTCTCAGGGAATTCAGGGATTACGTGTTGCTGTAAAAGAAATTCTTTCATTCTATTTTAGTGGTACTGAACTGAGTTTCTTGTTTTTCTGTAATCAGTAAGAGAAAAGCAGTGATTAATGAGCTTCTCAGCCTGCTCTTTGTCTCACCTGTGACACTGAAATAGTGCATTTGCCAAGTGTAAATTATTATTTTCCCAAGCTCAATTATTAACAGATTAAATTTCTGTGAATGCTTCAAAGCAATTGAGGTAGGTAAGGGTCATAATTCTCTATCATTTTCCACATAATAAGTGTATATTCATTGAGTAGTTTTAATAGGACACTAGTTTTTATATACAAACTTCTCAAAATTTTAAAGAATTTATCAAAAGCTTATGTGCCTAAGGACCAGAGCAGTGAACCCCTCCCCTGGAAGACCAGCACAAACCCCTGCTCACACCAATTTACTGACCATAGAGTTCTGCTAAGCCTCAGCACTAGTGGAAATAGTATCAAGTCTCTTTTAACGAGCAGACCACAGCACACATAGTTAAAATTCACCATTCTCTGGCCAAGGTCCAAACACTCCCCACTGCAGGCAAGGATAAATTCTGTAGAAAACTGACCAAAAGGATACAGTAATCAAAACCCAGCAGTAAAATGCATACAGCACACACCAGAGACACTTCCTGAAGTGCCAGGCCCTGGACATTGTATGAACTCTTCTTCATAAAGTCATTACTTCTAGGAGCAGGAAACATAATGGGCTTTTCTTTAAAAAATTTTTTTAAGTTTAAATTTATTTATTTTGAGAAAGAGAGAGCACAAACAGGGGAGGGATAGAGAAAGAGGGGGACAGGATCTGAAGTGAGCTCTGTGCTGACAGGCTGACAACAGAGAGCCCAATGTGAGGCTCGAACTCATGAACCATGAGGTCATGACCTGAGCCAAAGTTGGATGCTCAACAACTGAGCCACCCAGGCACCCCCATAATGGGCTTTTCTAACACACAGTGGAAGATGGAGACCTAGACAAAATGCCAAGACAGAGGAATTCATCCCAAAAGAAAGAATAGAAAAAAGTCACGGCCAGGGATCTAATTGAAACAGACATAAGTAATATGCCTGATGAAGAATTGAAATCAACAATCATAAGGATACCAGCTGGGCTTGAGAAAAGCATGGAAGACAACAGGCCCTTACTACAAAGATAAAAAAAGCTAAAAACCAATCAGACTGAAATGAAAAATGCAGTAACTGAGATTTGAAACCAATCAGTGTAATGACAAAAATGATGGAAGAAGCAGAAGAATGAGTAAGTGCTGTAGAAGATAGAATTATGGAAAAAAATAAGTAAAAGATAGAAGAATTTTGGATTATGTAAGTAGATTTAGGTAACTCAGTGACTCCATCAAACATAATAACATTTGTATCATCTCTTCCATAGGAACAGAGAAAAAAGGGAGCAGAAGGTTTATTTGAGGAAATTATAGCTGAAAACTTCCTTAGTCTGGGATAAGGAAACAGTTATCCAAATCCAGGAGGCATGGAGAGCTCCCATAAAAATCAACAAAAGCAGGCTGACACCAAGACATATTGTAGGTAAATTTGCAAAATATAGTGATAAAGAAAAACCCTGAAAGTAGCACGACAAAAGTCATCCCTAACTTAAAAAGACAGCCTAATAAGGCTAGCAGCAGATCTCTCCACAGAAACTTGGCAAACCAAAAGGGAGTGGCATGATATATTCAAAGTGCTAAAAAATCTGCAGGCAGGAAAACTGTCTAGCAAGGCTATCATTCAGAGTAGAAGGAGAGATAAAGAGCTTTCCAGACAGACAAAAACTAAAGGAGTTCAAGACCTCTAACCAGCCCTGCAAGAAATGTTAAAGGAAACTCTTTATGTGGGGAGGAAAAATCAAAAGCAACAAAGACTGGAAAGGAACAGAGAAAGTCTCCAGAGACTCTGAGATCCCATGACTCTGGGATCATGACCTGAGCCAAAATCAAGAGTCAGAAGCTCAACCAGCTGAGCCACTTAAGTGCCACTGAGTAAGGCTATTTTTAAATAAATACATGGTGAATGGACACCATGTTTACCATACATACCATATGGAACATAAGGGTATATTAGACTATGAGAGGCAGTTTTGTGTAATGAAAAGACTGAGACTTTAAATCCTGGCTCTGCCACTTGCTTATACCTTGACCTCAGAAAAGTTACTTAGCTGATCTGAGCCTCTGTTCTCTTATCTGTAAATGGAATTAATAAATAAATACTCACCTTACATGATTGATGTGAAGGTTAAGAGCTGTTGAGTCAAATGCCTGGTATATTTCACATGTTAATCAAAAACTAATAGCTATCAATTAGCTATTTCTGTTTCTTTTCCTTTCTCTACGCTGGATTCTGGTCCCAAGCTATGTGATCAAGCCACTTAAATTTTTAGGCTTCATCTTGTCCATTTATAAAATGAGCATCTTGGGTAGGTGACTGCTAAAGTCCTTTGCTTCTTACTTCTGGTGATTTCAGAAATAAGCAGTGTTTGCTTTCAGCAAGACTTCCCCAGATATGTCCTTGAGGTACTGGTCAGGAGTTAGTTTGCTATGGTTATGAACACATGCGGTTGTAATGGGAACCCCAGGAACCTGAGGGCCAACAATGAAGGAAGCCAGAGGGTCATGACAAAGGGAAGCACAAAGCAATAGAGGTACATTACTTTATAAAGAGATTTGGTGCCACTTCTATGCAGAACACCTACAATTCACGGACATGACAACCCTGACTCAGTCATCTAAATTAGGGAAGTTCTGTGAAATTCCCTTTCTCTTCTGCCTGCAGTGAGAGGGGTCAGAGTTTCACATACCCAATTTATCTCAGCCTTTACTACACAGGTTCTTCTCTTTCCCACTTTGAAATGGATCATCCAGCACCACTGTTCAAATCAATAAATGCTCATTCCTTTGAATTAGTTTGGATGTCTAGGGCTGAGGACTCATTAGGAGCCAACAAGAATGGTTACCTTCTCCACTGGACAGGTTGCATCCAGAGTAAAGCAGATTTGAACAAGCACAGTGCATGCTTCTGAACAGGCATGTAGATCTGGAGGGCATCCGCATCATGACAGAAGTTCTAAGTTCTTCTGTGACAACTGGCATCATTAGAAGATGCTGGTTTCTGTGCCTTATTATATAGACATTGCCAATGATTTTCCATCTTTTTCTCTGCATCCAATATTACTGACTTTTTAAATTCAAATTTTCTTGCCTTAGACTGTCCCATTGGCCACTTGATTGGTAGGTAGAATATATAATGACATAACAAGGACCCACAAAACATCTAAGGATATTACTCATGTAGTTGTTGCTCTGGAAAATCAGAAAACTATGAATTTACAATATCACCCTTACATTTAAACAGGAGAGGCCCTTGCTCTGCTTTGGTTTTCCATCGACTGTGATATTCTTAATGGGCCAAGGAGTCTATGAGACTAGTGGGACATATCTGTTCAACTCTTGCACCATCTCCCCATCTAGACTATGTTCTGAGTGTCTGGGAGCCTGGAATTCGATTCCCAATGTTGAACTTATTTGCAGAGAACAAATTAATATTCCCCTCCAAATTTGGCCTCTGGAATGATTAATGAGACTCTGATCTAAAGGGGAAATTGCATCAATGGTGAGAACATCCCTTGATCCAAGGAGTGGCTAAGGAGTGGTTAGTTGCTGGATGAGTAGTGGGAGGATGCCAGGAACAGGAGCTCAGGTGAGTGTTGATGTGGGGCTGGCTTTCCCTACACCATCACATTCTTTGGATTTTGAGAAATCCAATAACTGTGAAGGTAGAAAGATATAACATGTTTTATTTAAGAATTTATTGGCTTAATTTATAACTTTAAATGGCTGCAGTCAGGGACTATGGATCTGAGTCAGAAGATTTTAAACATTTAAGGTTCAGCCTGATGGCTTTTCTCATACTGGGGCCCTGAAGAAAGGAGAGAGTAAGAAAACTTGTTTAAAGCACAAAGAAGGATTACTGGCTAACTTCAGAAAGATGCAAAAAGAATGACCAGTTTTTATAGAATATATTTGAAAAATTTGCAAGAAGTTAATAATAGTGTTGGTATCCAGAGTGGGAACATCTCTTTCAAAAACTCATTATCCTAGAGTCTTGCACATCAACGCTCATGATTTCCTAAGTACAGTAATAGCAACACCTATTTATATACTACTTGTCATTCGAGGCTCTCAGAATGGTAAATAGCTGCTGTTTGGAATTTGCCTGTACTTTGAATATCAAAATGACGGTATAGTTTAGAACTTCATGGCTCACCTAAAGAATTTGCCTTGTTTACTATTTAAGTGTTCTATGCTTCAATTTTGTAGTCATGACAACTAAAAGGAGAGCTAACATTTTCACCTAGGAAGCTGCATTCCTGTCTGAACCACAAAAGGGCTCAAGAAAATCAAGGAGTGACAAGGGTTATGGTTGTTTTCATGTTCTGGGAATTATTTAGTTTTAACAACTACTGAGAAGCTACTACTGTTATGGATCAGAATATATTCTTTTTTCTTACTTTTCCTAGCATTGCTTATTTTTATAATTTGTTGGTCTCCGAATCTAGGAAAAAAGAAACTACCATAATACTTTCTCCTCGGAAACAATAATAATTAGTAGATATCTCAATAACTTATCCAGGTTTTTAAGATGAAAGTGATATATTGGTAGAATGATTAGAATGATTATATTACTACCTTCAAGATAAGAAAAAAGGGAATTCTTTATCAAAAAGTAGAAAGGATAAGTGAATGAGAAGAGAGCTGCCAGCAATTCCAAAATAAGCAAGCAATAATGTTTCATAAAGGATTACAGAAACTCCTGCTTCATTGAATTTACCTATGTTCACCTTGTATCATCTAGTGGTAGTTTTCTGTGTGTGCACCCATAATTTTTTTCTTTCTATAACTTCATGAAATGAATGATTCATTTTTTTTAAAAAAATGCTACATTGTCTAAAAGCTACTGTACAAGAAGAAATAAAACTGACTGACTACCATTATATTATACTACTCCAAAGCTTCTTTATCCATCTGCAAGATAGATTACCAACTCAATTTTCAAAATAGTGCTAAAAAAAGATGGAAGTGAATGGTACCTAATGTTATAACAATAGGAAAAACTGTACAAAGACATTAATAATGATCTCTGTAAAATGATATAATGATTTCTTCACTGAAAAATGGAATAAGGAATGACTACTGCTATCTAATATTTCTTTCTTTTTCTTCAAATTTTTATTTAAATACTAGTTAGTTAGTATATAGTGTAATATTGTTTTCAGGAGTAGAATTTAGTGATTCATCAGTGCTCAACACTACAAGTGCTGTCCTTAATACCCATCACCCATTTAGCCCATCCCCTACCCACCTCCCTCCATCACCCCTCAACTTTGTCTCTATTGTACAGAGTCTCGTTATAGAAAAAAAATCTTAATGTTTATTTTTGAGAGAGAGAGCGAGCGTGCACAAGAGCATGCAAGAAGGGGAGGGACAGAGAGAGAGGGAGTCACAGAATTTGAAGCAGGCTCCAGCTCTGAGCTGTCAGCACAGAGCCCTACTCAGGGCTCAAACTCACTAACCATGAGATCATGACCTGAGCCAAAGTTGGACGCTTAACCAACTGAGCCACTCAGGCGCCCCATCTATTGTACAGAGTTTCCTATGGTTTGTTTACCTCCCTCTCTCTTTTTCCCCCTTCACATATGTTCATCTGTTTTGTTTCTTAAATTCCACACAAGAGTGAAATCATGTATTTGTCTTTTTCTGACTTATTTCACTTAGCATAATACTCTCTAGCTCCATCCATATTGTTGCACATGGCAAGATTTTATTATTTTTGATTGCTAAGTAATATTCCATTGTATATTCCATCCCACTCCTTCTTTATCCATTTATCAGTCGATAGACATCTATCTGAGCTCTGTCCATAGTTTGGCTCTTGTTGATAATGCTGCTATACACATTGAGGTACACGTCTCCTGTCAAATCTGTTTTTTTGTATCCTTTGTGTAAATACCTAGTAGTGCAATCCTGGGTCATAGGGTAGTTCTATTTTTAACTTTTTGAGGAAACTTCATACTGTTTTCCAAGGTAGCCACACCAGTTTGCATTCCCACCAGCAGTGTATGAGGATTCCCTTTTCTCTGCATCCTTATCATTATCTGTTGTTTCCTGCATTGGTTAATTTTAGCAATTCTGACATGTGTGAAGTGGTATCTCATTGTGATTTTGATTTGTATTTCCTGATAATGAGTGATATTAAGCATCTTTTCATGTGTCTGTTAGCCATCTGGATGTCTTCTTTGGAAAAATGTCTATTCATGTCTTCTTCCCATTTTTAAACTGTATTATTTGATTTTTGAGTGTTGAGTTTGTAGGTTCTTTATAGTTTTTAGATACTGACCCTTTATCAGATATGTCATTTGCAAATATCTTCTCCCATTCCATGGACTGTCTTTTAGTTTTGTTGATTGTTTCCTTTGCTGTGCAGAATCTTTTTATTTTGATGAGGTCCCAATAGTTAATGTTTGCTTTTTTCCCCCTTGCCTCCAGAAGTGTGTCTAGTGAAAAGTTGCTATTGCCAAGTTCAAAGAGGTTGCTGCCTGTGTTCTCCTCTAGAATTTTGATGGTTTTCTGTCTCACATTTAGGCCTTTCATCCATTTTGAATTTATATTTGTGTATGGTGCTAGAAAGTGGTTCAGTTTCATTCTTCTGCATATTGCCGTCCAGTTTTCCCAACACCATTTGTTGAAGAGACAGTCTTTTTTCCATGGTTTGTTCAAGATTAGTTGACCATAAAGTTGTGGATTAATTTCTGGGTTTTCTATTCTATTCTATTGATCTATGGGTCTATTTTCGTGCCAGTACCATAATGTCTTGATGACAGAAGCTTTGTAATATAGCTTGAAGTTTGGAATTGTGATGCCTCCAACTTTGGTTTTCTGTTTCAGGATTGCTTTGGCTATTTGGGTTTTTTGTGGTTCCATACAAATTTTAGGATTGTTTTTCTAGATCTATGAAAAATTCTGGGGGTATTTTAATAGAGATTACATTAAATGTGTAGATTACTTCAGGTAGGATAGACATTGTAACAATATTTGTTCTTCCAATTACTATCTAATTTTTCTAAAACAAATGGGGAATAAAATATAATAGTGTAAGAAAGAGATGACAGTAAGCTACAAAGAGGATGATTATATTCCCTTAAATCTAACAGTTCAAATATTTGATATATGAGTTACCCATGCTTTGCCTGAGAATAGAATTTACATAGTTAGAAGAATGTGGAAGGGAAACAAAAACTCTCTCAGAAGTAATTCCATGTGGGTATTCCACATGGAAGCTAAATTCTGTATTCCTGAGATTGTGGTTCCCTTACAACATAGCTTCAATGATGCTTTCTTAGGAGGGCAGAGTTGAGTTAATAGATTGTTCTAGAAGGTTAAGAGGGCTCTTCAGACGTGGATCATGTTGCTCATTCTACCCTGTGGCCTTCTACAAGCACCAAGGGTGGACGCATTTACAAGGTAAATATGTAAGGTGATGGTTCTGTTAGTTAACTTGATAGGGGAATCCTTTCACAATGTACACATAGGTCAAATCATCTTGTACGCTTTAAATATCTTACAATTTTATTTGTCAATTGTATATCAATAAAGCAGAAAAAATTTTAAGAATAGAAAAAACCTTGGTTCTTCTAATATAGGAGAATAAAACATTTTTCAAATAATGAAAAGAAAGAGGAAAGAAAAAGAATGAAAGAAGAGGAAAAAGCAGAAAAGGGAACATGGAACACAGAGGGAAATACAATATGGGCTGAGGAAAGGGGGAAACTAAAAAGGAGGAGAGATGGAGTCAGTGTCCTTGCCAATTGGAAGGGGTGTACCTTGTGAGTTTTTGTGTAGTGACAGAAAAGTGGGGTGAAATTGAATGGAACATTGCTAACACTGGATGTCAGATGTGTCTCAGTGTCTTTGTGAGATGTGTCTGGTGGTGTTTTATGAATTCCTACACAGCTCGCTTCAGCTGTGTTCATTTTCTGCATTCATTTTCACAACAAGCATTAAAATAGAACTGGCTATATATTTATAGCTTTTTCAGATAATTGTTAATGTTTTTGACATTACAGCAAAATTCAACAAGTTGTAGGTTCTTAAAGGTCAGTTGCAAGGTAGAATCTAAACTGTATTAATGAGCTTTTGATTCCCCTTCATTAAAATCCATGGCTTATGTTGTATTTTTGAATGGATATTTTTACCCATGCATGATTTTGTAACATCATCTTTTGATCACTTGGAAAATGAGTTATGCAAAGTTCCAAATGGCGACACATTTCATCATAAAACATTTAAAAGTCACATTTTTGGGGGGTAGCTAGGAGGCTCAGTTGGTTAAGCATCTGTCTTTGGCTCAGTTCATGATCTCACAATTCAGGGTTTCAAGCTCTGCATTGGGGTCTGTGCTGATTGCTAGGAGCCTGGAGCCTGCTTTAGATTCTCTCTCTGTCTCTGTCTCTCTCTGTCCCTCCCCTGCTCACACACTCTCTCTCAAAAATAAATAAACTTGAAGAATAATATTAAAAACATTTAAAAAAATCAAAGTTGTTAACATTGCCACTAAGCTCATCAGAAAAGTCATTATTGGAGAGCTATCAAGTGTCCCCAAATTCTCAGTATTTAATAAAATTATTTTACCATATCATCAAAAACATTCTAAAGTGAAATTGGCTTTTTTTTTTTTTTTTTACGGTGAGGGTGTGTGGAGATGAAGAAAACAAGGAATGTTGGTTTAGCTTAGTCCCAATGCCTTAATTCAGGCTATGGTACCAACATTTTCATCCACATTCCTTTTTGTACCATCAATGTACAATGTCAGTACAGTGAAATAGATCAATAATGTTTTAGTAGTTTTTGAAAATATTTCGACCTTACAATACTTTTGACCTGAAAGGGTCTCAGGGTTTGTAGATCATAATTTGGACTGAACTTATGTTCTGTACTAAAGGCTCTACTAGACCCATTCTTTATCTTTCATCACATAGATAATTGGAAGAAACTCTGAAATTGCTGCATTTCTTAAATAACCTTAAACATCTACAGGAAATTTTCGAGGTGGGTTCTAGGTCAGCTCTTTCCAATAAATTGTCTTGGAAAGTGGAAAGGAGGATAATAGAATTTTTTTTCTTTCAAATAAAAAAAAATCATTTCAAGATTTTAAAAAGTTAATGTAGGAAAAATGTTGCATGTACATATCTTTTATTTGATCTAAACATTGAATTTTAACGGCTTATAGAAAATATTTCATTACACTGATGACTTATGTCTATTAAAGTTGATATTTCAGAATGTCAGTTGTCTTATGGTCTGAGAGAGTCCTGAATGGTGTATTGAAATACCACTCTCTACCTCCATCCCAGAACCATTGGTTATAATGACAATGGACTTCCTAGGTAGGACATAGTGTATTGAAGCAGAAAAAGTAGGAGAAAATGGCCCAGGAATTCTTAGAAAGAAGAAAGACAGATGTTCCCTGGGTGGCTCAGTTGGTTAAGTGTCTGACTCTTGCTTTATGCTCAGGGCATGATCTCATGGTTTATGAGTTTGGGCTCTGCACTGACAGCATGGAGCCTGCTTGGGATTCTCTCTTTCCCTTTTTCTCTCTACTCCTCCTCCACCTGTGCATGCATGCTTTCTCTCTCTTTCTCTCTCTCAAGACAAATAAATAAACTTCAAAAAGGAAGAAGAAAGACATACCTGAAAGAAAACTTCTTAGTAGGCTTCAGTCTGTTACTGATACATAATTAAAATTTAGGTGATCTGGTAACATCATTCTGAATAAGCTCAGGCCGTATCTATCACTACGAAAGCAGGACTGTCTCAGTTCCCATAGTTTATCACAGAGGTTTGTATGGATGTTTGCTAGGAAGCTAGAACCTGAAAAAAATAGATATGCCTTATGTTTGATCACAATGCAATGCATGTATTTGCCCCACATATACCTGATCCTTGTTGTTTTTCTACAGAGCCTCAGTTCACTGATTAATTCCTGTCTCTTCTTTGCACTGGCTGCTGGAGAATTAGAAAAGAGATATGGGGAATAAGGATTTGAAACATATAATGTTACCTAAGGCCACATGGAACTGTGGGTATAACATTAGCATGAGACATTTCAGTTAGAAATTATAAAATTTGTATGATGATTAGGTTTAGCTGCAATGGAAAACACAAAAAAGTCCCATAAATAAGAGTGGCTTAGGGGAGCCTGGGTGGTTCAGCGGTTAAGCATCCAACTTTGGCTCAGGTCACAATTTCACGGTTCCAGCCCCGTGTTGGGCTCTATGCTCACAGCTAGCTCAGAGCCTGGATCCTGCTTAAGATTCTGTGTCTGCCTTTCTCTGACCCTCCCCTGCTCACGCTGTCTATCTGTCTGTGTCTCTCAGAAATAAATTTAAAAAAAATTTAAAAATTAAAAAATAAATAGGAGTGGTTTAAATAAGATCGAAATTTATTTCTCATAAAGCAAGCCTGGAATTTGGCAATTCAGGACTGTATAGAGTGTTCACTATGTCATCAGGCATCCTGGTTTTAATATTTCTGTTCTGCACATCAGTATGTGGTTTTATCTGAAGTTCACAGGAAATTTCAGGGAAGCAACAAAATAAAGAAATATTACCTCCTCCCTTTAGAGACATCACGTGGCATTTTTGGCAATATTTCATTGGCCCAAGGTTAATCACATGTTTTAATTACGAAGCTGCAAGGGAAGATGAAGAATTTTGTTTCTTAGCTGAACACATGGATATAAAATTAATGTTGAATAAAATTAAAGCGACTATTTTTCTGTCACAGAAATAGTCTCTGCTTTTGTAAACAACCTACTCTTTTTCACCCCAATATGCAAATTGGTATTATTTTCAGTGTCAGGAAAAAATATCTTAACACCATTACTTAAAAACATATCTCCAGGGACGCCTGGGTGGCTTAGTCGGTTAAGCGTCTGACTTTCGCTTAGGTCATGATCTCGCGGTTCGTGGGTTCGAGCCCCGCATCGGGCTCTGTGCTGACCGCCAGCTCAGAGCCTGGAGCCTGTTTGAGTCTGTCCCTCTCTCTCTGACCCTCCCTGCTCATGCTGTTCTCTCTCTCTCTCTCTCCTAGAAATAAAGAAAACATTTAAAAAAAAAAAAAAAAGCGTATCTCCAAACCCCAGAATTTGAATTTAGAGCTGAATCATTGAACAGTTTTAAAACCTGAGGACCACATAATAATAAACAGTTGAGCTTGAATATTTGGGAAGAGTATCTATATACTATTCTCTTCCTCAGCCATGCAAGTCAAAACATATCTGTGACTTTAGGATGGCATATTATATTTAAAATTCTATTAAATACTGCTTGAATATTAAAGAGAAATCTGAGAGATACACTAAGGTTCTGATAAAACAATGTATCATCCCCTCAAATGTAGACTACTGCTGGAAAATGGAAGAACCAAAATTGTTTTTCATCTGTGGTAACATTTGCTTTCTCATTTTGATTGCACAGACTTAGTACTAGAGAATCAATTTTTGGAAATGACAATAAATATTGTTGATCAGACAAAAGGTGTGAAATTGATTTCTTCCTTCTCTTTGAAAAGAAACGTCTAATATCAAGATAAATGCCAACCCTCACTGCAAATGTAAATTATATACAGACCTTTAAATAATGGGTATTTTTATTAGAGTAGACTTAATTAAATTTTCTGGATGATTTTTTAGGACAACAGGGTGACATCTACAAAGGCAAATGTATTTAAAAGTTTGAAGTAAATGGAAGAGCAATTGTTGAAAACCCAGAGGCAGGTGATGATTATTTTCTAGTAGGAACCATAGTCAGAAACACTTTGATGTCAATAGAAATGCTGAGGAAACATTTTGGTGTCAAAAGAAATGCTGAGGAAAATAACATGAAACATAATAAAGAATTAAGACTTTATTAACTGCAATCTATTTTTTTCTAAAGCATTTATTAACAATATTAAGTGTACAAAAAATTTTAGAATTTCATGTGTGATCTCATTACAAGTACTTAAACATTACTGACAGGGTTCAATTCTATCTCTGTCTCTGTCTCTGTCTCTCTGTATTGGCTTCATTTTCACAATGGCTCTCTGTGAGGCTGAAAAAAGGCCAGTGGAGACTTTGGCTTCCCAAGACCTTCAAAGCTTCAGATTCTGGAGAAAGTAAAATTTTTCCTAAGACTCTGGGGAGCTACCAGGGACAACTCTGGTTAGACATATCTAATGGAAGTCAACTCTATCTCAACAAATGATGTGAATGAGGGGTGTTTTCCCAAAGATAGAGATGTTGCATGCCTCTCTCTCTCTCTCTCTCTCTCTCTTTCTCGCCCACACATATAGTGCACCAGGTCTACTATATTTTATTTTAGTTTGTGAGACAATAATATGCAGCCAATTTTGGAATTACTTTATAGCCATCAGGCAGAGTGGAATATCATTCATCTTATCTTTTGAATATCTAATAACTTTCTATACTCAGAAATGAATTGAGAAGTAAGATAATAGTATTTCAATTTATTTGAGAAAATGCCTCACTTTTAAGTCATTTTCTTTAATAATATACCTTGTAATAAAAACTTTACTTCAGGATTTCAGAAGTGCTGAATGAAGGTAAATTTTACTTTGAATACTTCTAAAACCATAAAATTACTGCCTTTGAGTGTTCTCTATTGATTATATATGTAGATTACGTTTTTAAACTGCCTTTCTTATGAGGTATTAATTTGTACTTGGAATATTTTATGTCCTTGGTAACTTGATTGATTTTGAGCAAAGTGAGTAAAACATAGATTCTTCCCTTAAGTAAAATTCAATAGAAAGGCTTTCACCTGACATCAATCAAATTTTATTGAGGGTTTAATGTAATTGTCTTTGGTATAACATTTCATTTCATTAATAATGGAAATAGGAGTATACTCCAGATCTTGACATGAATTGTAATCAGAGCTGTGGATATGATTCCAGATCACTTTTGAGTATAAATTCATTTCAATTTCAACTAACTTGATAAATGATCGTGCATTACATTGTACACAATTCCAGATCCATTACCATATTTTTCCTCCTAGCAACCTTAAGAAGTAGGCAAAATTATATTAGCATAAAACTTGACATAAAAACGTTATCTGGAGTGGTATGGAGCAGTTGGAAGGGGCCAGGACCTCGTGGTGGAGTGGGATACAAATAGTAGGGATGGGAGGGCTTGGGTGCATGAAAGGGCAGGGCTAGGAGCGCAGAACACAGTTTCATATTCCAGAAAGAACTTATCAGATGAATGGATTATGATATAAAAGCAAATGGCTGTTGATGATTGTCCAATCTGTTTAGTTCCCATCTGTGCGATGGGAGTTCACCTGGCAGCACCTGTACTATGGAAGAATCCTGGGGATGGGAAGGAATAGACTAGGTGTTCACAAGCAGGGGCACGGGCTTATAATTACTGTGAGTATACCTGCTGAGCTAGATAAATGTACAATGCATTGTGTAAACCTGGCATAGAGCTCCAGCACACTTGTTTCAATGCATTTCAATCCAGAAATGATACACCTGATCCATAGTGAGAACACCAAGTAAGACCTGGTTCTTTGGAGGCCATTTTTCAGACAATCACAGCACCTGTTGTTTGCAAGATTGTGGGGAAATATTCTTAGAGACCAATATGGCAGTACCTAGCAGATGTCAAATATTTAGACTTTTGAGGCAGTAGTTGAACTTGTAGGAATTTATCTCACAACAAAGGGTAGAGATATACATGTAGAAGGATGGTCACACTTAGGTGTGAAAAAATGGAAAGCAATATAAATGTCCCTTATAATATTGCTTAAATTAATGATAGTATTTTTGTGTAATGGATGTACATTTGGAAGCACACCTTCATTGTAGAAAATTTGGAGAATACAGAACATGTGAAAACAGAAATAAAAAATGACTATGCTAACAGTTTAGAGAGAGTCTTCCAGTGTTTCAAATGTGTATATGCACACATAAAATTGTGACATAAGATTGGGAACCTATTATAAATTCTTCACTGTAACTTGAATTTAAAAATATTTTGATTATGAAATACATACAGAACAGTATGGAAAATAAAATACACAGCCTGACATTATATCTCAGAGCAAGCACCTGGGTAATCACAAAGGTCATGAAATCCAACATTGCCAGCTTTGGCCACTCAGAAATCCTCTGAAGGTTTACTCCGAGTCCCAACCTTCCCAAAGGTAGCCACACTTATAAATTTTATGGTGATGAGCTCTTTTTTTTTTTTTAATTAATGTTTCATTTATTTCTGAGAGAGAGAAAGAGAGTGAGCAGGGAAGGGCCAGAGAGAGAGGGAGACAGAATCTGAAGCAGGCTCCAGTCTCTGCGCTAGCAGTCAGCACAGAGCCCGGGGCAGGGCTCGAACCCACAAACCGTGAGATCATGACCTGAGCCAAAGTTGGACACTTAACCAACTGAGCCACCCAGGTATCCCAGTGATGAGCTCTTTGATTCTCTTTTTGTTTTATTATCTAAGTTTTATTTCCTAAGCATAATCACTAACGCCAAAATTTAGTTTTTGTATTTTATACATACAGAATAATTAGATGTATGTTCTTCGTGTCTGACTTCCTTCTCTTAAACATGAATTCTTTGAAGTTTATTTACAGGCTAGAGTCAACTAACTTTCATTTCTATGTTGTATAAAATTGTATGAATACATCACAACTTAATCTATTTTATTGTTGATGCAAATGTGGATTGCTTTTATTTTTTTTCTTACTATTTTAAAAATAATTCTGCTACACTTCTCTTCTGTTAATTGGTGCTTTTGTCCTCTCTCAATCAATAAATTTAGTATGCTTTAACTCCATATATGGTCTTCTGTCCTATCCTTTCCTTCATATTTTAATTCTCTTATATTTTAAACCTCTTAAGACATCTAAAAATATTTATACAGTCATTATTCATTTGGGTGTACCATGTACTTATTATTTTTATTTCATTTAGTCCTTCTTGCATCTCTTTTTGCTTAGATCTTACTTTTTAGCCCAAAGAATATCTTTTAATATTTTATTTAGCGTGGCTCTATTAGTGGCAAATCATCTTAGTTTTATTTATCTGAAAATGTCATTTATTATTAATTCTAAAAATTGAAATATCCTTATTAAAGATTTTTAGGTTAATAGTAATCTTTCAGCACATGAAAAATTTCATTGCATTGTTTATTGACTTTTCTAGATGTGTTGATAAATTAGAAGTCAATTTTACTTTTGCTCCTTTGAAGGCAATCTTTTCTTACTCTTAACATTTTCTCCTTTTCTTTGTGTTTCATCAGTTTTACCGTATTAGACTAGATGAGTAAGTAGACATTAAACCTTGTCTTGTCTGATTTAGGTTGTTATACAAAAATATGATAGACTGAGTAGCTTAAACAACAAATATTTACCTCTCACAGTTCTGGAGGCTAGGAAGTCCAAAATCAAGGCACCAGTGGATTTGGTGTATGGCGAGGTCCTTCTTCCTGTTTCATAGACTGCCATTTTCTTGCTTGTCCTCAATTAGTAGGAGTGAGAGGGCTCTATGGGGTCTCTTTTATAAGGATACCAATCCTACTTGAGGACTGTATCCTCAAGACTTAATTGTCTCCAAAATGCCCCATTTCTTAATACCGTCACATTGGGGGTTAGAATTTCAACATATGAATTTGGGAGGATATTCAGTCCATAGCAAACTAATTCACTGAGTTATTAATTTTGCATATTTTATTTTTTCATTCTAGATATTCCAATGGTACTCTTTCAAACATGTGATGCCAGTTGTATATATTTATTACTTATTTGCTATATTTACAACCTTTTAAAAATCTCTGTGAACATAGTATTATATCTCCTCAACCAAAAGCATAATTAGCTACAAGTCTGTGTTTAATAATTCCAATATCAGAAACCCTTTTCCATTATCTGTTTTTTTCTGTGCACTATTCTTCATGAACTCTTAACTCCTATATTATCTTAGATTATGTGCCAGACATTATATTTGCAGGAAAACTGTTTGTAGGAATAATTATTGAGACTTAGTATGTTACCTTTTCTCAAAGGGATTTTCACTTGCCTTTATCTAGCATGTAGGACACTAGGTATAGTTGATTCCCATTATTCACTGTGGTTATGTTCCATAAAGTTACAGTGAGCACTGCATTTGCAAATATGAAATCATTGCTCTTAGAAAAAACACAGAAATAAGTTCCTGTGAGCCTCTGCGTCTCAACATTTTCATCAACCAATCAATACCTAACCTTGTTTCATATGTATTTTCATTTAAAGATACCTTAATTTTTAAACACACACACACATACACATTTCTTACAAATAACTAGTTACATGATCTTTGAAAGATTAAAATCCAGGAGCTTTGGCAGTGGAGGCTATTTGTATTATACAGGTTTATTTGCCAACATCCTTGTAAAACAAGCCAGTCTTATCAGCATTGAAAAACATCTCTTCCACATAACCCTTTCCGGTAACACTTAGCATTTTTTAGCCATAACAGCTTTTGAAATGTGGAGGCCAGTAGCACTAGGCAAAAAGGGTTTAACATTCTTCTGATTCTGGATACAGTACTATAAATTTCTGAGGCTAAAATTTTAGCCTCATGACTATGTTGCTCAATATACTTTCCTTACAGTTGTCATCTCATGAATACACAAATGTAGCCACTTTTCCATGGCTTCATCATACACTGTAGATGTAACTTTAGCATCTTCTTCAGTGACCTCATTTACAGATTGACAGATTTCCTTTCTTTTTCTGAACATATTGTATTGCTGATTCATTAATGTTGAACTCACAGCCAACAGCACTAGAACTCATGTCTAAATGAAACTTATTTAGCACAACATTTTCTACCCAGGATGCATGATGGCCTTCTTGTGCTTAGGAACACTAGACAATACTTCAACACTCTACTTGGAGGCCATTTTTTTTACGTTGACTTATTTTTGAGAGAAAGAAAGAGAGTACATACTCATACACACTCACGTGCACATTCAAACAAGGGAGGAGCAGTGAAAGAAGGAGAGAGAGAATCCCAAGCAGGCTGTGTGCTGTCAACACGGAGCCTGATGCAAGGCTCGGACCCATGAACCATGAGATCATGACCTGAGCTGAAATCAAGAGTCAGATGCTTAACCAGATAATTCACCCAGGTGCCCAAGAGGCCATTTTAAGAAACAAATCACCACTAAAAAGCACAAAATAGGAAAAACAGGGAACTTAATAGTCTACAAAAAGGATACTTGCAGTATGAGAGCTGACATAGGAAGGCAGAACATCCCCTTGTTTGACCTTAACTGGAAATATGTATGCGAGTGATTCAAATTTTTTACCACTTTGTGCATGTCCTCAAATGACCTTGGAAATGTCCCATCAGTATTGATTTGGGGGTTGCAAATAAATTTTAGTGAATAGATGAATAATCAGAATTGACTTTATCTGGAATTTCCCAAAACCAGTTTCAGGAATTAAGATTTTTATGTCACACAGGTGGCTTAAAGCTGGGATGCAGTATTTGTGGAGGCAATTACTTCCAGTGCATCTTTATTCCAGCAGTGTAGCCTTTTGGGGTCCCAACCCAAAAGATAGCCCTAAAATCCAACTTTCTCTCCACTAGCCCTACAGCTGCCAAGAACATTGCTCAGTCATCCAGTTACTTTTTCTAGAATTGTTCATCAGCCTAAGGGTAAAATATTCCAGGCTTTCTTGTCTGAATTTCTGTCCAGTCCTGGACCTTGTCCATGCTTTAATATCTTATCATATCCTGATCATTTTTACATCATCATCATCATCAGGTGACAACTTGTGAAATTGGACTCTATGATCTTTTTAGCCTAAGACTTCGAAAAATGTACTACTGCATTTTTATGAATTTGTTTTGTTAGGGCACAGGGATAGATCACACACTTGGGACTGATGGGAGTGTAGACATTTATGTCTAAAGAGTTTAGGCATTTCAATTCTCAATTATTATGGGAAGAGGTCAAGATAAGGTTTAACACATGGGTGTGAGATTGAAATGAAGTGAGGGGTCATTTTGCTCTGAGAAATGAAGTGTTGCTGGTGATGTTTTTTGGAGAATGCAGTAAGTTGCTATTAGTCAGCAGCAGATCAAGATTGAGGAAGATATTCGCCTGGTAAGGAATCTAGGTTAAGTCTAGGCCTTGACAGAAGTTGTAAGTTATTCCTTATATTGATGTACCTTTTCTTATGTCTGTAGTAACATATGATTAAATGCAATAACCTACAATCAATTGTCCCATGGGGAATTATGGATGCATCCATTCAATTCCTGGTTGAAAGAAAGACAGTTCTCTTCCTCTGACATCAGAGTGTATTAGGTACTGGTAATAGACAGCTATCCACAACATGGCAGCGACCTCACAGTAGCCATCTCCATCGGAGGTAGCATAATGAGTATATTAGTTTCCTAGGGGTGCCATAACAAAGAATTTAAAACTGGGTAGCTTAAAACAACAGAAATGTATTGTTTCTCAGTTCTAGATGTTAGAATTCCTAAATCAAAGTGTCAACAGGGCTTTGCTTCTCTTTTAGCTTCTCTGACAGCTCTAGGGGAAAAATTTTCCTTCCCTTCTGGCTTCTGGTGTGCTCTAGCAATCCTTGCCATTGGACTTATAAACACATTACTCTTGTCATGTGGCTTTCTTCTCCCTGTGTGTCTTCACATCACCCTTCTAGTGTGTGTGTCCAAATTTCCCCTTTTTATAACCTCATCATGTTTAGAGGTACTGTGGTTAGGACTTCAACATATTTTTCTTAAGGGGGCACAATTCAGTCCATAACAAAGAAGAATCCAAGGAAGAAGAGTGTTAGCTATCTAATCCCGAACACAAGTGAAGCAGTGTCCTAGGAAAGTCATACTCATGTTTCAGGCATCATTCTTGTAGGTTTATAATACCTCATAAAGTATCTTATAGCATAGGCAGTGTGGGGTATATATCAGGTAAGTGGCAGTCAGGGGCACAAAGTCACTGTGAGTTTTGAATAAGGCACTTATTGTGGGGCTTATATCTATACAACTGTATGATCTGGAGCAAGAAAGGTCCAAAAGGGGACTTGGAAGTACAGGAAAGGAGTCAGTAACATGTTTATCTGAGAAAACTACCACGTCTGGTCACCAAAGTGGAACTGAAAGGGAAAAGCTCGTGGGGAAATGCAGGGAAATTGTTGCTTCTATTTGGCTCACCCCATGTGTGTCTAAAGACAAGAAGTTGTTTTGAGCCTAGAAACAGTGAGGAGTATGAGCAATTAGGCAAAAGGGGTGGGTGTGGAATGAAGGATAAAGTGAGACATATTGGGACTACCTGCAACTGTGTGTCATCATATCTGACTATGAAGACTTTCACTCCCACATTCCAGAATTTTCCTGGGCATCTCTTTTGGCCAGTTCTAACCTTAAAATATAAAGGGTGGAGGAACCCTAGAATTATAATTTTCATCTTTAACTACATACCACAAAAGAAAGGCAGAGCTCTTCAGGGATTCACAAATTGAACATGAAACAGAAATAAAAATTTATTACAAACATAGTGGAATTATAAGAAGGAGATTTAGGAAGTTGCACTAAAGGGATTAGATTGTTTCATTTCACAGACAAGGAAAGTTAATAATGTGATCTATATTCACACAGGCTTATGAGAAAGAAAGTAAGCACTGGCTGTGACCGGGGAATAAAGACTAACTTTTCCTTTTGGAAACTGAATGTAAAATTTAGGAGAACCAAACTTTAATGTATTGAGCCACCGACTAGCACAGGATAGTTCAACATATATTTTTGTACAGATATTTTGTTTGAGTAAAGATGTTTAATCTGATCCTCCCTTTTCTTCCCTACTTTATTTCCCCAAAAGACCAGGTCATTTGTATTAGCATTTTCCAGAGAAACAGAATCATTAGGATGTATATGCATATACATATTTGTTTGTGTGTGTATATAAACTGTGTATAATAAAACCAGGAGAATATAAGTAAATAAATCATAAATAAATAAAATATAAATAATAACAATATCAATATAAATAAATCATACCTATTATATTTATTATGAGGAATTGGCTTATGGTAATGTGGAGGCTGACAAGTTCTAAGATCTGTAGGGTGAGTCAGTAAACCTGGAGACCCAGGAGAAACAATGAAATGGTCCCAGTTTGAATCAGAAGCCCTGAGAACTAGACGAAACAATGATATATCTTTAGTCCAAAGGCCATCAGGATTGAGACTCAGGAAGAACAGATATTTTGGTTATGTTAGAAGGCAGGAAAAAGCCAATGTCCCAGTTTGAAGGCAGCCAGGTAGAAAGAATTCCCTTGCTTAGGTGAAGGGTCAACCATTTTGGTTTATTCAAGCCTTCAACTGATTGGATAAGGCCCACCCATACTAGGGAGGGCAATCAACTTGGCTCAGTCTACCAATTCAAATGTTAATCTCATCTAGAAACAGCCTCACAGACAAACACAGAATAATGTTTAATCAAATATCTGAGCACCCTGTGGCCCAGTCAAATTGACACATAAAATTACCTGTCACATCACCATTCTCAAAATAATGTCTGGAGACAGACACTCTTGGTTATCACAATGCTGAGAGTGTGAGAGGCTTGACCTTGGTATCTAGTAGGTAGAAGACCAAAGATGCTATTAAATATCCTATAATGCACAGGGAAGTCCCTTACGACAAAGAATGATCTGGCCCAAACTATCAACATTACCACTGTTGAGAATCCATAAACTATGATCCAAGAAAGATTTGAATACCAATTTCAGTTTGGGACTACTTAGAGAGTTCTCTTTGCTCCTTGAGTAAACCCAAAAGTTGAGGGAATAAATGATCTCAGGAACTAAAAATTAAAAAAAAAAATTAGACTGAATAGAACATTTTCAGCAGGGAAAGATCCTGAAAAAGTTGACCAGAGGCACTCAGATTTTAAAGATAAATTTTTCCTCCAAGGCATGGCTGACTTCTTTTCCAAGCTAGTTTACCAGGTCTTCATTCATTTGCTCAATATGAAGGCTGAGAGATTATATCAGCCTTGAATAGAAACTGCTCTTCTCCTAAACCAATGCTTTAGAGGAAGGGGATCCTTTCATATACATTTGGGAGGTTGTTGGAGCACATTTGTGTAGATTTTAGCAGTGATGATCCATCATTTTTCAAGTAATACTCAAATACCCAGCATGAGGTTATGTAATACTTGTGTTTTGTACTCTCCAGATGATTTCAGGAGTGAGGTACTAGAACAATGGTCACTTCAGAGGACTGAATACTATTTCTGGTGGTGTTTCTCATGGCAAGTGTTAGGAGGAGGGTGTTTTGTGGGAATACTGTCACATTCCCCAGCCACACTCCATTTCACCAGCCCCTTATACCACCACACACATACCTACATTCCAAAACTAGTGCTTACATTGTGAATGTTTAGTTTAGCAACACAAATGGAAAGTAAGAACATTAAGTTGTATAGCACAAAGTTATCCTTTTCAGAATAATAAGATATTTTCAAACCTTGTATTTTGGGAATGCAAATCAGCTACTCCTTCCTTCTCATGCAAGAAACCAGCTCATTAGGAAAGCTGACCAATTTACTTTGTGTGGCACAGGCATACTTCTTCTCATCAATTTGGAGGCTCTAATGACCTAATTTAATCAACTGGAGACATATCAAGGTTTTCAACTAAGTGTTTTATTTATGCTAATAAAGATTTCTATTTCACATTTCATCTAGAACTTAAAGGTTTTGTACTTGTGTTTTGATAGAACAGTGTCATTTATTTCAGACTTCTTATTTATGTAAATGGCTGTATTGTAGCTTTCTATTCTTGGAATTGGAAATACAGATAGGCAAGTCATAAAAATAGCAAAGCATTTATATCAGAAAATACCCTGAATACAGTAATTGGTCACTAAAAAGATAAGGTTGTAATTATGGCTTTTCCGAGAAATGAGAACCTGAAGATTTTATAATGAGATCATTTCTAATATCTGGCAGACTTCATTTTCACAAATTCTATTTTAATATACATATGGGTTATTTCATTCTAGGTTATTTTATTTCTACTATCTAGGGGACTATAGTCTTTCTTTCATCTATGAAAGTGAATGTATAATATCCTGATAAATTTAATATACTCTTTATATTATGGGGTTAGCCATGCAGAAAAGCACATAAATAATTGAAATATCTTCCTTTAAAAGGAGACATTGTATTACAATTAGATCATTAACTGTAGTATAATTGTTTATATTTACGGAAGTTAAAAATAATGTATTTTTTCTTGGTCATGAACCTCTGGATTATATCTAGACAAAAGAAATTAGACTTGATAAAATTTTTTGGCCATTTTAGTGAGAAATTGGATTTTCCTCTGTTTTCTTGTATACCTATTTAATTCCAATGAATAAATGTTAATAGTTGTTTTTAGGTCACCTTTATGTGACGCCATGCACTTTATGATGCATTTTCCCCATGAATTATTTACATTTTGGGATTGAGTTGATGTGGAAATAATTTGTGTAATGTTTTTTTCTCTTTAATGTGATTTTCTTGTTCTATTGGTATAGTATTTCATTCAACTGGTGAAAGCAATTTGAAGCAAAAAAAATAATTCCCTGAATCCTTAAACAATTTACCGACGCTTCTAAACAGGTTCAGCCCCTTTGGAACCCTCTGATCTTTGTATATGCATACTACTAAGATTGTTAGATGTCAGACCATCCTTGGTACCTTTTTTTTTTTCAAGATGCCATTATTTCTTAATGTGAGAGAAAGCCTACTATATTTTTTTTATTTAATAGAAAATTTTCAGGGCACCTGGATGGCTCAGTCGGTTGAGCACTGACTTCCGTTCAGGTCATGATCTCGCAGTTCGTGAGTTGGATCCCAGCTTTGGGCTCTGTGCTAACAGCTTAGAGCCTGGAACCTGCTCTGATTCTGTTAGCCTCCTCTGCTCCTCCCTCACGCATGCTCTCTCTCTCTCTCTCTCTCTCAAAAATAAATAAAAACTTTTAAAAAAATAAAAGAAAATTTTCTTTTATAAATTTAAATTTTAGGTAGTTAACATATAGTGCAATATTGGTTTCTGGAGTAGAATTCAGTGTTTCATCATTTACATATGATGCACAGTGCTCATAACAAGTGCCCTCCTTAATACCCATTACCCATGTAGCCCATCTCCCACCCACCTTCCTCCATCTGCCCCAGTGTGTTTTCTATTTATCTTGTGGTTTATTTCCCTCTCTTCTCTTCCTCACCCCCCTTCCCATATGTTCATCTCTTTTGTTATTTAAATTCCACATGTGAGTGGAAGCATACTATATTTGTCTTTCTCTGATTGATTTATTTCACTTAGCGTAATACAATCTAGTTCCATCCATGTCATTGCAAATGGCAAGATTTCATTCTTTTTTGATGGCTGAGTAATATTCCAGTGTGTGTGTGTGTGTGTGTGTGTGTGTGTGTGTGTATGTGTGTGTGTACCATATCTTCTTTATCCACTCATCAGTTGATGGAGATTTAGGCTCTCTGCATAGTTCGGCTATTGTTGATAATGCTGTTATAAACATTAGGCTGCATGCACCTTTTCTGTACCCTTTCAAATCTGTATTTTTGTATCTTTTGTGTAAATACCTACTAGTGAAATTGCTAGATTGTAGAGTAGTTCTATTTTTAGTTTTTTAGGAACCTCCATACTGTTCTCCAGAGTGGTTTGCATTCCCATAGCACTGTAGGAGGGTTCCCCTTTCTCTGCATCATTGCCAACACTTGCTGGTTTTTGTTATTAATTTTAGCCATTCTGACAGGTGTGAGATGGTATCTCATCATGGTTTTGATTTGTTTTTCCCTGACAATAAGTGATATTAAGCATCTTTTCATGTGTCTGTTAGCCATCTGGATGTCTTCTTTGGAAAATGTCTATTCATGGTTTTTTTTTTGCCCATTTCTTAACTGGATTATATGTTTTTTGGGTGTTGAGTTTGATAAATTCTTTCTAGATTTTGGATACTAACCCGATGAAGATTGGATACTAACCCAATGATTATTTGCTAATATCTTCTCCCATTCTGAAGACTGTCTTTTCATTTTGTTGATTGTTTCCTCTGTTGTACAGAAGCTTCTTATCTTGATGAGGCCCCAGTAGTTCATTTTTGCTTTTGTTTCCCTTGACTCCAGAGACATGCCTAGTAGGAAGTTGCATGCATAGAGGATGTTGAGGCACCTTGGTGGCTCCATTGGTTGAGTGTCTGACTCTTGATTTCAGCTCAAGTCACGATCTCACAGTTCCTGGTACTGAGCTCTGCATCCAGCTGCACACTGATAGCATGAAGCCTGCTTGGTGCTTGTGATTCTCTCACTTCTCTCTCTGCCTCACTCCTTGCTTGCTTTTGCTGTTCTTTCTCTCTAAAAAATAATGAACTTAAAAAAAAAAAAAAAAGAGGTTGCTGCCCGTGTTCTCCTCTAGCATTTTGATGATTTCCTATCTTGCATTTAGGTCTTTCATCCATTCTGAATTTATTTTTCAGTGTAGTGTATAGAAGCCGAAAAACTTTCAAACATTTAAGAGTTAAGCTTTACATTTAAGATGCCTCCTAAGCATTGCATATTTGATATGAGTTGGCTTTTACTGTTGAAATAATGGAGGACTTAGTTGGCATCCTGAACTATGATATTTGAAGGTTTGCTGACAACATTCAATGTGAGTGGCCAGAATCACTCGGTTCTTCATTTTTTTTTTAATTTTTCTTTTTTTTAATTTCTAGGAGAGAGAGAGAGAGAGACAGCGTGAGCAGGGGAGGGTCAGAGAGAGAGGGAGTCACAGACTCTGAAACAGGCTCCAGGCTTTGAACCGGAAGTCAGCACAGAGCCCGATGCAGGGCTCGAACCCACGAACCGCGAGATCATGACCTAAGCGAAAGTCGGACGCTTAACCGACTAAGCCACCCAGGCGCCCCTAGAATCACTCAGGTCTAATGTATGCAAATCTGAAATTGTGCTAGATATTAATAATTACTTCTCACAAAGGTTTGCTAATTTACATGTCAACCACAGGTGGGTACTACTAGTCACTCGGAACATCAAGAGAACTTGGTGCCATCAAACTAAAAATTCTCCTCCATTTGCCCCCAATATTAGTAAGAAGTGGCAATTCCGTAGCGTTTAATGTTTATTTCCTAATTTAAAAAATATACTTATTGACTATTCTGTATTTTTGTTATTCTATGAATAGCATGTTCTTATGTTTTATCCTTTCTTTTAAAAAATGTTTATTTATTTATTTATTTATTTTGAGAGAGAAAGAGAGAAGGTACACACAGGACAGAGGGGCAGAGGGAGAGAGAGAATCCCCAGTAGACTCCATGCTGGCAGTAGGGCTTGATCCCATGAACCATGACACCATGACCTGAGCCAAAGTCAAGAGTCTGATGCTTAACCAACTAAGCCACCCAAGTGCCCTTGTTTTATCCTTTCTTAATATGAATTGTTGGTCTTTCAGTTTTTGTTTTATAGAAACTTCCCTCCCCCACCCCGAAAACAATTACATGGATTAAAATCTCATAAATCCATATAGGGTGACTTTACTTTTAATAGTTGTTAGTGATTTTCATTTTTTATCTTGCTTTGGTTTGAATTGCACATTGCATGTATAGAGGCTCGAGCCTCTGTGTAATATTGACTATGTGACGACAGATGCTGGCTGTAGATCTTTGTCAAGATTCATTTTGATTCCGGGGTGCCTAGGTGGCTCAGTTGGTTAAGTGTCACATGACTTTGACTCAGGTCATTGTCTTGCAGTTTGTGAGTTTGAGCCTTGGGTCTGGCTCTGTGCTGACAGCTCAGAGTCTGGAATCTGCTTCGGATTCTGTGTCTCCCTCTCTCTCTCTGCCCCTCCTCTCCTTGTGCTCTTGCTTTCTCTCTCTCAAAATAAACTTAAAAGAAAAAAAGACACATCTGTGCTTGATTACTACATACTATCATTTCTTTGTTTTCTATTCTAGTACTTTATACTACCTTCAACATTCCACTCTTTCCATTTGGATTTTATCTTTTGTTCTCTTACTAAGTTCTTAAACTACTTTTGTAAATTACAATTTTTAATATTTGTTATATTTCAATATATACATTCGAGCCTATAAATCATCTTCTAAGTATGAATTTAGCTGGATATTATAAGTAGTTATAATTATTTAATAATACTTATGTTTTTTAAACCTATGAGCTATTCACATGTATTTTATTATTTTTCTGATATATGAGCTTTGGGGGCCCATTTTTGACATGACTTCTTAGTTATACTATGTTGTGTTATGGACGATAGTGTTTTATATTTTTGTTGAGATTTGTTTTGTGGCCTAAGCCCTGGTCAGCTTTTTTTAGTGTTTCAAGACTGCTTTCCAGGCATGCATCCTGATATTTTGGTGTAGATTTGTATATATATTTCTTACATTAGCCTTCTAAATTATATTATTAATCCTTATTAATTCTCTATCTTTGTGATCTGTCAATTATTTGTTTGTAGTGTAGGTTTATTTACACCTGTCATTTTTATTGTAAATTGTCTAAATTCTCCTTATAATTCTGTCATTTACAAATACTTTGAAATTATGTGAGGTTATTCTGAATTTTTATGCTTTTTTTGGTGCGTTGCTTTTTTCACCATATATAGTGACCTATTTATCTCTAATTATCTCTATTTATCTCTAATATTGCCTTGAAAACAATTTTCTGTTATTAATATATCTAACATTACTTTGCTTAGTACTTCTTTTACATATCATTGATATCTCATCACCAGTAATAATTTCTGTGTAATTATGTTTTATCATTATTCTCTATATAAAGAATTTAGCTGAGTATTTTTCCTCTTCAGTTCTTGTTAGCTTGTTTTTTTTTTAATGTTTATTTATTTTTGAGAAGGCACAAGCAGGGAAGGGGCAGAGGGGGACAGCAGTGAGCCCGATGTGGGGCTCTAACTCATGAACTGTGAGATCATGACCTGAGCCAAAGTCAGATGCTCAGCTGACTGAGCCACCCAAGTGCCCCTGCTTGTTTTTCTTTTTAATGTATGCCACTAAGAACATACAATGTCTAGATTATAAAGTCACCTGAAATGATTCTGCCAACTGGATGTTAATGTTATCAATTTAATATGCAGTTAAGTTTATTTTGTTTCTTTAGTTAATTGTCACTTTTAGTAATTAATTGTTTTATTTGATTAGAACTGTGTCTCTCCCCACCCTCCTCTCCTTTGGTTTGAACCAATAGTATTAACTTTTTAAGTGTTCATCTTTTACTCATAGGTATATTCAGATTTATTAATTTATCAGTTAATTATATTCTTTGATGCCCATCATGACATAACTGACGAACTATTTCCTCTCTGTATTTTGTTATTTCCAAATTCCCAAGTCATATGGCATTTATGTACCCCCTACATTATTTATGTTTTCTAAAAATACTTTTTAGGTGTAACAAATTACCCTCAAAACTTAATCTAAGACAGGGGCGCCTGGGTGGCTCAGTCAGTTAAATGTCTGACTCTTGGTTTCAGCTCAGGTCATGATCTCACAGTTTCGTGAGTTCAAGTCCTGCATTGGGTTCTGTGCTGACAGCGTGGAGCCTGCTTGGGATTCTCTGTCTCCCTTTCTCTCTGCCCCTCCCTCCCTCACAGTGTTTCTTCTCTTCCAAAATAAATAAACTTGAGACAAATTAAAAAGAAAAAACCTTAATCTAAGACAAATGTTTATTGTATCAAGTAGTTTCTGAGGGTCAGCAATCTACCAGTGCTTAGCTGAGTGGTTCAAGGGTGGGGGGGTCTCTCTTGAGGTTGGACTTAAGCTGTTGGCTGATGTGGTGGTCATCTGACAGCTTAACTGAAGCTGGAGGATATATTTCTAAGATGACTCACTCACATGGCTGTTGGCAGGATGACTCACTTTATGATTGGCCTTGGGCCTCAGTTCTTCATCATGTGAGCTTTTCTTCAGACTTGCTGGAGTGTCCTCATTTCATGGCACCTGAGTTCTCTCAGAGAAAGTGCTCCAACACAGAGCAAGAGAAGCTTCAGTGCCTTCTGTGACCAAATCTTGGAGTTGTATACCATTACTTCTGCATTTTTTGTACTTGTGAGAAGCAAGTCACTATGTCCAGTTCACAACTGAGGGAAGGAGGAATTAGGCTATACCTCTTGAATGGCACAGTAGCAGAGATTTGTAGGCATATTAAAAAACAAACAAACAAAGAAACAAAAGAAAAAATCAGTGTTAATCCCTTGGCCACAAAATATTTTTCTCATATGCAAAATACACTTTCTTCAACCAGAACCCTTAAATGTTTCCTAACATTAACACATCACCTTGAAGGTCACAATCTTGTCATTTATTTATTTGTTTTACTTTTTTAAATGTTTTTTTATTTTTCAGAGACAGAGACAGAGCATGAGAGGGGGAGGGACAGAGAGAGAGGGAGATACAGAATCCGAAGCAGCCTCCAGGCTCTGAGTTGTCAGCACAGAGCCCAACACGGGGCTTGAACCTACGAACTGTGAGATCATGACCTGAGCTGAAGTTGGAAGCTCAACCGACTGAGCCACCCAGGTGCCCCAGAATCTTGTCCTTTAAATTAGCTCTAGGTAATTCCAGGCTCCTTTGGGTATATTCTTTTAGTACATCTCCTTAAGTACCGGTTCTCTACATCTGAATGCCTGTGACTGAAGGGATAGGTTATCTTCTGCCTCATATACCTATTATATGATGGTAGGATAGGCATTAAATGACCTCTCAAATTCCTATTAAAAGAGAGAAAGGAATTGGTGATGAAAGGACTCACTCATCTAGCAATTATAAAAATTCAGCTGGGGGTGCCTGGGTGGCTCAGTCAATTAAGTGTCCGACTTCGGCTCAGGTCATGATCTCATGGTTCGTTGGTTTGAGCCCCACGTCGGGCTCTGTGCTATCAGCTCAGAGCCTGGAGCCTGCTTCAGATTCTGTATCTCTGGCTCTTTCTGACTCTCCCCTGCTCATGCTGTCTCTCTCACTTTCTCTCTCAGAAATAAATAAAACATTTAAAAAAATTCAGCTGGGCAAATGTTGGCAATTTCTAAATTAAGACTTAGTTCTATTCCTGGCGGCTCTTGGCTGCCACTCTCGGCTGTTGGTTCCACCCTCTAAGTCATCCTCCTTTTCCAGGAATGGTAACTCATGTTTGCAGCTGAAGAGTTTCTTAGCCTTCTTCGTGCCAGAGTTCTGTGAGTCTAGAGATCTCTTTCATCATGTTTTTCTCTGTCTCTTTTATTCTAAGCTGGAAGTATTTCTGAAAATATAATTCTATTAAATTCTATTTATATTCTATTAAAAACTCTGTGGGTTTCCTGTGGATCTTAATGGGGACTCACTCCATTAGAGAAGAGCCATGCACAGATCTCTTCAGGATAAGCCTCCTACCCCTTCTCTTAACTATCTGCTGAGACTGCTGAGGTATGATAAAGCTGTTAAGCTTCTCAGAAATGCTGTTGTTAAGAGATATGCCCCAGGTAGGCATATCCTGATGCTCTTTGGAGTGCTTTTGTCTGACTGAATGATACTCTTAAGCACCGCTGTAGAGCTATTTGTAGTCTTAAGAAATAATTTTGGAGGTGCCTGAGGGGCTCAGTTAGTTGAGCATCTGACTTCGGCTCAGGTCATGATCTCATGGTTTGTGGGTTGCAGCCCCTCATCAGGCTCTGTGCTGACATCTCAGAGCCTGGAGCCTGCTTTGGATTCTGTTATCTCCCTTTCTCTCTGCCCCTCCCCTGCTTTCAGTCTGGGGAAATAAAATAAATGAACAATAAAAAAATATTAAAAAGAGAAATAATTTTGTTAAAGTTTGAAGTCACGCCCTGCTTTATCTTTAGACCAGGATTTCGTGGCTGCGCCCTGGATTTCATCTTTACTTGGAAGCCACTTCTTTTTTTTTTTTTTAATGTTTATTTATTTTTGAAAGACATAGAGACAGAGTGTGAGCGGGGGAGAGTCAGAGAGACAGGGAGACACAGAATCCAAAGCAGTCTCCCGCCGAGCTGTCAGCACAGAGCCCCATGCAAGGGCTTGAACCTACGAACCGCAAGATCATGCCCTGAGCCGAAGTTGACCGCTTAACCGACTGAGCCACCCAGGAGCCCCACCATTTCTTAATTCTAGTATCATTTGTGACTTGGTGAGGCTGAGGATCTTCAAACTAGCAAGTCCTGGCTCCTTTTGATTTAACAGTTATTCTTATTCTTATTAATTATTATTATTATTTTGCCTCATCTCTATTCTCTCCCATACTATTATAAACATCAAGAATAAATCAGCTTTAACATTATGATTAAACCTTTGCCGTATCACCCCGTTCATTAGGGACATTTTCTAATTTCTACATAGCTACTAGTCACAGTAACATAAACTTTCTGCCACTATATAATGAAGATGCCCCGTCTTTCAGTTTCCAGTAACATGTTCCTCCCTTCTCTTTAAGGGCACATTAGAAGCCTCTTGCAAGTATAGACTCCTACCCACAGTCTGTTCAAGGAGTTTTAGGCTTTCACTAACAGCCTTGTCAAAGTCTTCCAGATTTGCCCACTGCCAGGTTCCAAAGCCACACCCACATTTTCATTCATTTCCTGTGAGAACACCCCATTAATGGCTATAAAAATCTGTGTTTGCAGTCTCTCGCTATGTAACAATTTATCTAAAATGTAGCAACTTGAAACAATGAAAACTTATTATCCCATGCAGTTTTTGAAGCCTAGAAGTAGATTAACTCAGTATTTCTAGCTTTAGGTTTTCCACAAGGTTACACTCAACATACAAGCCTGGGCTGAAGCCACCTGAGGCTTGATAAGAGCCGGAGTTTCTGCTTCGAATGGCTCACTCATGTGGCTTTTAGCAGAAGGTTCAGTTCCTTATTTTGAGGACCTTTCCATAGAGCTACCTGAGTATTCTTATGACATGGCGGTTTGGAGTTGGTATTCCCCAGAGTTGAGTGAGTCCTGATGGAGAGAGGGGGAGAGAGAGAGAGAGAGAGAGAGAGAGAGAGGGAATAAACCATACTTTAAAAAAATGGCCTAGTCTCCAAAACCATACACCATCACTTCTGTTTTTTGTTTTTTCCATTTGTAAGTTCAGTCCTCACACAACAAGTAGGGTTAGGCGTCTTGAAGGGATGCATATAAAAGAATTTTGGACATATTTTAAAACCATCAATTCCCAACTTTGTTGTAGGCTTAGATCTATAGTTCAATAAATTCATTGCTCACCATCAGTTCCTCTTCCAAAGTTCCCTAATCCTTTATTGGTTGAGTGATTTCTCCTACTAAATCTTCCAGAAGGACACATGGATACAATATTTCGTAAATTCTGCATTTTTCAAATGGTCTTGTTGCTCAAGTTCAGCTGGGCTAGATAAAAACTTGTGCTTACACTCATTGCCTTGAGCACCTTATAGATATCACTTGACTGTGCTTTGGAGTTTAATATGTTTATGTGTAGATTATGACAATCTAATTTTCTTTCCTTTATACAAGTGACTTGGGTGTTCTTTTGTTTCTTTGTTTGTTTTGCTTAGAGACCCAGAGCATTTTTTTCTTTATATTTAAAGTCTAATAATTTTATTAGTGTATGCCTCAGAGTTAAAGGTGTTATCATTTTATCAAGTACAGTGTCTGCTTGCAGTATATACACAGGGATTATTTTTTATTTCTAGAAGTTTTCTTGAACCCTGAATTATGATTTTATTTTATTTATTTTTATTTTTTTTATATTTTTATTTATTTCTAGGAGACAGAGAGAGAGACAGCGTGAGCAGGGGAGGGTCAGAGAGAGAGGGAGTCACAGACTGAAACAGGCTCCAGGCTCTGAGCTGGCAGTCAGCACAGGGTCCGACGCGGGGCTTGAACCCACGAACCGTGAGATCATGACCTAAGCGAAAGTCGGATGCTCAACCGACTAAGCCACCCAGGCGCCCCGAATTATGATTTTAAATACTTGCTGTGTTTTAGTTTTTTCTTCAGGAAAAAAGTACACATATTACATGCGTACATGATTGTTATGAGTTGAATTGTGTCCTCCCCCCCGCCAAAAAAAAGATATGTTGAAGTATTAACTCCTAATACCTTAAATATGACCCTATGTGGAAATAGAGTCATAGTATATGTAATTATTAAAGTTAAGATAAGATCTTGCTAGGGTAGGTTGGGTTCCTAATCTAATGTGACTGGTATTTCTCATAAGAAGATGGCTGTGTGAATATAGAAATAGAAAGCCACGTGACAATGAAAACAGAGATTGAGTGTATGCAGCTATAAGCTAAAGAACTACCAAAGATTACATGCAAACCACCAGAAGCTAAGAAGAGACAAGGAACAACTAAAGGTTTCAGAGGAAGCATGGCCCTGCTGACATTTTGATTTTGGACTTCTTGACTCCAAAACTGAGAGGCAACAAATTTCTTTAGTAATAAGCCACTCAGTTTGCTGTACTTTGGTATAGTCACCCTAGCAAACTAACATAACAATCTTCTTTGCCCGACGTTCACTTCTACCATGTTCTCTCTGATTCTTCTTATTATTTCTGTTTGTTTTTTTTTTCTGTTGCTATGTAAAGAGAAGTTTCTTTAGTATATGATTCAGGCTCTCCATGATTTTTAGAATACATCTTTTTTCAGCAGGACAATAAATACTACTATCATCTGCTTTCTTCCTTTTCTTTCATTTACTAGCAGGTGTTACCTCTAAACAATACTGCCTCTGCCTTCCAAAGTGTGTCTCTCTATCCCCCAATCCCTGGAACCCTTCCTTATAATTTCCCTTTGCCAGTGTTTGACAAACCAGGCATCAGACCTGCTTTCAGAAATTTCTTTTCAGTGCAGAGCTCTTTTCTTTGGGAGATGTATCCTTCATTCCACCTCTTCCAAGACTTCCCTTCATGATTTTGTGCATCTCCTGCTGGACCCCCAATGGCTCTGCTCTGACATTTGTATGTTGTCCTCCTTTTGCATATAAACTGGAGTTTGTTGGATTTTCCCTTTTAGTAACACTGTGAGTAGTGGTTATAAATGCTTTTCAATGAAAGTTTATTTATATGGACAGCTGTAATTTGGAATCTATATTATGTGGAAAATTGAAAGTGAAGCTAAAACATGAGGTCTCCTAACTTAAAGGATCTATATTCTCATTTGTCTGGAGTATACACAATGACTGTCTTGGTTTCTTGAAAATAAGGATCATTGGCTCTGTGAGAGTTCTTTAATTTTATAAAGCCAATACGGCTTCCACTTCTGTTTTATCGGTTCCTAAGTTTTGAAAGTCATAGTGGAATTTATATCACCTGCATAAGATGGAGGGAGGCATAGGTTAAAATAAGAGTTCATAGGGGTGCCTGGGTGGTTCAGTTGAGCAAGCATCCTACTCTTGGTTTTGGCTCAGGTCATGATCTCATGGTCCATGGGTTCAAGCCCTGCACTGGGCTTCACACTGATACAGTGGAGCCTGCTTGGAATTTTTCTCTTCTCTTCTCTCTCTTCCATTCCACTGCTCATGCTCTTTCTCTCTCCCTCCCTCCCTCTCTCTCTCTCTCAAAATAAATAAAGTTTAAAAAAAACTTAAAGAAATAAAATAAAGGCTTCTATTTGACAGAGGCCAAGATCCTCAGACTCTTCAAGCTCCATTGCCCTTACTTATAAAATGGTTTTAATGGTAGCTATTTGCATTACTACTCTTAGTTCTATATTTGATAATTTAAGTGAGCATCATATTTTTAGCATAGCATCTTGTTTTAAATTTTTTAATTTTAATTTTTACATTTATTTATTTCTGAGAGACAGAGAGAGACAGAGCACAAGTGGGGGAGTGGCAGAGAAAGAAGAAGACACAGAATCCGAAGCAGGCTCTAGGTTTTGAGCTATTAGCATTGAGCCTGATGCGGGGCTTTGAACTCACAAACTGCAAGATAATGATCTGAGCTGAAGTCGGATGCATAACTGACTGAGCCACCCAGGCGTCCCTAGCATGGAGCCTTGTATGTGAAAGGTGTTCAAAAATTAGTAGATGTTATTATTCAAGTAACATTAATATTACACTCAGTGAACCAATTATATACACACTAGTTTGGCTTATTAGCCATTTTAACATTATGAAATTGATTTAAACCACAAAACTCCTTTGAAGTCTTGGAATATATCTACCAGTCAAAGGAAACTGAGAAGGTGATTATAAAGCACTGGTTAGAAAAAGGTACTTGCAAATTCATTTTCTCACTTAGTTTAGAATGGCATATGCTGATACGTTTTGTTTTAGCAGTCTTGATTTTTATAAAGCCCAGATTAAAATGAAAACAATTGAACTGGAAACGTTGTGTCATCCACTTCAGAGAATATTACAACAGCTTCTGCTGTGGACGCAACTGCATTTGTAGGGAATATATATCCATGTACATTGTTTATGTGATACTTAGAAAATAATATTATTTCCCACACATGGAGTCTAAGGACACTCATTTAATATTTTTATGAGAATTCAAAATTCATAAAGAGAACTGATGGTGTAGAAGACTGAATGTTTTTATTCTATGGTAAACAGAGACAAGTTGAGTTGCTACCCAGTTTTTATGTGACAATTCTGGTGTTATTATGTTTGTTTCAACTATAATTTAGGGTATTGTTTCCCAAACTTGACTGGCTTTAGAACTACCTAAAAACTGTGTAAATAAACATATGCCTTACAACTATAGGGCCAAATAATCTTTGACAAAGCATGAAAAAATATGCAATAGACAAAAGACAGTTTCTTCAACAGATGGTATTGGAGAAGTCAGACAGCATCATGTAGTACAATGAAACTGGACCACTTTCTTACACCATACATGAAAATAAATTAAAAATGGATTAAAGACCTGAATATAAGACAAGAACCCATCAAAATCCTAGAGGAGAACACAGGCAACAATCTCTTTGATTTTGGCTATAATAACTTCTTATTAGACCCAATGCCAGAGGCAGAGGAAACAAAAGCAAAAATGAACTATTTGGGTTTCATCAAGATAAAAAGCTTCTGCACAGAGAAGGAAACACTCAGCAAAACTAAAAGGCAGCCTACAGAATGGGAGAATTTGCAAATGACATATATGACAAACAGTATCCTAAATCTAAAAGAACTTATCAAAGTAACACTCCAAAACCAAATAATCCAGTTAAGAAATGGGCAGATGACATGAATAGACATTTTTCCATAGAAGAAATCCAGATGGCTAACAGACACATAAGAAGATACTCAATATCATTCATCATCAGGGAAACACTACTGTGAGATATGACCTCACACCTGTCAGAATAGCTAAAATTAACAACACAAGAAACAACAGGTGATGAAGAGGATGTAGAGAAAGGGGAACCCTCTTATACTGCTGGTGGGAATGCAAACTGGTGCAGCCACTCTGGAAAACAGTATGGAGGGTCCCCAAAAAGCTAAGAATAGAACTGCCCTATGACCCAACAATTGTGCTCTTGGGCATTTATCCAAAGGATAAAAAAAACACAGATGCAGCCCAATTTTTATAGCAGTGTTACCAACAATAGCCAAACTATGGAAAGTGATCAAGTGCCCATTGACTAATGAATGAATAAAGAAGATATGGTATATATATACAATATTACTCAGCCATCAACAAGAATGGAATCTTGCCATTTGTAATGATGTGGATGAAGCTAGAGTGTATGAAGCTAAGTGAAATAAGTCAGTCAGAGAAAGACAAAAATCATATGGTTTCAGTCATCTGTGGAATTTAAGAAACAAAACAGATGATCATACGAGAGGGGTAAAGAGAGAAAAACAAACCATGAGATTCAGTGATAGAGAACAAACTGAAGGTTGTTGGAGGGAAGTGGGAGAGGGATGGTCTAAAATAGTGATCAGTATTAAGGAGGGCGCATGTTGTGATGAGCACTGAATGTTATATGTAGGTGATGAAACACTAAATTCTACTCCTAAAACCAATATTACACTATACGTTACTTAACTAGAATTTAATTTGAAAAACAATAAAAAATAAATACACATCTCCCTGAGTATTTTCTACAACTACTGAAACAGCATCTATCTCTTACAAATCTCCTGAGGTGATTGGTGAAATTGTAATTAGAGATGTTTCAGATTAGTTTGTATTTCCTTGGATTTGAATTAAAATGCCAAAAAGTAGTTTGTATATTTAGGGGTGTTAGAAAAACAACATAGACCACTACTTCCCAAAGTGTGGTCCATGGATCAGTAGCATCAGCCTCACATGAGAGCTTGTTCGAAACGTAGGATTTATGCCTTTCTTCAGATAAGGTGTATAAAATATGCATTTTAACACAATCCCTAAGTGGTTTGTATACAAATCAAAGTTCTAAAAACACTGACAAGAACTTTTACAGAATAGGTTTCGACCTTTTTACCCAAAAACTGAACGTAAAAAATTCATGAGCCAGAGTGAAGATGCAAGATCAAAAGGGGAAATACTGTTGGTTGTTCTACATACAACATAAACCCTTCACTGTAATTGCAATTATAAAAGCTTAATTCGTTATTCAGTCTCAAGCTAAAATTGAGTTCACCTACTATACTCATTATTTCCTTGTTGCTTATAGAGATTTGTAGTTAGAAAGCTCGAGGTCTTAGCTTGAATTGTATTTTATTCTTATCTTACTAACATGTGAAATATGTAACAGGCTTCCCCAATTAGCTCCATCTATCATCCCTGCCACATTGACGATTCTCTCTTAAATTTCCATCTTGTCACAACTGTGTTGTAGAATTACTTAATTTTTTTTTCATTCTTCAAATCTCAGTTCCTTGAGGGCAACTTGTATTTGCTACTCTTTGTAGCTACCAATGTCCTCATCTGCCTATCCCCCATTCCTAACACAGTTCTTAATAGGGTGATGAGTAATTAGGGTGATCACATATCCTGATTTAACTCGGGCAGTTCTAGAATAAATCTGCTGTCCCACAGTAATTATATATAGCATCCACTTTCACTTTCAGAAATGTCCTGTTAGAACTATAAATTATATGGTCTCTCTCTCAGTAATGAAGATGAAACTGAGCTGTGGTTAATTTTGTCAGGAGACCCTTTCCTTCAGAGGATCCTGGATAGCTGTTGCTACATGAGACTACTACTTGCCCAACATCTCTCCAGGTAACTCTACCCCCATTCCATCCACCTTTCTTTGCTGTCTTTGATCAGTGTTAAAAAGCCAACATTCAAAGGACCAGGAATGACTTGCCAAGCTTCCTTGGTGATATAGAATACTAGAAATAATTCACTGTCTATTGTAGCCATTTAATTTTACTTTAATTTCTTATTATGGCTTAATATTTTTAAAGTTGATTGTATTGGGGCGGCTGGGTGGCTCAGTAGGTTAGGCATCCGACTTCGGCTCAGATCATGATCTCACGGTTCATGGATTCGAGCCCCATGTTGGGCTCTGTGCTGACAGCTCAGAGCCTGGAATCTGTCTTCGGATTCTGTGTCTCCCTCTCTCTCAGACCCTTGCCTGCTTGTGCTGTCTCTCTCTGACTCTCAAAAATAAATTTAAAAAAACATTTAAAAAAAGTTGATTGTATTATACACACTGTATGTTTTTTCAGCATTATTGAGGCATAATTAAAAAATAAGATTTTCAGGTGTTTAAAGTGTACAATGTGATGATTTGATATACATGTACATGTATGTGTGAAATGACCCCCCCACTGAGTTAATTAACACATCCATCACCTTCACATATATAATTTTTGTTGTTGAAAACATTTAAATTTTGCTCACTTAGCAAATTTCAATGATAAATACCATGTTACCAACAATGATCACTATGTTATACCTTACATCCTCAGACTTTATTCATCTTATTTTTAAAAGTTTACATTTCTACCAGTCTATCCCTGTTTTTCTCAACCATTTTTTTATGAGTTTGATGACTTCTTCTCCTTTTTCTCCTCCCTCCCTCCCCTCCTCCTTCTACTCCTACACCGTCCTCCTCCTCTTCCTCCCCCTCCTCCTCCTTCTTCTTCATTATTATTATTTAGATTTGACATATAAACAACACCATGCAGTTTCTGCCTTTCTCTGTCTAGCTTATTTCACTTAGCATAACGCCCTCAAGATTCATCCATGTTGACATGGATTTTATGTCAGGATGACATAAATGACAGGATTTTTAAATGCTGAATAATATTTCCATTGTATGTTTATACCACAGTCTTTATCCCTTCACCATTAATGGACATGTAGATTGTTTTCATTATCTTGGCTATTGTGAAAAATGCTGCAGTGAACATGGGAATACAAATATCTCTTCAAGAAATTGATTTTGTTTCCTTTGGGTAAATACCTGGAAATGGAATTGCTGGCTCACATGGCAATTCCATTTTTAATTTCTTGAGGAGCCTCCATGCTATTTTCCATTTTGACTGTACCAGTTTATATTCCCACTAATAGTAGACAAGAGTTTCCTTTTCTCCACATCCTTGTCGGTATTTCTTATTTCTTGCCTTTTGGGTAATAGCATCTTAACAAACATGAGGTGATGTCTCACTGTGGTTTTGATTCACATTTCCCTTATGATTAGTGATGTTGACCACCTTTTCATATACCTGTTGGCTATTTGTATCTCTTTGGAAAATATCTATTTAGATTCTTTGTCATTTAGTTGTTTGGTTGTTTTAACATGTTTATTTGTTTTGAGAGAGAGTGTGTGAGTAGAGGAGGTGCAGAAGGAGATCGAGACAGAGATTTCCAAGCAGGCTCCATGCTGTCAGCAAAAAGCCCAACCCAGGACTCAATCTTACCAACCATGAGATCCTGACATGAGCTGAAATCAAGAGTTAGGTGCTAAATCAGTTTTTAATTGGGTTACTTGGTTTTCACTATTGAGTTGTATGAGTTCCTTGTATTTAGGGGGGTATTAGTCCTTTTCAGATATGTGGTTTGCAAATATTTTCTTCCACTCCATAAATTGCCCTTTCATTTTGTTAATAGTTTCTTTTACTGAGTAGAAGCTTTTTAGTTTGATGTAGTCCCATTTGTTTTCATTTTTTGTTGCCTGTGCTTTTTGTAGTCTCACTCAAGAAATCATTGCCAAGACCACAATGTCAAGAATGTTTTTTTCTATGTTTCTGCTTAGAGTTTTATGGTTTTAGGCCTATGTTCAAGTCTTTAATCCATTTTGAGTTGATTTTTTGCATATGGTGTAAGAAAAGGGTCAAACATAATTTGGAATTTATAGCTGTGATGACATCCATTAAATCTACGGATCATGATGAGGTACATATTCAAAACTAAAGTTTGACGTAAACCTCAATTCATCTCATCTCTTTAAAGACCTGTATACTGTAATGGTTTTAATTCTGCCACTTTACCTTTTCCTTTTCTATTTGTACTTTCTCATCAACACGACTAAGTCCCTTTAATTTGGGGGGAAAAGTCCCTTATCCCTAAGATCCCCTCTCACTAAAACCCATAAATCAAGCTTTTTGAAGGTAAAGTCAGTATTCATCAGGTTAATTTTCCCATTTCCATAATTCTGGTTACTCCACTGATTATACTCTATCACATGTGATGTCCATTTTCCTCTCTTTCTTGTTATGATGAAATTGGCAGCATTTATATGTCCTGGGGACAGATGGACCTCAGTTCAAATACTGATTCCACAACTTGTTACCTGTTGAGTTGATCTTGGTCAAGTTGGTCTACTTTATCTACTTGTAACATGGAAAATACTTACTTGTAGAGGCATGTTTTCAGAATTAATTAAAAATTACATAGAAGAAAGCACATAACACATTGCTTAATACTTTTCATTACTTCTTATTGTTTCCTCCACTTTTATTGAGCCTTTATCCCTTGGCTTTTAAGACATAATACTTAGCAAAGTCTCCCCTCACCCACTGCCTGCTTACTTCTCTCTTTTGTAATACTATCCTTCTCTTTAAATTCCTTCTTGGTTCTCTTTTCTTCTTGTCTTTATAGTATTTCTGGGTGAATTCATCTGTTTTATGGTTTCCTTTACTATGTACATCCTCATCACCCATAGATTCTTATCACTAAGCTAGGTCGGTCTCTTGTAATCAGACTCAACTGGAAAGTTCCACAAATATGTAGAGCTCAACATCTTCAAATCTGACTACTCTTTCCCCACATTTTACCCATTTTTATATTTCTTTATCTAGCTACTAGTACCACTGTTCACTCAATCTTACACGCCAGAAACCTGAGAATCATCCAAGCCTTATCCTCGTTGGAATTTTTGTGTAACATGTTACTAACTTCTCAGGTCTATCTTTTCAATAATTCTCAAATCAATCCTTACTCTGACTGTAGTAATTTAGCTCTCTCTTGTCTCTTAACTGATCTTCCCTCCAGCCCCTAGGCCTTTGTAATCAGTGTTCCACATTATGATCAGAATATTTATTTTAAAATACAAATCCCATTATGCTACCCTCTGTGTATTGGATTAGTTTCATACTTTTTTGCATGATATACAAGGCCTTCACTGACCTTGCCTTTGCTTACTGCTCAAGCCTCATTTTCTAAAGCTTTCCACCCTTACTCTTACACAATCATGCCCAAACCGCTGATAACTACAGAGACCCAATCTTTTGTCTCTGTATTTTTTTTTTTTAGTATGTGCCATCCAGGTGCATGACAGAACATCTACTTATCATTTAAAACCATGCATGAATCCTAACACTTTCTGAAGTCCTTCTCAAAAATCTGGATAAAATTGATCATTCCATCATTTTGCTGTCACCCTAACATAAACTTATCTCTATTACTTGTGTAATAAATGTTTGGGGGAATAACAACATTCTTGTAATAAATTAAAAATGTCTCAACATGACTATTTTGAGTGGTGACACATATTTGGATGCACACATTCTGATATACTTATTAAAAAATCCATTTCATTACTTTATATTCACAGTGAAAACCTAACAAGTATGTTATGGGACTTGAATTTGGAAAATTAACTGTTACAGCTTAGAGATTAATTTTATTTGTGGGAATATATTTTCTGTCATTAAATCAAGGATCTGAACTCTGCAGTGTCTCTGTGTTTAGACTGTATATGTAATAAAGTAATGGGTGGTTGCCCATTCTCAAAAAATAGCATTCTCAGAAGAATATGATAACAGCCTGCTCATTCTAGTTTATGACTTCCTGTAATATGTTATTTAGTAAAATGATTATAAGATGATTAATGATTTGTTAAATATTTTCTACAATTGCCTAGTCAAAAGACTTGGGAGATTTAAGTTTTAAAAGTCTGTCTCTTAAATTACTTGCTAATTTTCAGTGAAGCAAATAAAGAAAAGAAAAAGGCAACATTTATTTTTCCTGTCAGAAATGTAAATCTCATCAGCTCAGCTGGAACTATAAGGTGCATTTTATCCTTCTCAGGCAGAAATATACATAAGAAAATGATGTGAAAAACTGAAAAATAATGGGCACTTGGTTTTAATCTGGAAATCTTTGATACTTAATAACATCTGGTAAATATAACTGAATGAATAACTGAATGAATGAATGAATGAATAAGAGGCCAAATAACTTTGCATATTTTCTATGTGTTTAAATCAGATTTGTTCCTGAAAAATATATTATTTTTTGATAAAGTATTGAAATGCCATGGCACTTTGGTACAAGCTCTTTTTTCTTTCTTGGTCATTAACTTTTTATTTTTTTAATGTGCTCACACTAAGCTGGATGCTGAAGATATATAAAAGAATGAACAAAACAAGAAGTTACCTAGAAGTTCACAACTTAGTGTGGGAAACAGAAGTTTATACAAATAATTAAAAGATATTGTGACAGGAGTTCTGAAAGAAATATGTAGAAGAAACGGTAAGAACTCAGTGGGCTAATGTTCACTGCCAGGCAAATGGGGAAAGGAGATAGTCTCAAGGAAGTTTGCTTGGATGACCACTAAAAAAGGTTTATTGAATTCAAAACAAGTTAGTGTGTATGTTTGGATTCATATGAAGTTAATTCTCAACTTTCATTTTTACTGCTAAGAAGTTGTGTCTAAAGAGATATTTTCCTCAATTAAAAAAAAAGATAAAACAGAAAAAAAAGCACAAACTTCTTATGCACAGAAGACATCTGGTAGCTCTGTGATGGGCCTTAGAAGCGTCAGTGCATTATGTCACTCCTTACTCTGTGCCCCGCTGCTCATCTATCCTGGGATGTTGTCTGGGAGAAAGGGAGTCTCAAATGTCCACTATAGAAGTTAAAGGAACCTTCACTCAGACTTTGGTGAAATGCCTCCCTTCCTAAACCTTTTGGTTAATAATGGATTTTGGGTGTGTCTCATCATTAATTTCTCTTTCTATTTAAAATTTATTCAGATATATTTTACTTTGGAACTAAGCACATTTCACTGATGAATTTCCCCATTTCGTTTCTACATACTAACCTTATTATAGCCATATAATATAAGTAACATATTGCAGAGTTAGACTTTTTCCCTTATTGGAAAAAGTCTATTGGGGATTGGAACATTCTGGAAAAGGCAATAATATTTCTAAGATAATACCAAGAAGGATAATCTTTTCAGAAAACAAGATGTTAAAATATAGATGTTAATACTATGAGAAGTACACAGATTAGTAGAAACATATGAATAATTCATTGATGGGTAGAAACTGAAATAGAAGTAGTAATAAAGTGCTTTGGGGACATAGAGAAGACATGATTTTTTACTGTCAGGGAAACCACAGAGAGTAAGTGACATTTGATCTAGGCTAAATAATATAATATAATATAATATAATATAATATAATATAATATAATAATGTAATGTAATATAAACCCTAAAAATATGCATGATGAACACAGGGTGATACATGGAAATGTTGAATTACCATATTGTATATCAGAAATAATACATCACTGTATGTTAACTAACTGGAATTAAAATTAAAAGTTAAAAAATATTAAAAATATAATTGAGATTGTGTTGAATCTATAGATTAAATTGGAAAGAATTGAGATTTTACCATTATTGAATTTTCTGCTTCATAAACATGGAATATCTCTTCATTTGTTTAGATTGTATTTTTTTATTTAAAATTTTACATATCTGAGGGCTGATGGGGGTCAGGGAGAGGGGAAAGTGGTGATGGGCATTGAGGAGGGCACTTGTTGGAATGAGCATTGCGTATTGTATTGAAGCCAATTGAACAATAAATTATATAAAATGAAATAAAATAAAATCCATAAGAAAAAAATAAAATTTTTGATTCCTTTCATTTTAGATTTCCATATAGAGATCCCATGCATATTTCGTTAGATTTATACATAAATATTTACTTGTTTGATGCTAATGTATGTGGCATTATTTATTCATTTAACTGATATATAGTTGTCATGCAATATTATATTAGTTTCAGGTATACAACATAGTGATTTGACAATTCAATACATTAAGTAATGCTTACCAACATAAGTGTAGCTACCATCTGTCACCATATAATGTTATTATAATCGTATTGATTGAATTCTGCATGCTGTGCTTTTTATCTGCATGACTTATACCTGGAAGTTTGTACTTCTTAAATTCCTTCACACTGGCATTGTGTTTTTATTTTTATTTATTTATTTTAAAAATTTAAATCCAAGTTAGTTAACATATAGTGTAATAATGGTTTCAGGAGTAGAACTTAGTGATTCATCACTTATATATAACACCCAGTACTCTCCCCCAACAAGTGCCCTCCTTAATGCCTACCATCCATTTAGCCCGTCAACGAACCCAACACCCCCCCAGCAACCCTCAGTTTGTTCTCTGTATTTTACAGTGTTTTATGGTTTGCCTAACCTCTCTGTTTTTATCTTATGTTTCCTTTCCTTCCTTTGTGTTCATCTGTTCTGTTTCTTAAATTATACATATGAGTAAAATCAAATGATATTTATCTTCCTCTGGCTGACTTATTTCGCTTAGCATAATACCCTCTAGTCCCATCCATGTTGCAAGTGGGAAGATTTCATTTGTGGTAAATATATACATACCATATCTTCTTTATCCATTTGTCAGTCAGTGGACATTTGGGCTGTTTGCATAATTTGGCTATAATTTGGCTATTGTTGATAGTGCTACTATAAACATTGGGTTGCATGCACTACTTTGAATTAACATTTTTATATCCTTTGGACAAATACCTAGTAGTGCAATTACTGGGTCATAAGTTAGTTCTATTTTTAATTGTTTGAGAAACCTCTATATTGTTTTCCAGAGTGGCTGCACCAGTCTGCATTCCCACCAGCAGTGCAAGAGGGTTCCCCTTTCTCAGTATCCTCACCAACATCTATTGTTGCCTGAGTTGTTAATGTTAGCTATTCTGACAGGTGTCAGGTGGCATCTCACTGGTGGTTACAATTTGTATTTCTCTGATGATGAGTGATGTTAAGTGATGTTAAGCATCTTTTCATGTGTCTGTTAGCCATCTGGATGTCTTCTTTGGAAAAGTGTCTGTTCATTACTTTTGCCTATTTCTTCACTGGATTGTTTGCTTTTGGGTGTTGAATTTGGTAAGTTCTTTCTAGATTTTGAACATTAACCCCTTATCTGATATGCCATTTGCAAATATCTGCTATCATTCCATTGGTTGCCTTTTAGTTTTGTTGACTGTTTCTTTCACTGTGCAGAAACTTTTTAACTTGATGAGGTCTCACTATTTCATTTTTCTTTTGTTTCTCTTGCTTCTGGAGACATATCTAGTAAGAAGTTGCTATGACTGAAATCAAAGAGGTCATTGCCTGTTTTCTCCCCTAGGATTTTGATAGATTTCTATCTTACATTTAGGTCTCTCATCCATTTTGAGTTTATTTTTGTGTATGGTGTAAGAAAGTGGTCCAGTTTCATTCTTCTGCATGTCACTTTCCAGTTTTCCCAACACCATTTGCTGAAGAGATAGTCTCCTCCCCCTTCCCCTGAATACTCTTTCCTGCTCTGTCAAAGATTAGTTGGCCATATGTCTGTTGTATCATTTCTGGGTTCTCTGTTCTGTTCCATTGATCTACATGTCTATTTTTGTGCCAGTACTATACTGTCCTGATGATTACAGCTTTGTAATACAGCTTGACATCTGGAATAGTGATGCTGTCAGCTTTGGGTTTCTTTTTCAGGATTGCTTTGGCTATTTGGTGTCTTTTGTGGTCCCATAAACATGTTTGAATTGTTCGTTCTAGCTCTGTGAAGAATGCTGGTGTTATTTTGATAGGGATTACTTGGGGTAATATTGACATTTTAACAATATTTATTCTTCTAATCCATGAACGTGGAATGTTTTTCCATTTCTTTGTGTCTTATTCAATTTCTTTCATAAGCATTCTATAGTTTTCAGCATACAAATCTTTTACCTCTTTGGTTAGATTTATTCCTAGGTATTTTATTGTTTTTGGCACAATTGTAAATGGGATTGATTCATTGACTTCTGCTTCTGTTGCTTCATTTTGGTGTATAAAAATGCAACTGATTTCTGTACATTGATTTTAATATCCTGCGACCTTGCCAAATTCATGTGTCAGTTCTAGCAGTTTCAAATTTTGGGATGGTGGTTTGCCCCATGACTTGAATTCTCTGATGAGCCTAAGAAAAGCTGTTGATTTGCAGTAGCTGCTTTTCTGTTGTAAAGATGGGAGTGATGACTACCAAACTCTTCACATGTTAGAATTATAACCAGAAGTTCTCTAATCTTTTTTCTAAGAATTTCTCTAAACCAAAGTAATTTGATCTGTGTGGAATTGGTTGAACTATTAGACTATCTTTCTAAGTTTGAGTTATAATCTCTCTGTATATGACTGCCATGCAAATCATATAAATAGTACAGCATGTGTTTTTGTGTGTGTGCATATGCACAATTTAATATTAGCACTGAACATGTGAAATGCACATGTCACTTCACTCCGTATTTTTCTCTGTTCAGAGAATGTCCAATGATTCAAAGTCAAGCATACTTTTCTGGAAAAGAGGGAGTTTTCATCACAGAAGGAATGAGAAAGTCACCACCAGATGGGGGCACATCAAATGACACACTGCATTTTACATACATCTCTTGTTTCTTGACCTTAAGAATGCCAGCTCCATAAAGCAGTTCACTGTTACATTTTCAACACCAGAACAGAGACTACATCACAGTGGATTTTTAACTGTTACCTTCTTTATCATCTTGGGGCTCTATTAAGACTGGTAATTTGTTCATGACCTTGCTCAGTTGCTATTTCTTCAGTTGTTGTCATGTGGGTTCTATTAACGTGACCACCATCTTCTCAGTGCCATCTTCAGTCTCTGCCCATTAGCCTCTCCATGGATGTCATCATTTTATCTTCCTGGCCTTTACCATCTTTTGCCACTGCCCTAACCAAAACTGCAGTTTATGGAAGATTAAAGCATCCAGAGCTTTGACTATATGTCTGTCATTGAATGGCCAAATGCAGCTGAATAACTAGCCAGATGTGGTGCATAGAGGCAGAGAGAAGAGAGGACATGATGGTGACAGAAGAGAATGAAGGGTCAATTCTGCCTCTGTTTCCCACTTTAAATTTATGTTACCGTCATTTGAGATCCAACCAATATAGTTAATTAATTTGCAAAAAGGAAAGGTTGGCAATTAGAAAGGTATTAAAATACCCTAAAAGACTGTTGGGAGAAAATTTTCCATGTTCTTTGTTGTTGTTGTGTTGTTTATGGATGTCTTATAAGGAGAGACACTGATAGCCTGTGTTCTGGACTACCTTTAAGGATGTTTTTAAAAGTGAATGGCCTTGGAAGATAGATATAGTGTCTTGATTTTCCAGAGCAGAGAGTGGACTTTCTTTCTTTCCAGTATAATAAAGATGGCTCCCTTAAGGGTAAAGGGCAGGTTTACTTGCAATCCCTGTAAAGATTTGGGTTCCCCAAGCTTACAGTTCCTCAGCTGTGACACAAGTGACTATGCGCAGGATCCACCAGGGCCCTTACTTAATGCTCAAGCTTAGAGGCAAAAGGAACTGTCCAAAATGAACCTAAAGCTCATGCTGCCTTTTCTGCTGTAAGTAATAAAGCCCATTGTCCTTGACCCAGGAGTCTTCCATCTACTGTCAGTGTCAATAAAATAGTAACAAGGTAACTTATTAGAGTATAACTTGAGACTGTTCATGGTTCATGACAAAGGTGACTCATCCTGTGATTCCCTCCAAATAAGCTCCCTAATAAATTATGTTTTTATTAACTATAATTAGCATTTTTCATTTTCAAAATGTGTTTTGAATGCAGAATGCAGAATATTTTAAAATTCAAAGTCTATTGACCTCCTAACAGTTGAAATTAAGAAATATTATTAAATTTACTGTGAGTTTATTAACAGCTTGATGTACATTGATAAGCACTTGAGCTAGTGAAGCAGGTAGTGATGACTTATTAATATTCAAGAACTCTGGGCTAATATAGTGATATAAATTATTCTGTCTCTTTTCTTCCCTTCTGCAGTCATCCAAGATACAGTTGATGATTCTAAGTCTAGTGCTTTAAAGGAGAGATTTATTTTACCCTTGTATTGCATTGTTCTCCCCAGTGAATTGTTCAATTTTTTCTTTATTCATTCCAGGATATCTTCTATAACTCTATTCTAAATACATTTTCTTTTATATTATTTACAATAAAAATAAGTATAATTTGTTGAAGCACTTGTTAGTTTTATGTAGGCTTGTTGACAAAAATTGCTTTTTAAAAATTGGTTTTTATTAGCAAGAAAATAACTGTATGAGAGTCAAAGTTCTGGAGATAAAGGTACTTTACGCACTATGACAAACAATCTTTCTTGTTATCATTTTCTTGTTTTGTTTTGGTTTTTGGAATAAACATCTAATCTAAAACTGAAGGATAATATTATTAATTATTAAAATTAATTTAAAAAAGGATACTTTTCAGAACTTAAACAGTCTATGGATAGAAATAAAATCAAATGAATATCACACACTCATATAGTTTTTACTATTTGCCTTATTTGCCAAATACTGATGAGGAAATTAAGGTACAGAAAGGTCAAGCAACTTGTTCAATGTCACAGAGCTAGGAAATGGACAGAGGAGTTCTGATTTTAAAGTCCATGTTTTCATCTACCTCACTGTGTTGCCTCTTTTAAATTTCATTCTGTTTCCACACAGAATCCAGAAAGACAGAAATCCAACTTGTTTCTGTCTTTCCTTTACCACCTTAAGTTATGATATTATTGCGGCACCTGGGTGGCTCAGTTGGTTAAGTGTCCGACTTTGGCTCAGGTCATGATCTCACGGTTCATGGGTTAGAGCTCCACATCAGGCTCTGTGCTGACAGCTAGCTCAGAGCCTGGAGCCTGTCTTCAGATTCTGTGTCTCCCTCTCTCTCTGACCCTCCCCTGCTCATGCTGTCTCTCTCTCTCTCTCAAAAATAAATAGAACATTAACAAAATTTTAAAAACTATAATATTATTATTAACTACAATCTACTTCCCCTTCCTCTAAAAGCTGTATTTTCCTTCAGTTATACACAGTGTCATATAATTGAACACAAAATTCCAGTGAGTATTTTTACACAACACTTTAATATAGATAAAGGACAGGAAGGTGCCTGGGTGGTTCATTCGGCTAAGCTTCCCACTTCCGTTCAGGTCATGATCTCCTGGTTTGTGGGTTTGAGCCCCTCATTGGGCTTCATGGTGGCAGCTCAGAGGCCCATGTCCTCACCTCATGTACTTCCTGTGTTTTGGGGATTACTGTCTTTCATGTAGCCATACCCGATGACTTGAAAGCTGTTGTTTCATATATTTTATCAGATTTTAATTCCAACCCCTGTTACTCACTCAACCTTGCCTAGAAGCAGAAATCTATTCATTTTCAATAAACAATGTGGATGAGCTAAGACATTGTCTCAAAGAATTATAGATTTCAAACAGCATATTTTAATGACTAGTTATGACAATGTAATAAATGACAATTTATTACTTTCTTGACCAAGGGCCATGACCATGGTCTAGGCTTCCCTGTAGTCAAGTGTAGATGCACCAGAGAGACCAAATGCAAGTTATCTTTGTTTGTGCACAGTTCTCTGGAAATGTCATTGTTGTAGACCTCCATATGCTGCTCTGCTGCTTGTCATCATCTCCTTTTCTGCCTGGCTAGTCTGCTCTAACTGTCCCATGCCAAACTGAGCTTGTACTACAACTATCCCTCATTCACTCTTGAATCATTACATTACCAAGCTGTATTATAATTATATGTGTATATATCTATCTCCCTATCACCATAGGATCCCTGCAGGCAAAGACTATGTCCCTAAAGCATCAGTGCCTGATGGTTTCGGTGCTTCATAATAATACACTGAATGAAATAATGAATAGAATGAATTAATATTTGAATACAAGTTATTTCAACTAATAATTTAGCTAGAAATATTTGGAAATTAATATTAGAAATGTTACATGGTATTTTTAAATTGTTACATAGGATCATGTTGAAATACCTGTATTCAATGGAAGGGTAGTTTTCATTCCATTTAATTTTTTACTTTCTAACCAAATTGTTTTATAGTTTCAAGAAATCTGGTCTAACAGATAATTTCTTACAGATAATTTCTATGTCAGAGACTAGACTGGGTGAATCTTCCTGATGATTACCTCACTTAAGATACTTGTTTACAGGGGCGCCTGGGTGGCTTAGTCGGTTAAGCGTCCGACTTTCGCTTAGGTCATGATCTCGAGGTTCGTGGGTTTGAGCCCCTCATTGGGCTCTGTGCTGACTGCCAGCTCAGAGCCTGGAGCCTGTTTCAGTCTGTGACTCCCTCTCTCTCTGACCCTCCCCTGCTCACGCTGTCTCTCTCTCTCTCCTAGAAATTAAAAAAAAAAAAAAAAGATACTTGTCTACAGACACACAGAGGCAAGATGGCGGAGAATTAGGGAGCACCATACATTTCGCCTGCACTCATCTCTCAAATAAAGAAGGCCTGAAGTCATAGGACACTGAGCCACAGGAGTTTGGGAAGAGAAAGAGACAGAGCACACTGGGAAGGAAACCTCATAAGTGCGTGAGTGCGAACTGGGGAAGATAAAAGCTGGACGGGACCCAGAGACACGGAGGGAGGGGAGGGAACACGGCTTGCGTGCAGCTGCGGTGAGTGACAAAGCAGCGAGTGGCGGGGAGCTGCCGCGAGTCCAGGGGAAAGGAAAGAAAAGCTGAGATTGCTCATAGAACCGTCCCTGGAGAAAAGAAAAAACCTCGGCTTGGAAAGACAGTGTTTTTTAGCTCTGGCTGGGGTGCTGACTTTAAAGTAGGTGCCCTGGTCCCAGAAGGCGCCAGGAAAAACTGAACTGTCTTGCGCCCGGCACCATCCGAGGCCACGGCGGCCGGTGAACCGGCAGCAACGCCTGTGGAGGCGGTCCCGGCGCCGACTGAAGCGGCAGTGGCACGCGCGACATTGGCCTGCTGAAGCGGAGTTGGCGGTAACCCGGTGAAGTGGCGCTGGTCCCCGGTGAAGCGGTGGCTGCATGAGTGAAAAGTGGCCTACTGAAGTGATGGCGGCCAGTAAAGCGGTTGCGGCGGGGTGAGGCGACGCGGACTCTGCGGTCCTGAAGTTGCTACGATCCCCAAACGCACTCAGGTTGTATCGCTGCTTGGCCCCGGCGGATCTGAGGCTGTGGCACTTCCCCCACCCTCCACTCAACCCCCAGCAACAGGGAAGCAGCGACCAGCGGAACTGTTAATGGCGGTATAACAAAGCCTCTCAGGAGTAATCAGACTAGATAGTTTCTCTGGATAACACCACCATCTTTCTCTCACCTCCCCAACCATATTCCACCCTTTAGCTCTTTGAAAAAAGCTTCTTAACCCTTCTGCCTGTTCCTTCTGGTTCCAATTTTGCCTCATCTCCGCCCTATCATCTCTCTCTTTCTCTGTGCTCTTCAACCAGCTCAGCATACATACGGCTATTTAATTATAGCTGGGAAATCTGGTTATATGATTTAAACCGATCTTTGTCTATCGAATTTCTTCTTTCTTCCTTTCTTTTCTTCTTTTTGGCTTTTTAATGTATTTTTATTTTCTATTATTCGCCTTCCCTCATCCATCTTTTCTCATTATTTTTTGGTTTTCCCTCTCGGTTAACATGATTGTTGGATTTGTCTGTGCATTTGTGTCCCTGTGTTCCCTGTATGTTTGTCTGTATGTTTTCTTCTCCAGGGCTACCTCAAGAAACAAGCCAAAGTACACATGGTAGAGTCTCAAATACCACTACGAGTAGGAAAATAAAATAACCAAGGTCTCAACAAGAGAGACCAAGAGATACCATTCAAAGAACACTTTCTGAAAGGATAGACCCAGGAGTGTCAAAGAGTCTTCTTGCGTACAGCAGAGCTCACAAGTGCAGAGAGCATAACAAATCTTTAAAACTAACAAGAGACAGAAAGCTAACCAAAATGATGAAACGAAAGAGCTCTCCTCCAAAGACTCTCCAAGAAGAATTGACAGCTAATGAACTGCTCAAAACAGATATAAGCAGCATAACTGAACAAGATTTTAGAACAATAATCGTAAAATTAATTGCTGGGCTTGCAAAAAGCATAGAGGACATCAAAGAAACTATGGCTACAAACAACATGGAGAACAAAAATAGGCATAATGATTTAAAAAATGCGATAAATGAAATACATAATAAACTGGAGGTGTCCAATGCACGGATTGAAGAGACAGAAAAGAGAATAAGTGATTTAGAAGACACCGTTATAGAAAAACAAGAAGCTGACAAAAAAAGAGACAAACTGATCCAGGAACATGAAAGAAGAGTTCGAGAGCTTAGCAATAGGGTCAAACGCAACAATATCCGTATCATAGGAATCCCAGAAGAGGAAGAGAGAGGGAAAGGTGCTGAAGGAATCCTGGAACAAATTATAACAGAGACCTTCCCCAACCTGGGGGAGAAAGTAAACGTTGAAATATAAGAGGCGTAATTTGAATTGATCTTCTGCATGACATATTATAGTGAAAATAGCAAAGTACAAGGACAAAGAGAAAATTTTGAAAGCAGCTAGGGAGAAAAGGGCCCTAACGTACAAAGGGAAACCTATCAGAGTGGTGACAGACCTATCTACTGAAACTTGGCAGGCCAGAAAGGAATAGCAGGAGATCTTCAACTTGATGAACAGAAAAAATATGCAGCCAAGAATCCTCTATCCAGCAAACCTGTCATTCCAAATAGAAGGAGAGATAAAAGTCTTTCCAAATAAACAAAAATTGAAAGAATTTGTCACCATTAAGCCAGCCCTACAAGAAATCCTGAGGGGGACTGTCTGAGGGAAGTATTGCAAGGAATGAAGACACCAGAGACACCACCACAAGCATGAACCCCACAAAGGACACAATGACTCTAAACCCACATATTTCAATAATAACACTGAATGTAAATGGGCTGAATGCTCCAATCAAAAGACGTAGGGTAGCAGAATGAATAAAAAAACAAAATCCATCTATTTGCTGTCTACAAGAAACGCATTTTAGATTGGAAGATACTTTCAGATTAAAAGTAAGGGGATGGAGAAATATCTATCATGCTATGGGAAGTCAAAAGAAAGCTGGAGTAGCTACACTTCTATTGGACAAACTGGACTTTACATTAAAGACAATAACAAGGGATGAAGAAGGGCATTACATAATAATTACAAGGTCCATCCATCAGGAAGAACTAACAATTATAAATGTCTACGCACTGAATATGGGAGCACCTAAATATTTAAAACAATCACAAACAGAAACAACCTGATAGATAAGAATGTGCTAATAGCAGGGGCCTTTAATACTCCACTTACAGCAATGGATAGATCAACCAGACAGAAAAACACTAAAGAAACAATGGACTTGAATGACACAATGGAACAGATGGATCTGACAGACATATTTAGAACACTGCATCTTGAGGCCAAAGAATTCACTTTCTTCTCAAGTGTGCATGGCACATTCTCCAAGATAGATCACATACTGGGACATAAAGCAGCCCTTAATAAATATAAGAGAATTGAGATCAAACCATGCACACTGTCAGATCATAATGCTTTAAAACTTGAAATCAATCACAGGAAGAAGTCTGGAAAACCTCCAAAATCATGGAGGTTAAAGAACACCCTACTAAAGAATGAATGGGCCAATCAGGCAATTAGAGAAGAAATTAAAAAATATATGGAAATAAATGAAAATGAAAATACAACAATCCAAACTCTATGGGATGCGGCAAAGGCAGTCCTAAGAGGAAAGTACATTGCTCTCCAGGCCTATTTCAAGAAATTAGAGAAAGCACAAGTGTAAAATCTAACAACTCGCCTAAAGGAACTAGAGGCAGAGCAACAAGAGCACCCCAAACCCAATAGAAGAAGAGAAATAGTAAAATCAGAGCAGAAATAAACAACATAGGGACCAAAGAAACAACTGAACAGATCAATGAAACCAAGAGTTGGTTCTTTGAAAAAATAAACGAAATTGACAAACCTCTAGCCAGGCTTCTCAAAAAGAAAAGAGAGAGCACTCAAATAGACAAAATCATGAATGAAAATTGACTTATTACAACTAACCCCTCAGAAATACAGGTAATTATGAGGGAATACTATGAAAAATTACATGCCAACAAACTGGACAACTTAGAAGAAATGGACAAATTCCTAAACACACACTCACTACCAAAATTCACACGGGAAGAAATAGAAAATCTGAACAGACCCATAACGAGTGAAGAAATCGAATCAGTTATCAAAATCTCCCAACAAATAAAAGCCCTGGACCTGATGGCTTCCCTGGGGAATTCTACCAGACATTTAAAATGGAATTAATACCAATTCTTCTCAAGCAACACCAATTCTTCTCAAGCTATTCCAAAAAATAGAAATTAAAGGAAAACTTCCGGACTCATTTTATGAAGCCAGCATCACTCTGATTCCCAAGCCAGACAGAGATCCACCAAAAAAAGAGAACTACAGGCTAATATTCTTGATGAATACGGATGCAAAAATCCTCAACAAGATCCTTGCAAATCAAATCCAATAGCACATAAAAAGAATCATCCACCAAGATCAAGTGGGATTCATTCCTGGGTTACAGGGCTGGTTCAATATTTGCAAATCAATCAATGTGATCCATCACATCAACAAAAGAAAACATGAAAACATATGATCCTGTCAATAGATGCAGAAAAAGCATTTGACAAAATACAACATCTCTTCTTAATAAAGACCCTCGAGAAAGTCAGGATAGAAGAAACTTACTTAAACATCATCAAAGCCATCTATGAGAAGCCCTCAGCTAACATCATCCTCAATGGGGAAAAACTGAGAGCTTTCCCCCTGAGATCAGGAACACGACAGGGATGTTTACTCTCACCACTGTTGTTTAATTTAGTTCTGGAAGTCCTAGCATCAGCCATCAGACAACAAAAGGAAATCAAAATCGGCAAAGAAGAAGTCGAACTTTCACTTTTTGCAGACTACATGATTCTCTACATAGAAAACCCGAAAGACTACACCAGAAGCCTACTAGAACTGATCCAAGAATTCAGCCAAGTTGCATGGTACAAAACCAACGTACAGAAATCGGTTACAGTCTTATACACCAATAATGAAGTAAAACTAAAGAATAAAGCCAAATGGGAGGTATCACCATCCCAGTCTTTAGCCTCTACTACAAGGGTGTCTCAAGACAGTATGGTATTGGCACAATAACAGACACATAGACCAATGGAACAGAATTGAGAACTCAGAAGTGGACCCAAAAGTATACAGCCAACTAATCTTTGACAAAGTAGAAAGAGTATTCAATGGAAAAAAGACAGCCTCTTTAATAGATGGTGCTGGGAGAACTGGACAGCAACATGCAGAAGAATGAAACTAGATCATTTTCTCACACCAGGCACAAAAATAAACTCAAAATGGATAAAGGACCTGAGCGTGAGACAGGAAACTATCAAATCCCTAGAGGAGAAAGCAGGAAACAATCTCCTTGACCTCCACCGCAGCAACTTCTTACTTGATATACTTCCAAAAGCAAAAGAGTCAAGAGCAAAAATAAACTGTTGGGACCTCATCAAGATTAAAAGCTTTTGCACAGCAAAGGAAACAATCCATAAAACTAATAGGCGAAGAATGGAATGGGAAAAGATAGTCGCAAATGACATATCAGATAAAAGGTTAATATCCAAAATCTATAAGGAACTCACCAAATTCCACACCCGAAAAACAAACAACCCAGTGAAGAAATGGGCAGAAGATATGAACAGACACTTCTCCAAAGAGGACATCCAGATGGCCAACAGACACATGAAACGATGCTCATCATCCCTCCTCATCAGGGAAATACAAATCAAAACCACACTGAGATACCACCTCACGCCAGTCAGAGTGGCTAAAATGAACAAATCAGAAGACTCTAGATGCCGGTGTTGATGTGGAGAAAGGGACACACTCCTACACTGTTGGTGGGAATGTAAACTGATGCAGCCCCTCTGGAAAACAGTGTGGAGATTCCTCAAAAAGTTAACAATAGAACTCCCCTATGACCCAGCAATAGCACTGCTAGGAATTTACACAAGGGATACAGGAATGCTGATGCATAGGAACACAGGTACCCCAATGTTCATAGCAGCACTCTCCACAATAGCCAAAACATGGAAGGAGCCTAAGTGTCCATCAACAGATGAATGGACCAAGAAGATGTTTATCTATACGATGGAATACTACATGGCAATGAGAAAAAATGAAATCTTGCCATGTGTAGCAACATGGATGGACCTTGAGGGTGTTATGCTGAGCGAAATAAGTCAGGCAGAGAAGGACAAATACCATATGTTTGCACATATAGGAGGATTAGGAGGAACTTAACGGAGGATCATGGGCGAGAAGAAGGAGAGAAATAGTGGGGGGGAGGGAGAGAGGCAAACCATGATAGACTCTTGAATACTGAGAACAAACTGAGGACTGATGGGTGTGGAGGGGGAGGAGGGAGATGGGCATGGAGGAGGGCACTTGGAATGAGCACTGGGTGTTATATGGAAGCCCACTTGACAAAAAACTTTTTGTATAAATATGTATATATAATAAAATAAAAAAGTAAAAATATTAAAAAATATTTAAAAAATAAAATTAAAAAAAGATTCTTGTCTACAAAGTACACAGGACAAGTGGACAAGTTAGATTTTGTTATCATAGTGTTTGCAGTTTGGACAGACCATAAATCTCTGAGGTGAAAAGTAGGATTTTATTTTATAACTGAACATAGTTTTTGTTTGTCTTGAGTCCATATTTCTTCTTAGCAGTAGAAAATTAGTTTTCAACTCTCAGGTACTCAGTCTGGTCCAAAGGTTTTTCTGACGTATTTATTTATTTATTTATTTATTTATTTATTTTAAATGTTTTTATTTATTTCTGAGAGAAAGAGTCATCGTGAACAGGGGAGGGTCAGAAAGAGAGGGAGACACAGAATCTGAAGCAGGCTCCAGGCTCTGAGCTGTCAGCACAGAGCCCAACACGGGGCTCGAACCCACGAACCGTGAGATCATGACCTGAGCCACAGTCGGACGCTCAACCAACTAAGCCACCCAGGCACCCCTTTTCTGACATATTTAAATATTATTATTTAAATCAGTTGGTCTCACATATGATTCTCAAATGGTATTTCTCTCTCCTATTCTATTCCTCTGAGTTGCTTACAAGCCAGGCAGAACATGTGTAGATAAGTCTTAGATAAGTTTGGGTGGGACAGGGAGTGGAAGAAGCATGTCCATGCCCTTGGACTTACTTGTTGCTGTCTCCGTGTGGCTTCAGATGTCCATACAATTCTGTACTCTTGGCATGGGTAATATGTGATCCAGCTGTGTTTGGTGACTTATGAATATCTTACTGCAGCTTTCTAACATGGAATATTCTATGAAGTTTCAAACACAAAAGGAGCCCTTCCCTTTGCTTAGTGGGTTTGTCTTTCAACTCTAATGTGACTCACGCCACCAGCTGACATCTATAGCTTCCTCTGATTAAGAAGAATGCTGGGTTGACATTAGCTTCATTAGAAACATGTTTTAAAACGCTCCAAGAGTGTAATAACTTTCTCCTGATCACAGATACTGCTGAACATGTAAGATCTCACTGGGGACTGTCCCAGGAAAAGGTGAGAGTTGGGTTGGTTGGGAAAGGGAAAATAACAGGCTGCTTTGTCCTCTCACTCCTTCATAATTCCTGTTGTTGAATTTGTCTTCCTCTCCTGACTTCATGTATTAGTGCATTCTATGAAAATATATACCTTTTTATGTTTTGGTTTTCTGTTCTCGCACTTGTATGGGCATATGTGAACTGGAGAAGCTACTTTGAGCAGATAACCAAAAGAAAGTGGTTAGAGCCCAGTCACTACTCTCAAAATGTATGCTGGTCCAAGACATATAGCTTGTACTGAGGCAGTTCCAAAGAAGGAGAACAGAACATTTTGACTATGATTTCTGTTATTAATCACCAAAATAAATGGCTCACATATAATTTTGCTTCACAGTACACCACTCCTCAATCAGGGTCTCACAAACTACTGTATTTGAGTTACTTGGTCACCGTGGAAACTTCCAAGGAGTTACAAGACATTTTACTTCATTGTTCCCTAACAGTTGCTAAAACTGTCATTCAGGAACACTGGGAGAGCATCGAAGTGAGTTGAACATTATTTAACTGAGTTGTCCTGAGGCCTTCCTGGGTGTGCAGTCTTCTGTAATAAATTTAGATTTTTCAGGAGTGAGAATTCAGACTGGCTCTTCTCCCTTTTGGCTACTTTTTTTGCTTTAAGGTAACAGCTGGAATTCTTTCCTGACAGATTATCAAACATTTATATCCTTAGTTCTTTTACTTCTTAGATATAGAAAGGGAAGCCCTTTTTCTAGAAAAGAAATTGGAAAAAGTCCTTATTTTATTTTTGCTTGAGGCTATAGCTTGAATCCTGCTTTGAATTGCTTTTCAGTATTCTTTCATTAGGTAGGGATCTACATGCAACAGGTGTTCAATAAATGCTCATTAAAAAAAGAAAGCCTATTTGCTCAATTTAAATTACATATAAAACATAAAAATGACAGTTCTATTGACATATGAGAAAGAGGAACTTTAATATGTCATAGCTATCCAGACTTTTGTAGGGAGTCAACTTTTGTTGAAATGAGGGTCTAATCTAGTTCATTGTATGTGATGAATAAGCTTTACTAATGACATTGATAAGATAACACATGTAGAATTTGACACAATTTAGACTCAGAAACATTTTTCACAACTATAGCATTGAAATTATTGATAGATTTTTGAGAAGCCCTGCTTTATTTATTGGGTCTGTATCTCTATGAGTGGTTAGAATCAAGCATCTCAAGTAAAGTCACATATACAGTTTGTGTTTAAACTAGATATAAAAGGAAGAGAATGAAGATGAGGTCCTAATAAGAGCATTGAAACAGCATCCCTGGACCTGTTACATATCAATATGTACACACGCAAGCCCAACCAGGATATGACTGTGCCCTGGGAGCCAGGCTGTGTGCCCTTTCTCTCTTGGTGATTCATGTCTGGCAAGGGAGTGCTGTGTGAGCACAAAAGTTTCATCAGGGATTTACTCATTAGTTTATGTTTCTGTCAACCTCTTTAGATTATAAATTCTTTAAAACAGAGATTTTTGTCTTTATTAGCCTTTATGTCTGAAGGACACACTCAGGAAATGTATATTAAATGAATGCATGAATGAATGATTGAATGAATGAATGAACAGTTATAAACAGTGCTCACCTTAAATCCTAATGAAATAGGGCATATATTAATGCATATGTACAGATATAGTTTTATTAAGCACAAATTAGAGAAAGGGAGGAATCTGATCATTGGCAGCTCTCAAATCAGAGAGAAGCTTTCTAACCAGAATAGTGTATAAATGATAATGGATATTACATAAATAATTTTAAATATTTGATTAATACTACTGAGAGAAAAAGAGATTAAAGTGTGTTTGTTTTTGCTATCAGCATTTTGCCTACATGGAGGGAAATAGGAAAAGAGAAACTGGATGTCTATGTTGATTTCAGATTATTTTGGACCTTAAATGCTGGATTGATGTTTAGGTAATAGCAAGTCACTCAGGTTTTAAAATGTGATGTAATTTTTTTTAGGCAAGAAAAGTGATGCAATCATTTCTGTGCATCAGAGAACTTTGGATGTCAAGAATCTGTATTCTGTTTAATGGAGATGGTTGCAGATTAATAAATTGAAAATGTACTGAAATGATAAAAGGCCTTTTTTTAAATGCCAGACTGAGTAACTTGCACTGCATTGCCAGTTACTAGAGCAAGGTAAGAGAGAAAGTAATAAAGGTCAGTAAAACACATTTAGTTTCTGGGAGTTTTTGATAATAGTTTTGACACTTTTTAAAAGATAGAGCTTTTTGTATTAACCACAATGAACTAATCTCATTTGAATTGCTTTGAATCCTACAGTTGTTAAGGAATTTAATGCACTAGCACAAATAATTCAGAAAAGCTAAAAAGAAAGCCAATCTACATAGACTTAGGATAAATTGTAAAAGACAATGACAATGGCTACATATATATATATATATATATTTTTTTTTACTATTTGTCTATAAAGAATCTATGCTTTCAGCCTTAGAGCCTAACAAACAAGAATCATTAAAAAGTTAATATACTTTCTTCCAAGAATAAGGCTAAAACTAGTTTTTAGGATATCTAAAAATAACATAAACAGAACACAATGCATAAAGAGAAATTATAACTTCAGAGAGGATTTGTACTTCAAAGATTATTTTGCTAGAACACAAAATTGACAGCAAAGCTAATCTTAGAGAGATGCTCTTTTTGTTTGTTTGGAGGTGATCAGAGAAAAGTGAAGTTGAGGCGGATGAGTGATTCTAAATGGGACTTCTTTCTAAACTTTTTAAATTAGTCTGGCTCAGATAGTAATGCTATGCAACAAGGACAAGAGATCAGAAAACGGTGAAATCCATGGATGGATTTCTTCCAAAGGCTTTCAGCCTCAGCTGGAAAAGGAGGTATACAGTAGATTACTGGGGCATGGGAAAGATTTGTGGGCAGGATCGTATCCTGGGCAGATTTCAGGTTATCTGGCATTTTATTTGTGAGCAAAATAGGGCAAATGTATCTTTCATAGGACTCGTTTTACCTGTTGACCTTCTCAGAGGTTCTGTACCAGGACATTTGGACATTTTCTAAAAAGCTATCATTAAAGATTTCTTTGACACAATTATGTGTGTGTGTGTGTGTGTGTGTGTGTGTGTGTGTGTGTGTGTGTGTATGTGTGTGTGTTGATGTGATGGTGAATGAAAGAAGTATAGGTAAGGATACTGGAGGTTGAACGCTCGTTTAAATATTGCTTGCAAAAACCAAAAGATCTGAATTTGTAGAATTCCCCCTCTCCTTTTTTACTGGTATTACATGAGACAAGAGGCAGATCGTAGTAATGATTCTAACTGCCTATAGTTCTCTTTCTAAGTAAAGTCATGGCAAATAAAATTTTGTTCTTCTTCCATTTTCAATAAATCAATTTAGCACATTTTATTGATTTTCACCCTATCGTCTTGACCCCTTAATTTAGCTCTGAGTACCAATGTATAAGATCTTGGTTTTGTATCCAAGAGTTACCTTGAGAATTGAATGATTTCCAAGGGGAAATTAGGAAGTAGGAATCGAGAACTGAGATTTGAGTGAAAAATGCATCATCCAAGAAAGAGTATGAGCTGATGGGTAAGTGGTACTTTACCATCTATACTAATAGGGCAACATTTATTTTGATGTCCCCAATTCCTGGGAGGGCTTTAATTTCAAAAGTTTAGGATCTTGTAACAATTTATAACAAAGTGTGAATGTCTGCTGATTATTCTTTCTGATAGATCCTTTACTCCAACCGCACTGGTGTCTTAAAATGACCATCTATGGGTTCATTGTAAAGGCTTTTGATTCAGTGAAACCAACATCTACTTCTCATACATACAGTAGGGACACCATAGGCACATATTTTATTTCAATCACCCAATTCCTCTGCCTTCTCCATTCCTGCCAGTAAAATTGCAAGAGGTTAGCCCCTTCACCCTCTTTGTTCCCAAATTATTGAAGGTTTTGTACATTCCTTCAGTTTTCTACACCTTCAGTCCTGGTCCTTTTCATGATATTTAATCCACATACCTAGGTAATTTCATACTGGATGTATTGATGTTCTCTAAAACACAACATGTCTAAAAAAGTCCATTAATCTCTTCTTTTTTAAAAAAAGATTTTAATGTTTATTTATTTTTGAGAGAGAGAGAGAGAGAGCAAGAGCGAGTGAGCACAAATGGGGGAGGGGAGAGAGAGGAGACACAGAATCTGAAGCAGTCTCCAGGCTCTGAATTGTCAGCACAGAGCCTGACATGGGGCTCAAACTCATGAACCATGAGATCATGACCTGAGCTGAAGTCAGACGCTTAATCGACTGAGCCACCTGGGTGCCCCTATTAATCTCTTCTTGATTCATCCATTCTGTAAACAACAATACCATCTTCCAATTAATAAGACTTGAATGATATACTCAAAGTGCAAAAAAGTATAAAGATGGAAGAAAAATGATATACAATCTCACATTTTTTTCTTAGTTCATTTTTTATAAAAGTGAGGTAGTCAATCCTGTGTATATAATTGTTATTTTTTTTATTCCAAATTTTCTACAATGTCATTAGAAATTCTACATGATTATAATTTTAATGGTTACATTAAATGTAATGTATTCAGGAATGCTCTTGAAACATACTTAGATATAGTGTCAAATTAATTCCCAGACACTTGCCAGTTAGTACTCCCACCAGAATTCTATGGAAATGCTTAAATATAAGAATTTAAGGGTATAACTCCCACTGCCTCCTAACCACAACTTAATATTATTATGCCTTAATATTAGCTATTTTTATAGTGGTTAAACGGAATCTCAATATTACGTTAACTTGCAATCTTATGTTGATTAGCTAGTCATTGCAGTATTGTGGTTGTTATGCATTAGTCAGAAGAGATGACACAAGCACATTGCTATAAAGTCTCAGTCTGGCCAAGGACACATAATTTATCAGAAAAGGGATGGTTACACAAAGTAGAAGCAGATTTGATGTATATCTCCATGCAGTTTTCTCATTAATCCTCACCTCCTGTGAGGCTGATGATTGTAGGGTTCTTCCAAAAGCGTGAAAGAATCAGAATGATCATTTCACCAGTTTCTATTATACTCAGGATTATATCACCACTGCTAGAGAATTACACTAACAATGTTCCTGTAAGGTTATCTTGACAAATATCAGGATCTCCTAGTTTCTGGCCCAGACACATCATTAACAAGGCTATAGCCTCTTCCAGAAGGAGTCTGTGCTTGGGTAAACTGAAACAAGGTCTCTGCCTCCAGCTAGCCAAAGTTCAAGAAAAGATTGCCAGGTTTTGTGAGTTGTCTGTTTAGGCCATTTGCCCAAATATCTACTGATTTGCTTGAAGTTTCTTAGAATTTTGATCTTTTTCTAAATTAAAGATATCTATTTTAATGTTCAAAACTTCTTACAGTTTGATATGATTAATTTATAGACATTAGGTTTTTTTTGTAATAAAATCTTTTCTCTTGTGAATTTTTATTGCTTGTATGCATAAACTGTTTCTTCTCCATCCAGAAAAGGGATAACGTTGGTGAAGATCATAGAAAGATTGACTCTAAAATATTGATTAAAATATTGACTCCAAAAGTAACTCTTTATTACATTTTTTTACATTTATTTGTTTTTGAGAGACAGAAAGAGAGCACTAGTGGGAGCAGGGCAGAGAGAGAAAGAGACACGGAACCCAAAGCAGGCTCCAGGCTCTGAGTGGTCAGCACAAAGCTGGATGTGGGGCTCAAACCCACAAACCATGAGATCATGATCTGAGCTGAAGTCGGAGGCTTAAGCGACCGAGCCACCCAGGCGCCCCTAAAAGTAACTCTTTAACTTAGTGTGATGAGTAATGTAAGGAGTGGTATTAAATTTTCTGTATTTTTAAAAGTGCCTGGGGCGCCTGGGTGGCTTAGTCGGTTAAGCGTCCGACTTTCGCTTAGGTCATGATCTCGCGGTTTGTGGGTTCGAGCCCCGCGTCAGGCTCTGTGCTGACTGCCAGCTCGGAGCCTGGAGCCTGTTTCGGAGTGTGCCACTCCCTCTCTCTCTGACCCTCCCCTGCTCACGCTGTCTCTCTCTCTCCTAGAAATAAATAAAACATTAAAAAAAAATTAAAAAAAGTGCCTAACTCATTGCCCCAGATACATTTAATCAATATTGTGCCATTTTTATTGATATAATACTTTTGTTAAATATTAAGATCTTCCTTTCATTCTTTATTTTTTAAACGTTATTTATATTTGAGAGGGAGGGTGCAAGCAGGGGAGGGATAGAGATAGAGGGGGACAGAGGATCTGGGCTCTGCACTGAGAGCAGCATGCCGGATGTAGGGCTGAACTCATGACTGTGAGATCATGACTGGAGCCAAAGTCCCACACTTAACCGACTGAGCCACCCAGACACCCAAATTTTAAGTTATTTTTTAAAATGTTTATTTATTTATTTTGAGAGAGACAGCAGAGGTGGGGAGGGGTAGAGAGAGCATGAGAGAATGAAAGTGAGTGAGACTGTGTATGTGTGGGGGGAGTCAAAAACAGTCTCTACTGTCAGCATGGAACCTGACACAAGGCTCAAACCTGTGAGCCATGAGATTATGATTTGAGCCAAAATCAAGAGTTGGAGGCTTAACCTACTGAGTTACCCAGGTGTCCCTAAATATTAAGTTTTTATATATAAGTAGGGTGGTCCATTAAAAAAACTTAACGGACATTTTTTCTTTCTTTTCTTCTCTTTTTCTTTGATTTCTTTAAAAACATTTTTTTTAGGTTTATTTATTTTGAGAGAGAGAGCAAGCGAGCAGGGGAGGGGCAGAGAGAGAGGGAGAGAGAGAATCTTATGCAGGCTCCACACTGTCAGCACAGAGACCAACGTGGGACTCAAACTCACAAACAGTGAGAGCATGACCTGAGCTGAAATCCAGAGTTGGACGCTTAAACAACTGAGCCACCTAGGCACCTCTTTCTCTTTGATTTCTTAACACTCTGGTTTAATTATTATTGTACGCAATGGCAAGTTTTCCTTTCTTCATTGTTTTCCTTCAAAATTCTTTTATTCATTATTAACTGTATTTTTAAAATTTTATTTGTTATTGGTCCAGGTGGAATTTAGAACAAATATGAGTTCCATGGAATACAAGTTTCACTGATATTATCATTGCTTTCCTAAAATGTGCAGGGCATGAGTGGGTTGCTGGGTGATGAAACACTAGACTAACATGCCAGTCTTCTCAAGACCTGTAATTTAGTCTAGAAGATAGGCAGCAAAACAATAAACAGGTACACAAGTTACAAATCAGGCAGTAAGAGGAAACATAAAACTAAGATGTTTTGATAAAGAATAATGGAGTCAGGGCAAAGGAAAGGGAGACCTGCATCAGAATGGCATTTACCCTTGTGCCTGGGAACTGGTGAGCAAGTGCATGTTGACTTTACAAAGAGATAGAGGGAGAGCATTCTAGACAAGGGACTAGCAAAGGCAAAGCCTTAAAATACAAAAGAGCTCAGTGGATTGAAGGAACATAAGAGGTAGGAGAATGACCTCAGACATTAGAGCCTCATGGGCAATGACAAGGGTTTTGGATTTATTCTAGGCATTGAGATGGTACTGAGTTTTCTTTTCTTTTCTTTTCTTTTTTTTAATGCTTTTACTTAGTTTTGAGAGACAGAGAGCCAGCGTGAGCAGGGGAGGGTCAGAGAGAGAGGGAGACACAGAATCTGAAACAGGCTCCAGGCTCTGAGCTGGCTGTCAGCACAGAGCCCGATGCAGGGCTGGAACCCACAAACCATGAGATCATGATCTGAGCCAAAGTCGGGCGCTTAACCCACTGAGCCACCCAGGCGCCCCTGAGTTTTAAAACAAAAGTGTAGCAATTTATATTGACATTTTAAAAAGATGACATTTAGATTGCAGCTGCAGGTAGAATAGAAGCAAGGAAAATAATTAGGAGGTGGTTTCTGAAACATTGGAGATGGACTTGAGAAAAGTAGAGGGATACAGAGTATATGTGGGGGTAGAAACAACAAAATGGGGTAGACAGCAGGTGGGAGGTGAGAGAGAAGAAATCTCAGATGACTCCTAAGATGACTCCTAGATTTCTTGGTTAAGTAAATGAGTAGATAGATATGCCACTAAAGGGAAGGATGCCACTCTATAAATAGGATCCACTTTAGGTGGAGAAACAAGAGTTACATTTTGGCTTATGAGACATCCAAGTAAAAATGTCCAATGAGAAGTTGGCTGTACAAAAAGAGAGGTCAGGACTGTAAGTATACCTTTGGGACTCATCGGCATGTAAAATGGCATTAAAAGTCAAAGGAGTGGATGGGAACTTTGAAGCTTAGGGGAAAATGTATATTGAATTAATGTACAAAGAGTTGGGTTATTTATAACTTCAGACTTACCATCTAGGAACATCTTATATCTATTCATATATGCATACCTTTTATTCTATGAATAAAATTTTGTGGCATGTGCTATGTAGCTTTGTACATTTCTTATCAATTTTTATGCCCAAGTATTTTAGCATTATAAAATGCAACATTCTCATTCTATTTCCACAGTTGTTATTTGTATATTACAAAGCTATGTAAGGTTTTTACTTTTATTGAATATTTTTAAAATTGTAAAATTCATAATTAAGCCTAATATGTTTTTTTCCTATGTTCTTGGGCCATGGAGGTTGAAAATCACATCCTATCCAAACAAAAACATGTTCTCATCCTTTCTAATGGTCACACTATTCATTTATGTTTCTTCTTTATTGCACGAGCTCTGTCTTCTAGAGTGAATTAGAAATATTAAGTAGACAGAGTTCTCATTTTAGATGCAAGTTCAATTTCAGTACGAAGTAGAATGTTGTTTTAAGATGCATATTTGTATGTGTTTGCATATGTGCCCATGGGCATGTGTACGTGTGTTTGAGAGTATGTGTAAACTTTTGTCATAAAGCCCTACTTGGTCATGGGGCATATTTCATATTTTGTTGAAATTTTTTGCTAGTATTTTCATTTATTTCAGATTTTTACATCTATATTAACGAGTCATCTGTATTAGCTTTTGGGTGTTACATTTTTTGCCAAGTTCTTGTATGAGAGTCATGGTAGTTTCATAAAATGCATTGGATAGATTCATGTCTCTTTATGGGCTCTGATGTGGATTACATGGCAGGGAAATGAGCTATTCTTTGAATATTTAATAGGTAACACGTATAAAACCTCTGAGCTCGAAGTTTTCTGGGGTGTTTATCCCTTCATTTTTAACTTCTTAATATTATTTTTCTCATGACTGTCTTAAGGACTATGTCACAGATTTTGGTTGTTTTGCTGCTTAATATGGTGGTTTAACCTATCTTCATTTATTGTCTTTAATGGTATTTTTAAATGGTAATGGTAATCTCTGTTTAGGCATTAAAAAAAATACTTTGCTTCACTTTCTGTTGCTGCTTGCCTACCTGCTTTCCTTCCTCTTCCTTCCCTGCCTGTCTCCTTTCCCCTTCCTTTGTTCTATTCTTTCTATTTCTTCTTTCTTTTGGGGGTTCAGACAATGCTTAATTCTGTTATCTTTGAGGATTTGTGGGGTACATACTCTGTTTCTAATTCTATTAGTGATTACCTGTATATAAAATGGAGACTCGACATTGGTAAATTTCACCAAGCTTGAGGGTTTCACCTCTTTTGTTGACTGATGTATCTTGGGGATCTAGAAGAGTCCCTTTATCCTTTGAGACACTTATGCGTTTATATCTGCTGGTTGCAAGGGTAATTTAAAAAGTGCTTCTTGAACCATTTCCATCAGAGCTGTAAGGAAAAGGATTTTGGCATAAACCGTTCTTTTAATTTTGCAATGTCTTTTTAAACTTTTTATTTTTGCTATCTTTATTCAGTTATTTCATAACATTGTTCACTAGATTAAGTGCCATGAGAAAAAAAAATGTGTCTATGTCCACCGCTGCATGCCCATTGTCAAGTACACATATAGAATAAAGGCTCAACAAATATTCGATGAGTGAATGAGCAGATTTCTCTGCTCCGATCATATCAGTCTATTCTCCAATCAAACTCACATAGTTGTTTCTCAACCTAGAATGCAGGGATTTTGGATCCTCTTCTTTATAGTCTATTCAGGACATAATAGCCCAAATTATTCCTCTAATCTTTGAATTAGACCCTATCATTCCTGCACTCACAGTCTCCTGTTGTTTTCCCATCTAATGTAGCATAAAACCAATGAACTCTGAATCACTTGTAAGGCTCTATGATCTGAAATCTTGGAATTTCTGTGGCTTCACCTATTTTTCTTTTCCTCATTTATTCTAATCCGGCTATACTGCCCTCCTTGTTGTTTCTGAACACACCAAATATATTCCCCTCCAGGGGATTTACTTGCTGTCCGTCATGCTCAGGACACTTTTCCCATAAAAGGTGACAAGGCTCATACCCTCACCTTCTCCACACCTTTGCCTGAATGCCATCTTACCCAGGAGTCTTCCCTGATCAGCCTATTTAAAATACGCATCTCAGGGGCTCCTGGGTGGCTTAGTCAGTTAAGCAACTGACTTTCGCTTAGGTCATGATCTCGCGGTTTGTGGGTTCGAGCCCCGCGTCGGGCTCTGTGCTGACTGCCAGCTCAGAGCCTGGAGCCTGTTTCAGAGTCTGTGTCTCCCTCTCTCTCTGACCCTCCCCTGCTCGTGCTGTCTCTCTCTCTCTCTCTCCTAGAAATAAATAAAAAACATTTAAAAAAAAAATACCCATCTCAGCACCCTCTTCTCTTCCCTGGTTTGCCTTTTCCTCCGTGTTCATCATCATTATAATCTGCAATTACATTTGCTAGTCAATGGTTTATTATGCATTACCCCCCAGAAGAGTATAAGCTTTCCAAGCGCAAGAATTTCAGTGTTTATTATTTACAGCTGGATCCATATTGCCAGTAACAACACTTGGCATAGAGTTGGTACTAAATAAAGAACTGATGAATGAATAATTGACTTTCTCTCTTTATTTGGAAACTGGAGCTGACAATACCTATTCTTCAGTTTTTCTGTGTGCATTGGTGATAATGCATACAAAGCTCAGCACATAGTAGTTGCTTAACAAATCACAGCTTTAAAACTTTTTATAGTAAGATAAAAACCCAGAACACACACTATTTCTTTTAATTCTCCAAACATTTATGGAGAAATAATCTATTATATACAAGGTACCATACATGTAGGATATAAAGGTAGAGAAGGTACAGTCCTTATTCTTACACATAATAAACATGGAGACTATGTTGCATGCTCATGTACCCCAAATTCTTGCATGAATCGTAATTAGATCCCTAGAGTGGTTCTAAATATCTCAAGGGCTGATAGGTAGCCTTTGAACAACAAATAGGAGATTCACTTATAAATGACTTTGAAATGTTAGAGTAGTGCATCTTTCATTCTTGAAGTCATACTCTTCTAGGAATCTGCACATCTATATAAAAGGTGTATCACAAACTTGGAGACTTCTGATGGATATAAATCTCTGCTTCCATATATGCTATTTATACAACTCACATCTCTATATCATGAGTATATATGCACATCCATATCTACCTATGTATAAACATTGAGATACAAATCACATACTTTCATTACGGAATATTTTAATTATATAAAAAACCATAGAGAAAATATAATGAGTACCAGTGTAATTTATACTGACTTTTATCAAACTTTAACATTTGATATTTACTTGATTCAAAATATTTGATTCAAGTATATTTCCTAATAAATTAAATATTACAGTTGTTATTTAATACCCCCATTCTATTCTCTCTTCTTTTTCTCACTACAGACAATCCTGAATTTGTTGTTATTCATTATTGTATTTATTTTTTTTTACAACTATTAAATCGTGGATATAAATCACAGATATGGTTTCATTCACCTTCAGATTCATATTAAAACAAAACAAGACAAAAATAGGATATGCCATTAAAAAAAATGTTTATTTATTTCTGAGAGCAAGAAAGAGCATGAGCCGGGGAGGAGGAGAGAGAGAGGGTGACACATGATCCGAAGCAGGCTCCAGGCTCTGAGCTGTAAGCACAGACCCACAAATGGTGAGATCATGACCTGAGCTGAGGTCAGACGCTTAAGCGACTGAGCCACCCAGGCTCCCCTATACCATTTAAAACTCTCGATGTCTGCCTTCTCTTGAAAAATCAGGATACCTGGCCAACCCAGGGCCATGTTTCTATATCAGGCAGCCAGCTGGAACTAAGAGGTGGCTCTGTCCTTATCAGTACAGTTGCACTTAATGTCGCCTGAGAGGCTTTCTGCCTGTTTCTTTCATTTATAATTATTATCAGGCCTTGATAGGTATTTGCATTTGTGATTTCTGTTTCCTGAACTTTAACCCATTTAAAATAGTTTCCTTCTTATCTTCTTCTTCATTTCTATCTCAGTTTATTTTGTTGTGGATTTCTGCTTTGAAGTTTTGTTTAAAAGATGGAAGCAAAATTTGGCACGTTGTCACCAGTGACTAGCTGACCTAACTTCACAAGCAGTGGGCCTATTTCCCCACAATTTTCTTGAGTTGAATGCAGTGAGGAATGCTTCTTTCCTTTCACCTCTCACTTCTATAATGGAATTGATGTTATTTGAAGTTAGAAATCCACACTGCCTTCATCGTCTCTTAAAAGCTCCCTTTTAACTTATTACACTAAATCTTCAGGGATTTATAATCTCATATAATCTATACTCTGTTGATCTGGTATATATTTTATCCATCTTTGTCATGAAAAGAAATTCTTAAGCCAGGAATGGGTAATGAATAAAGGGAAAGATTCACGATTTCATACTTCAAGGCCTGTGTGGAGAAAATTAAGTCCAATAACAAAGAATTGTATATTTTCATTATTCATCTTACTTTGAAAATAGTTAATGAACATCCAGGAAAGTACATACTCTTAACTTATGATAATGCCTGTTATAAATGCTACACTGTGTATTGAATATTAAGGATAGATAAATGGAAACTTGAGAAAAATATCCACATGCGGAGTCTATCTATCTATCTATCTATCTATCTATCATCTATTTATTTATTTTAATGTAATTCATTGTCAAGTTAGCTAACATATAGTGCATATAGTGTGCTCTTTTGGGAGTAGGTTCCCATGATTCATCGCTCACATACAACACCCAGCGCTCATCCCAGCAGTGCCCTCCTCAATGCCCATCATCCATTTTGCCCGCACCTCTCAACCTGCAGTTTGTTCTCTGTAACTCTTAAAGAGTCTCTTACGGTTTGCCTCCCTCTCTGTTTGTAACTTTTTTTTTCTTTCTTTTTCCCCATAGTCTTCTGTTAAGTTTCTCAAATTCACATGTGGATTCTCTTAATACACAGTACTTGCAATATTTCCTTTCTGGAGCATCAGACTATCAGGGGCAAAATGCATCTAGTTGGCAGCAGACCAAGAACTCACTCTGCTGATTTTATTCCCTTGTAGAACCGTATATAGGTTCTTTTCAGCTTCACAATTCAATCACAACAGTTGCAAGTTCTCCAGTACTCTCCAATACTCCAATATTTTGATGGCCATCAAACATAGTGTAGCACAGGGGTGCCTAGTGGCTCGGTTGAAAAGTGGCCAACTCTTCATCTCTGCTCAGGCCATGATCCCAGGTTGTGGGATTGAGCCTCCTGTTGGGCTCTGTGCCAAGTGAGGAGCCTGCTTGGGATTCTCTCTCTCCCTCCCTCTGCCCCTCTCCCCTGCTTGCTTTCTCTAAAAAGAAAAAAAAAATAGCATACCACATTATGATTTTCACATTTCTAGGAAAGGTAAGTACATTTATGATCCAGACCCGAGGTTCTCGTGTGCAAATTTTTAATTTTTGCTGTTGCAATTTTAGTTTTGGGTACCTTTTGCAGGATGGGATTGTGTACCTTTTCACTGGCTTGTATTTGAAACTCATAAAGAGAGTGGATAAATTATCATAAAGAAATTAAAAATAGAAATATAAGAAAACATATCAAGGTGATTTTAGATTCTTTTTAGTTTCTTTGAAAAAAAGAGGCCTTAATTCCTGTAAGTGTACTTGGTGCCATTACATGTACATGTCTCCCTGCTTTTAATGTGGAGTCATCAGCAGCACACCAGTCTGACAGAGCATAAATGCCTCTGGGGTACTTTGCTTTCTAAATATTTTCCTAAAATTCTACATTTGAATGAGAAAAATATGCCTTCTAGAGATGTGAACCAGAATGTGACTTCTGTCGAGAATTGAGGGCCATCTGGTTTTCTATTACATGGCAAGCGAATGTGTTCTAGAACAGAAGTCACTCCATGAAAAGTGTGTGTATAATAAAACATATAACACACATTTTAGTGACGTTATGTTACTTTCATGATTGTACTAACTGCATGGCACTGCAGGGACATAAAAAGTCAAACTGAGTATTAAAACTGAATCACAAACCCCAAAGGAAAGATACACACCAACTTTGTTTGAAAAGAAACAGTATTTATTAAGAAATTATATGCTGAATTTTCCTACAGTCTGTGAAGATGGGTTCTTCCATTTCCACAGCACAAGACAACAGCAAAGAGCATCTGGAAAACACTTGCAATGCTTGGGAATGAGCGTTCCTAGTAATAGGAGATGCAGTGAAGTGATATACACACAATTTAAACTTTTGGGAACCAAAGAAAAGACAGTCTTTCCCCGCCAATATAGTTTTTACCTGTATTGGCACTAACTTGTCCATGGGATCTCCTACTCAAACTGAAGTCTTGGGTAACAATTGGATCATTTCAGCTGAGTAGAGAATGCTCAATTTAATCACGCATCAAAGCAACAGTCCTTTCACTACTGAATCACTGAAATACTTGCATTCTTTATTAATAAAAATGGTGCTTATGGAGGGCAGAAATATAACCTTTTCAAGTATTTTATCATTATGATCTAAAGTACTTTAAACTATAAATTAAAAATAAATTATAAAAACTAGCTTACAATGTATCTTTTCTTACATGACATTGTTGGAAATAAGCTTTAAACATAGAATTGCAATATCACCTGACTTTATATATGATCAACAGTAAAACATGCTAATCATAAAAATAGCTTTTACAAATATACATTTGTATACAGTGTCTCCCTTACCATTCATAAATGTCCTTCACATTTTAAGACTTTTAAAGACTTAAGAAAAAAAAACCCACAACATAATTAGCAAAGGGGAAAACACATTTACAATCTAAACCATAAAAATCTGACAATTATATAGCTTAGAACATAGAAGAAGTGAAATTTCTAAAATTGAACAATACTGTTCATTTTATTTATTTGGGTTTTTTTTTTTTTTTAAATAAATTGAACCAAAGAAGCTGCAATCCAGTAAGAAACCTCCTTTCACATTTCTGGGGGTTGTCACAGTTTCTCTTTTCTGTTCTCGTGGCATCATTCATTACTTCAGATCACTTTACCTGCAGAAACTGAGAAAAGAAAAAAAAAGTATTTTAAAATATTGAAATTTATGCTTCATTATTGATAGCACACCTATATATGTTAGGTTCTCAGGTGAAATCAGGAGATGATCAAAGAAAAATTAGATCTTTAGGACAAACACTTTTGAGAACTTTATGTTCTTGGATCCTTTGTAGTAGGCAATGCTAAAATTATTTACATTTACAATATGCTATGATTTTTAAAGATCCAGTCCATTTATTATTGTCTGAGATCAGTAATTATCTTTCACCCAAAGCCCTTGACCAAGTCAGAGAGGAGCCACTTGAAGTTCTAGGCTAGGGGAAGAGATTTGAATTGCTTTTGCATTTTTGCAGCTTTTGACAAGAGTGAGGGACCCTTTTTCCCTGTAACAGGCTTTGAACAGTGCAGTCCCAAGCCTTATACCTAGGATAGGAGAAAAAGCAATACAGATTTCTGATCTGAGTTACACACTCTTTGTTATAAAAGAAGAAAGCTAGATGCAAGAAGGGCAATGAAAGATCCCTCATACAACCATTAGCCAGAAACACCACATAAGAGCCAAAATTTCATTGGTGGAAGAACTGATTGGGTGCCTGGGTGGCTCAGTCGGTTAAGTATCCGACTTCAGCTCAGGTCATGGTTCAGGTCAGTCTCACGGTTTCTGAGTTCAAGTCCCATGTCCAGCTCTGTGCTGGGAGCTCGGAGCCTGGAGCCTATTTTGGATTCTGTGTCTCCCTCTCTCTCTGCCCCACCCCTGCTCACTCTCTGTCTCTCTTAAAAACAAATAAGCATTAAAAAAAAGAACTGATTTGAGAAATTGCATATGAATATGAAGATAAAATAATGCAAGGTTTCAATAGTGGGAAAAAGCATGCATTTCTCTTGGAATCCTACCAAGTTCAAGGTTTATATTTAGATAGAAAATATAATTACACCTATTATCCCATCAAAGTTTTTGCAGTTAGATGGAAAATCTGTTATATGTCTTAAGAGACAAAGACAGGCAAATCAAGGTATCAGTTTGGATGGGAGTTGCTGTTGAGAAAAACAATGTGCGCCAGTTGTCAGTCTTGGGGGAGCAAATACCACTCATCAGTAATCAATCTTGGGGAGAACTCCAAGCATTTTTGTCCATTGTATTTTGGCATCAGAGTTGGCGAAGAAAACAAAACACAGTCAGCACTGGGTGGAACAATGCTTTCCAGCTCCAGTAGTGTGCTTTGGCCCCTCACGGCTAGCCAGTCCCTGAGGCAGCTGATGCAGGGCAACTGGCCTGTGCATAACCCTTCCTTGCTACAGTAACAGGGCCCTGACCTCCTCCCCCTTGAAGGCTGAAATATTGAAAGTTGTGTCTGACGGTCATTTACATACACATTTAAGCAGAATACAGAAACACTCCTTGAATCTGAACCAGGAAAGATATTTTCATACAAGGTGATAAAACTGATAGGCTTTGTGGGCTCTGTTTCTTGGTAAGGAAGTCTTGCAAGCCCAGGGCCTGTTCTGGCAGAGCGGGCATTGAAAGACCATAGGCACAAGCTGCCTTTCCCAACAGTTGCAGAGTCCTATGAATAGCCAGAGCTTAGGTAACTTGACCTTTCATTAAATCTTGAAGCCCACACGATATAGAGATTATGAAAAAGACTGCGTATGGCAGTTGGAGTGGTGAGAATTGCTCTCGATGTCTGGAGCCCCAGATCTCACCTGGCCAAGATTCCTAATTGAAAAGTATCAGTGAACTAGGATGGTACGTTCTCTTCCTTCATAAATATGCATTTGTCACCCTCAAAAAACATATACAGCTGAGTAATTTCAGTTTACTGGGATGTCTTCTTCCCTAGTGAGTACATATCTTAATTCTTGTTAGATACAGAATTAAATATAAAGTGTTTGAAAGAATAGAAATCATAGTACTAATATTTCTGTGTTAACAAAAAAAATGTTTGAGCATTTGATATGGCAAATGCTTGTCTTATGTAAGGAATTTAGCCTGCTAGTGTGCCAGTCCTGTGGTTTCAGTTCAAAATATGCAATTAAAAATTGATTGAGACATAGGATTTCAGTTTATGATGTGAAATCTTATGACCAAATGTAATGTTTGTACATGGTACTGGAAAGTCTAAGAAAACCTTAGGCCATATTGATACATTGAATTCACCATATTTTACGAATTATTTCATTCTCAGAAAGATATGTTAAACTAGACAAATGAATTTTAAAAACCATATAAAATATACTAAATGTACAAATGCCATTTACCATGTCTGAATGCTGTTTAATTAAGAAATCTGGGACAATCATTTTTCAGAGGACTCAGTACTTTGTAAACCTTGCTATACTTGATCGTAATAATAAATGCTTAACGATTTTGATCTTAAAACTTTCATAAATCAAACAACTAAGAATAAACAAAACATATACCCTAAATAGTCTATTCTCTAGTCAAAAGCATTTAAAACTTATATCCTTAGGAAAGAAACTTTAAGAGCTAAGTACATTATGATACTGTGATTCGTTCTCTTTTCTCTCTCTTTTTGCTTTTCTGCCCCCCTTTCTCTTTCCTTTCCTCTTCTTCCTCCTTCACTTCTTCCTCACCCAATCTATACTATATGCTTACTGATCACACATACGTGTTTTTACAAATGAAACGTGATTCAAATGTGTTCTTCATGCAGTGCCTAGCAGTGTTCTCGTATATAGCGTCAATAAGTCTTTAAAGCACAAAGTTTTGAACTTACGGTACAAAACAGGCATGCCTGTGTTGTGTGGTATAAAGGAGGTTTGGAGCACCTGGATGGCTCATTCAGGTAGGTGTCTGACTTCATTCAGCCCAGGTTATGATCTCATGGTTTGTGAGTTCGATCCCCACATCGGGGGCTCTGTGCTGACAGAGAGATTCTCTGTTTCTCTCTGTCCCCCCACACCTCTTGTGCATGCATTCTCTCTGCCTCAATAAATAAATAATAAATATTTTAAAAAAGGAAGTTTTATATATTTTCTATATGCACATACCAAAAATGATCCATTCCCAATGTGAAAATGAAAATCTTAATAAAGAGAATTAAGTTTACCTAGAATCATGCTGATGTGTGAACCTAAGGCAGAGTGGTTTTGGGTTTTGACTGGTAAGAGTTGTGCGCAAGAAGGAATTAAAGCTCTTTATTTATATGATGGCAGTTCCCTTCTTTGTTGTGAGCTCTTCATAGATCACTCTTAAAACACATGCAACACGCTTAAAATGCCACAGCAGCTGTGTCTGCAAAGTTTACTAATTATTGAATTTCTTCAAGTTAAGTCATGGCAGATGACATTCATTTAGCATATTCTTACACCATCCTGCTTGTCTCAAAAGAGGTAATGAGTAGTTGTTTAGAAACTATCCATTGTAAGAAGAGAAAAACAGCCTGCAGATTTTTTTGTGCATATTCTATTATCACTAGTATGATTTCCCCTTGCCCCTTCCTTTGTGCCTTGATTGTAAATGATTACATAAAAATAATTATCCTGGCAAGAAGAAACGGAGGTTTGAAAATAATTTACTGAAGTCTTACTTCCTTGCCATAAAGCTTCAAAGCATTTGCTTGTCCCTGGTACAAAACAAAAGCTTCATTAACTTTGCATTGCTAAGTAAGTATTATTAACCATATGGATACAAGTCATGAATACAATTCTCTTTATCTAAAAACAATGGCAAAATATATTTACTAAACTTTCCATAGAGCTTCCAGTCTGATAAAAGGATTGCTGTTTGCTTCTAAAGGCAGAGGAGAAAGGGCACAACTATGACATTCTTGTTGACTTTTTCTCAAGAATGACAGTCACTTAAGGAGCTGATTGGCTTACTATAATGTGAAACTAATTGTGCTTTCCTTCTCTTGAATAGTGAGTAATTTATCTAGTGGCTATATGGGAGTCTGGATGCTTTTAAAACAAATTATCCTGATGATGAATGCTTTTCCAACTCTCAATCTCTCCCCTTTCTGAAAAACAAAAACAAAAAGAGCCATTCGAAGGGCCTGGATTGTACTGAACCAAGCAATGTTCTTCTACTTGACAAAGATAAAAGGGAGAGTATTAATCTACAAAGGAAGCACATTTAATTCTAAACCTCATGAATATATATATACACACATATATATAATATTTATTGATGTATTTATTGATGTAAAACTGGCATATAACATTGTATTAGTTTTAGGTGTACAACATAATAATTCAGTCTTTGTATATAAGGTGATCACCAAAATTAATCTAGTTATCATTTGTCACCATAGAATTGACCCTCTTTGGTCTTTTTGCCTCCAAACCCCTTTTCCCCCGCTATATCTCTGTATCTCTGAGTTTTGCTTTGTCTCTTTTTTGTGTTTTAGATTCCAAATATAAGTGAGATCACATGCATGGCATTTGTCTTTCTGGCTTATTTCACTTAGCATAATACCCTCAAGGTCCACCCATGTTGTCCCAAATGGCAAGGGTTCCTTCTTTTTTTAATGGTTTAGTAGTATTGAATATATATACCATACCTTCTTCATTCATTCACCCATCCACGGACACTAGGTTGTTTCCATTCTGGGCTATTGTAAATAATGCTGCAATGAGCACAGGGGGTGTATATATCTTTTCAAATCAGTGTTTTCATTTTCTTCAGATAAATAGCTTCAGGTGGTATAGCTAGATTGTATAGTAGGTCTATTTTTAATTTTTTTGAGGAAACTCCATGTTGTTTTCCACAATGGCTACACCAATTTATATCCCCATCAACAGTGCATGAGGTGTTTCTCCATGTCTTCTTAGACACTTGTTCTTTTTCTTTTTGGTAATAGTTATGCTAAAAGGTGTGAGGTGATAACTCATTGTGAATCTGATTTGCATATCCCTGATAATTAGTGATGGTGAACATCTTTTTATAGGTATAGTAATAGGTGGAATGAATACACTTTACGAACAGTTTTACAAAAAAAAAAATCACAGTTTGGGGTGTCTGGGTGGCTCAGTTGGTTAAGCGTCCAACTTTGGTTCAGGTCATGATCTTATGGCTCATGGGTTCAAACCCCACGTTGGGCTCTGTGCTGACAGCTCAGAGCCTGGAGCCAGCTTTGGATTCTGTGTCTCCTGCACTTTGCCCCTCACCCCACTCATGCTCTGTCTGTCTGTCTGTCTCTCTCAAAAATAACAAACATTAAAAATTTTTAAAAATCACATTTTTAAAAAGCCTTGTGACTTTTTTAGTATCAGAAATGCTTCTCTATTTTTCTTTCTAATTGAGATTTATAACTAATAAGTAATTAAAGAATTATAGATAATTCATATTTTTTAGGTAGTATCCATTAAAGCAAAAGAGATGAAAGAAAACATGTGGAAATTATAGGCTGCATAACATTTTATAGAAAAGCATAGTCTAACAAGCAGGAGTTATCTATTTATATTTGTTGTCACCACTGATCATGTTTATTGAGTAACTGTTCAGCTATTCACTTTTTATAGACAATGTGAATACATTTGTTTTTAGAATTCAATTCAAATTTCTAAATAACACAAACAGATTCTTGGCAGCTACTGTTCCTTGTAAGTTAAAACTTGCTTTTTATTAATAAGCTCTTGGGGCCAGAATTGCATTATACTTTTAGGCTAAAAGAATCACATCACAAAAACCATAAATGGCATGAAAACTAAGATGGCTACTCACTCACTGGGATGACTACATGTGAAGGCAAAACCTCCATTATGTAGTTCTTGGAAGCTTAGTCTCCATTCCTGAGCTCATAGCCATTTAAGATCTAAGAGCTGAGGGATGTGGGAAACACAGGCAAAACCGAAAGTGTAGTAGCCCATCAGAAACTTGGAAATTAAACAGTCAGGTTGTCTCTTGAGATTTTAACTCTAAAATCATGACTTAGATGATCAGGGTAGAGAATATGCAATGTCACTTAAGAGACGCAGAACGTTTCTAGGTCTTTGGGTCTAGACAAGAACATAACTGAAACTTATCAAATGTGCCAAAGAAAAATGTTGATCTGAAAGATACTTGTCTGGCACTGCAAGTACAGAAAAGCAGGAGAGTAACTTCTTGGAGGGTAAGTCAGTTGCACCCATTCAGGAGCAGATATTCTCCACAGAAGAAGGCATCCAAGTCCTGGAAGTGAACCTGGCCTATGTGACAGAGGTGGACACATCAGGCAATCTCAAAACATTCAATCAACTCTTTGCTCAAAATCTATGCTCCCCAGGCAAGACTTCATTATATTTCATAACAGTTTGCCCTCTGGAAGAGAATGCTCAGGCCAGAGGACACAAAACTGGCCTCCCTAAAAGTGATCAGTCCCACCATAAATTCATAAACAGATCTGATATGCCAGACTGGTTACTTCACATTTCTCTGAGGTATTGTTCTATTCCCAGGATGCTGACAAGTAAGTTCTGTGAGCCTATGAGGCTATGGGTCCTTTTGGATCTGCATTGCTGCTGTCTCTCCTAGCTTCCCAGTACTTGCCATATATATTTCAAGGTCTTTAATATAGGCAATATTTATAAACTACATGTCAAGGGATATAGAACTTTATAGAACTTGAGCAGTAAGAAATCAGAGATTATCTGACCTCTCCTGTTATAATAGGTGAAGATACTAAGGCCCAGACACTTTGAAAGGCATGCCCGGGGAGCTGGTAGAAGCCATAACTAGACCTAGAATCTTGACTGCTATCCAGAATTCTTTCCCTTACATGTTTGTTCTCAAACTCTAAGAGGCCTCAGAATTACTGAGTGGCACAGTAAATTCAGGTTGCTAAATTTCTGATTCACTAGTGCTATGGTCTGAATGTTTGTGTCTCCTCAAAATACATATGTTGAAATCCTAACCCCCAATGTGATGGTATCAGGAGGTAGGATTTTTGGAAAGGATTAGGTGATGAGACCAGATCCCTCATAAGTTGGATTTGCATCCTTATAAAAGGGGTCCCAGTTGGTTCCCTTGCTTCTTCCATATGTGTCCATACGAAGACACAACAAATGACTGCTTCCTGTCTATAAACTAGGAAATGGGTCTCAGCAGACACCTAACATTGCCATGATCTTGGACTTCCCAGCTGCCAGAACTCTGAGAAATGTATGTTTGTTGTTTATAAGTTGCCCAGTCTGGGGGTGCCTGGGTGGCTTAGTCGGTTAAGTGTCCGACTTTCGCTTAGGTCATGATCTCGCGGTTCGTGGGTTCGAGCCCCGCATCGGGCTCTGTGCTGACTGCCAGCTCAGAGCCTGGAGCCTGTTTCAGTCTGTGACTCCCTCTCTCTCTGACCCTCCCTTGCTCACGCTGTCTCTCTCTCTCCTAGAAATAAATAAAAATATGTATATAAAAAAATAAGTTGCCCAGTCTGTAGTATTTTGTTATAACGGTCCAAATGCACTAAGTCAATTAGGTATGGAATGAGGCCAAGGACGTCACATTTCTGTAAGTTCCTGAGTGATGGTGATTCACTTCACTGTTGAGCAGCAGTCTTCTGTGAATGGGCCGTTTGCCCTCCTACTTGTCCAGCTGAGTGTAATAACATCACAAAACTCTGTTCTGCCCCCAGGGCCACTTCTTAGAATTATTTATTTGGCTGGAAATCTGGAGAAGTGAGGTAACTCTTCTCTGGAATGTGCCATGTAGTTCTGCAATAAATCTTGTGTGTCTAGACAAAGAATAGGCTTGCTTACTGCTTGCTGGAAAGCTAGATTCTCTATACTTAAGATCTCGCTTTTGTAGGGCACTGTACTGCATGTAGGCTTCACCTGGCCTCCTGTCTGGACTTGGGTCTTGAGCTTGAGAAACCAGGAAAACTATCTTGATATTCCTATGTCGTTTACTGTGAGTAGCAAAGTCTTTTGTCTCATCAGCATCCATGGAACTATGGATGTTTAATTTACTAGCTTGAATAGTTATTTTGGAAGGAGTTCTTCTGCTTCAGTTTTCCTAAATACCATCAAAATTATTTAAGTTGGGTCAATCCTTTCTTCCTTTTTATTTTTTAAATTTTTAAATGTTTTATTTTTTTCTGAGAGAGAGAGAGAGTGAATGAGTGTGAGCAGGGGAGGGTGAGAGAGGGAGACACAGACTCCGAAACAGGCTTCAGGCTCTGAGCCGGCTGTCAGCCCAGAGCCCGATGTGGGGCTTGAACCCATGAACCGTGAGATCATGAACTGAGCTGAAGTCGGATGCTTAACCGACTGAGCCACCCAGGAGCCCCAATCCTTTCTTCCTTTTTAAAAAATTTCTTAGTGTTTATTTATTTTTGAGAAAGAGAGAGAGAGTGCAAGTGGGGGAGGGGCAGATAGAGAGGGGGACAGTGGTTCCAAAGAGGGCTCTGTGCTGAAAGCAGAGAGCCTGATGTGTGCCTCCAACTCACAAACCATGAGATCATGACATGAACCAAAGTTGGATGCTTAACTAACTGAGACACCCAGGTGCTCCTAAGTTGAGTCAATTCTTGATTAACTAAAGGGACTCTTAGCAAGTCACAACTCCACTGCAAACCATCTTCTGGACATCCTCACTTCTTTTCTGTCTCCATACCACCTGCTCTCTCCTTACTTAACTTTTGCTTCTAATTCCTAACACTTCAGTTTTGTAATTCACATCCATTATTCTGCCCAATAACTCCCATGCTTTTATCCTATTCTCCATCTGTCTCCCAGTGTGCAAGAAATAAGTATGGCTAAGATACAAAAAGAGGTCTTACATATCTATAGTGGATCACAAATATTCAAATCAGTAGGCTTTGTTATTCCATAACCAAAGGGAAAGATGAAAAGACTGGGAAAATCAGTCATTTAGTATAATATAATAGACTTAAGTTACTGCATGAGTAATGCTAAGATGTTTTACTTCCTCTTCTAAAATTGAAGGGAAATAAAATACATTATTATAAAACCAGAATAAAAGTAAAAGAAAAAAATGTTAAAATAATTTAATTCACAGGGCGCCTGGGTGGCTTAGTCGGTTAAGCGTCCGACTTTCGCTTAGGTAATGATCTCGCGGTTCGTGGGTTCGAGCCCCGCGTCGGGCTCTGTGCTGACTGCCAGCTCAGAGCCTGGAGCCTGTTTCAGTCTGTGACTCCCTCTATCTCTGACCCTCCCCTGCTCACGCTCTCTCTCTCTCCTAGAAATAAATAAAACATTAAAAAAAAATAATTTAATTCTATGTACCAAATCCAAATACACTGTATTTCTACAAATATTATAAAGTGACTGACAAGCTTTTTCATCATTCACATTTTAGTTTACTTTATGAAACTGACTTATAGAGATAATATTAACAGTTTTGATAGTGAAGTGACAATACTGTGTTACTTAATGTAAAAGTACAATTAGAAATACCATCTTCTTTACGGATGATTGGTGTTGGTTCATGGCTTACCATATGTGATTTTAAAAAAACCCATTCTTTTCAGAGTTAACGACATCATTTTCTGTAACTTAATATGGCTCTCTCTTACAAGGACATTAGAGCAGTAAGAGTTTTTTACATCTACACACAAAGAACATTTGTGTTTCTGGAGTGCATTTCATTTAGTTGATATCACAAATAAAATGCTAATAAGGCAAATAGCTTGTTGTCTCTTTGATTTATTATAAGAATAATTTGTTTAGGGGCACCTGGGTGGCTCAGCCAGTTAAGCCTCCGACTTCGGCTCAGGTCATGATCTCATGGTTCATGGGTTCAAGCCCCACATCGGGCTCTGTGCTGCCAGCCAGCTCAGAGCCTGGAGCCTGCTTCAGATTCTGTATCTCCCTCTCTCTGACCCTGCCCTGCTCATGCTGTCTCTCTCTCTCTCTCTCTAGGAAATAAATAAAACATGGGGCGCCTGGGTGGCTTAGTTGATTAAGCATCCGACTTTCACTTAGGTCATGATCTCACGGTTTGTGGGTTCGAGCCCCGTGTCGGGCTCTGTGCTGACTGCCAGCTCAGAGCCTGGAGCCTGTTTCAGTCTGTGACTCCCTCTCTCTCTGACCCTCCCCTGCTTGCGCTGTCTCTCTCTCTGTCTCTTTCCTAGAAATAAATAAAACATTAAAAAAAATTAAAAAAAAAAAGGAAATAAATAAAACATTAAAAAAATTTTTTTAAAGAAGAATAATTTGTTTAGTGTAGTAAGATGCAACCATGCCAGGAGCCATATTTTGTCTTATCTATTCTCACTCCAAAGCATCAGATAAGCAAAGTAGCAGTGTTATTAATTAAGCAGGTGACCTAGGATTGTAGAGTAATCTTGTCTAACCTCCCAACCAGAACAGCAGTGCCTGCCACAGTAATCACAGCTGATAGGTACATAGCTTTTGCTTGATTACCTTAGGGGATAGAGAACTCTTTACCTCACAAGGCATTTTGTTCCTCTTATAGAAAACTGTGGTTAGAAAAGAACCTTGGGCCTAAATCTGCTAAATGGCTACATTATACACTGCGCCCAAATCTAAGGAGTGTGGTGATGAGTCGGGCAGGTAGATGGAATTCAAACATTATAGAAGTTCTAGGAGTGTCCCCTCTGTGGGGGTTTGGATTCAGGTCAGATATCGTAAGATGGCAGGAGAGAGGAAGGTAGAGGTCTACTACAGGGAGAAGTGGATTGGTATTAGAACTTAAAAACTGGCATCTCAAGAATAAGACTTTCTGGTTTTGATTTATTTATTCATTTATTTTTTTGGACGCTGTTTGTTCCAAGGAATAAAGGAGGATCCAGTTATTAGAAAAAAGCCTAGAGCAATTGTAATAAGCTTACAGCAAGAGAAATAGCAAGAAGGTTTTAGAATCTGAGGAATTTGAATTACTCAGCTGAGGCTTCCTTAATTCATTCCATGTGGACACTGGTTTGAGTTATTCTTAGAATCTGGGGCTGGGCTAAATCTGTAGACATGGGCCATAAATCATGATAGTAACTCTTATTTGTATAGTGTATAGAAGTTTATAAAACACTTTTGATTTTCTTTATAAACCAGTGAGGTCGATTTTGGGGCAAGAATCGTCCTCATATTACTCATTAATCCTTGAATCAGAGAGTGAGTGTCTTGCCTAAGCCAAACTCAGGCTCTTTATTTAAGGCCAGTGTTTTCCTTAATATTTTATTCTCCCCAATGTGGGAAGAAGGATAGTAGGAAAGCGCACTGGGTATATCATTAGTTTTAGTACAGGTGATCTCAACTGGGATATGAAAATACACTGGTGCCCTGATGATGAGTGGGAGAAAGGAGGTGGAATTACTGGGAATGTTCCAGGATTTGCACATAATTTACTACCTGCCTTTCCCTGCTTTGTAGCAGATATGCCTGGATTTTTCTTTCTTTTTTAAAGTTCCATCTTGAACTAATTTAAAAACCATTTTAATTAAATTTTGCTTCAGTCAGCTGTCTAAAGGAGAACTCTTATGTTATAAAAATACATTTGATTAAGAAAAAAGAACATTTAAACTTACAGTAAAATTATTTAATGTGGGTTACATAATTTTATTTAAAACATCTGTGTGAAAATTTAGTTAATACCAAAAAAAGTTAATCATATTGCTAAATTATGATTTACTGGAACGTGGATATTCTGTTATACATACAGTAACACTTTAGCATTCCTTTTATTTTTTTCCCAAACTGCTCCCTGATACTTTCTGAAAATAATTTTGATTGTGTTTTGAGTGTTCTGGGCTCACTGACAATCACATTTGACTAGTTGGATTGATAAATTATAGTAATTTTATTTGGCACATAACTTGTGTTTGGTCATGCATCAATTTCTGACTTCTCATGCTAGTTATATAGTGTCTATCAACCGTTAGTGACTCCCAATGCTGGAAATGGCAGTGATTGTTTTAGGATAATACTCTAAATTGCGTAAGTTAATATCAGTGCTAGATGCCAAATGATGATTAGTGCTAAGATTATTATGAACTTTGAAGTTTCACACATTTTACTGCTTTCTATAGTTGTTTGACTAATTAGTTTTGGCACCACAAGAAGAGATATTTTAGAAATCATTATATATCTAATGGAAAAATATGATTTAAAATTGGTTGGTTTAGAAGTATAAATTAAAAAGACCTTGGGAATTGTAGAATAGCTGGGGGAAAGGCTGTCATGGTTATTTAACAATTCTCACTTAATTAAATTTACTGCATACACCAAACTATTAGAACATGAAAAAAATAGTTTCAACTGTAAAATTGAGTAAAATTAGTCTGTAAGAGCAAGTAACATAGTAAAGTGATGACATACTTATCCTATTCTATTTTTTCAGTCAGCATATTTGAGAAATATAATTTCAAAAAAGAAATCTTAAGACTTAAAGCTTTGGAATAGTTCCTAGTAATAGTGTTATCTAAATACTCTTAGCATTCTAGCTGGACAGAATAGAACCCTAGATGATTCAGAGGAGATTTCAGAGTTTTGTAGTAGCTAAGATTGTCATGATTATGAAAAATCCCAGAATTGTAATATAGATAGAAGGAATTAGAAATTGGACTTTATCTGTTTTATGTGTGATTGATTATGTCATATCCTCTGTAGATTACTTTTTAAGAATAGGTTTTGGATATCACCTCACTTATCTGTATTTTCCTTATTTTTTTAAATAAGAGAATATAGAATTGAGAACTAGCATCAGTTATGTGATTCTGTATGGACCAAGATAAATAAGGGCTTGGAGCATTTAAGTCAATAAATTGAGGAGGTAATTAAATATAGGCTGAGTTCTCTCCTAGAAGATTTCTTTTTTTTTCTTCTTAAAATTTTTTAAAGGTTTTATTTATTTCTAGGAGAGAGAGAGAGAGAGAGACAGCGAGAGCAGGGGAGAGTCAGAGAGAGAGGGAGTGACAGACTTTGAAACGGGCTCCAGGCTCTTAGCTGGCAGTCAGCACAGAGCCCGATGCGGGGCCCGAACCCACAAACCGCGAGATCATGACCTAAGCGAAAGTCGGACGCTTAACCGACTAAGCCACCCAGGTGCCCCTACTTCTCTCCTAGATTTCTATGAACAAATCATCCCCAAATCAAACTTTTTATTTGAAGAGGTTTTTTCTTTATAATTAAATTTCTCTAGCAAGTCACACTCAGTGGATCTGAAAGATGCTGTAACATATCTGTTCATGAGACTTGACTGGAATAATGCACAGAAGACTAATGATCGCTACACTCTGTTGTGCGCTAAAGAGTAAGCGCCCTGTGTCTGTGCAGCTTCCTGTCCTATTATCCTGCTGTTACTTTGCTGAATCAACAATGTGTGGTATTACTTGGCACATACATATAATGTATCCTACATCTGCACTGTATATCTGAAGCTATAAATTATTTCAACAGCATTTTACAGTCATCTTAATGAAAGGAAGTCGGAGGCACAAGGAAAGTCACTTGCCCAGTGTCTTAATGAAGTGGTGGAATAAATCCAGCCTAGAATTATATTATTCTGCTCTTACTTGAGGGCCACATTAAATAAATACTTGATTAGACATACACATCACAGAATGGATGCCCCATGTCTGAAGGTAGGCGGCAACATGCTTTCCCAACAAACCTGCCTCTAAATACTTAGGGTGTTTGTGGGAGGTAGTGGGGAAATGGCTGTTCAGGTGAGGTTTTAGGCAGAATGTTTCCACTGACTTTGTTTGGTGCTTAGTAACTGCAGTTAGACTGATGGGATTTGGGTAGATGAGTGCTGGGAAGCAGACAGGGCAGGCACCTATGAAACTATTCTAAAAATCTCTGTTTTGATGCGATAAATATGGTAAGTGGAAGAGCATGGAGAATTCATTTCTGCATCATCAAGAATTGTTTTACTTGTATTTACTTGTATATGTGTACATATATAGCCATAATACATTCTAAATAAACTTTATTCATGTTTTAAGGGTTGTAGATTTCTACATCTTTTTTTTCCCCTCACCAACTGAACCCATTTTGGCTATGAAAAATAATCGATTGATTTTATCACTTTATATGCCATAAGAAAATACCATACCTCACATAGAAAAAAAAATCAAATAAATAGTTGCACTTTTCCAACTTAATTTACTTCCAGATATAGTTAACTCAATTTATTTACAGAGATGGTTTAAATAAAAATGTCCTCGCTTAGCATCACTACGTATGGAAATCAATGTGATCACAAATATCAGAAAAGAAAATGCATTTTAAATTGTATTTTAAGACCAATTGAAATACTGGGTAAAATTTAAGAAAAATTGGACCTGGTTTCACAGTTCTTACTTTTCCTATGAATATTATGAAACTTTAAGCAATTTAAATTCATATTAATACTATTTTTCTTACAGTAAATGTTAAGAGCAATGTTTAAAAACACACATTAGATATTTTTCACAAGAACGAAGATTATTTTGAGGAGCCTGGGTGGCTCAGTGGGTTAAGCATACGACTTCTGCTCAGGTCATGATGTTGCAGTTGGTGAGTTTGAACCCCATGTTGGGCTCTGTGCTGACAGCTCAGAGTCTGGAACCTGCTTTGGATTCTGATTCCCTCTGTCTCTGCCCCTCCACCGTTCATGTTCTGTCTCTCTCTGTCTCTTGAAAAATAAATAAAACACAGGGACGCCTGGGTGGCTCAGCTGGTTAAGCGTCTGAGTTCAGCTCAGGTCATGATCTCACGGTTTGTGGGTTGGAGTCCCATGTCAGGTTCTGTGCTGATAGCTCAGGGTCTGGATCCTGCTTTGGATTCCATGTCTTCCTCTCTCTCTCTCTGCCCCTCCCCTGATCTCGTTCTGTCTCTCTCTCAAAAATAAATAAACATTAAAAAAACTTTTTAAAAAATAAATAAACATAAAAAAAATGAAAAGAACAAAGATCGTTTTCCTTTAGCACAAGGATATATTTCTGAGGAATGAGGTGCAGTCTATGTGCTGAAAAGGTGAAGCTATGTATGGGATTTAATAAAAAGCATTTTCAAATTTTTAGATGAGTCACTAATTTTTGTGTGGAATTCATACTCAATTCATATAAACATTATAAGATACCAATCTTTAGCTTTGCAAATCGGGGGAGGTAACAGATTCTTTTTGTCTTGAGCTACGAAAGCTATCTTATTTACATATAATAATATGTTGCACCTATCACTGTATTTAACTATGAAATGTTTGTATGACTAATTGTGTTTTAGGATACCTCCACTGATACTAGAAAATTTCTTTAAAATCGTTAACTTCTGGGGTGCCTGGGTGGCTCAGTCAGTTAAGCATCCAACTTTGGCTCAGGTCATGATCTCACGGTTTGTGGGTTTAAGCCCCTTGTCGGGCTCTGCGCTGATGGCTCGCTCAGGGCCTGGAGCCTGTTTCCGATTTTGTGTCTCCCTCTCTCTCTGACCCTCCCCTGCTCATGTGTCTCTCTCTCAGAAATAAATACAACATTAAAAAAAATAAACTGTTAACTTCTTCCAGCCTCTGGGTTTTCAGGCTCATCAACAAAGTGAAAAAGGTAGAGCTTTATCCAATAGTCAAGTTTTTCTTTATTCCCAGTTTCTATTTGATTAAAAAAATTTTTATTAAGGGCACAGCATGAGGAATATAGTCAATGATACTGTATTAGCATTGTATGGGGACAGATAGTAGCTACGTTTATGGTAAGCATAGCAGAAGGTATCCACTTGTTGAATCACTGTGTTGTACACCTGCAACTAAGGCAACATTCTGTGTCAACTATACTAAAAAAATTTTCAATCCTTATTTTTCTACACAAATAGAACTATGCCATGTTCAGAATTTATACATTTAATTTCACGTAGCATCATGCTTCATGTTTGAGTGCAATTTCAAGTGTTACCAAAAATGTGTTTCTCTTTGTCCAAAGCATTACATGCGTGTGCTAAGGTCATATTATAAGTTGTGTGGCTTGCACGTGTCCCTACCTCAACATTGTCTCTTAATGTGCACATCCTTTTCTGTACCTCATTTTGTTATTAAAGCCTAGCTAACTGTTGCTGAAAAAAAAAAAAAACAACAAACTATGAGTGTCTGATTCTCTTGGTTAAAATGGGAGACTAGTATTTGTAAATCAGCTGTTTAAAAAAAAATCAAACTGGACCTTTCTTCTTAGTAGGTCTGGCTTTAAATAGTTTTGTCACTGGTGTTTTATTCCTCAACAATAAAATTTTTGGTTTGATTTATTTGGCCAAAAGTTAACATGTACCGAGGGCTTACTATATGCCAAGGACTCTTTAAAGTACTTTAAGTGTTTTATTCTATTTCTTATTCACACCAGCACCATGAGCAAAATGTCATCATTATCTCTACTTTACAGATAAGAAAACTGAGGCACAGAGAGGTAAGTCACTTACTCAACTCACATAGATTTTCATATGTAGTTGTTAGTAACCCAGGGCTTTATTTGTACAGGCTTTGCTCTTGAACATTGTGTTATATATATACTCTTTCTTAGTTTGTTTAAGGCAATTTAAATCATGCCTAAGCTTTCAACATCATTTTTTATGGAATAGTTATACTATTGTATTTAAACTACTTTTGTGCTCTGCACAGAATGTTTATGTAAAATTAATCTTACACACTTCAGTATTTCTCGGTATTTTTTTCCCATCCCCTTGGGACACAGTCTATGACATCAGCTAAAAACATTGAACCCTTACATGTTGAAAATGACAGTAATATTAACAGCTCCTTAAAAAAGGTATTTATTGAACTATCCCAGGAGCATTTGGGCACGAAGGTGGCAGCTTCTTTGTGGACAATCAACCTGTTCTACAGAAACAAATGTATATAAAATATCTATGTCTGTGTCCTTTTCATTATATCATAAACTTTCCCTATGAAAAAGGAAGAAGTCTGAGAAGGCAATGTCCTATTTGATGGAAATCATTTGACATTTTAAAAAACATGTGCTATGACCTGTGACTTTGCTGAATTCATGTATCAGGATTCCGAAAATTAGTTCTAGTAATTTTTTGGTGGAGTCTTTCAGGTTTTCTGCATAGAGTATCATGTTATCTGTGAATAGTGAAAGTTTGACTTTTTCCTTACTGATTTGGATGCATTTTATTTCTCTTTGTTGTCTGATTACTGAGGCTAGGACTTCCACTACTATATTAAGTAACAATGGTAAGAGTGGACATCACTGTCTTGTTTCTGATCATAGAGGAAAAGGTCTCAGTTTTTCCCATTGAGTATGATATTGGCTGTGGGTCTTTATAAACCAATAATGAAGGAGTAGAAAGAGAAATCAAGGAATCAATCCCATTTACAATTGCACCCAAAACCATAAGATACTAGAAACAAACCTAATCAAATAGGTACAGATCTATACTTGGAAAACTATAGAACACATTTTGAAAGAAATTAAAGATGACACAAAGAAATGTAAAATCATTCTATGCTCATGGATAGGTAAACAAACATTGCTAAAATATTTATACTACCCAAAGCAATCTACACATTTAATGCAATCTTTATCAAAATCCCTATCAAAATTTTTCATAGAGCTAGAACAATCTTAAAATTTATATGGAAGCACAAAAAACACTGAATAGCCAAAACAATCTTAAAAACAAAAGGCAAAGCTGGAGGCATCACAATTCTGGACTTTTAAAAAAATGTTTTATTTGGGGCACCTGGATGGCTCAGTTGGTTGAACGGCCGACTTCGGCTCAGGTCATGATCTCATGGTTCATGGGTTCGAGACCCGCATCGGGTCTGTGCTCACAGCTAGCTCAGAGCCTGGATCTTGCTTCAGATTCTGTGTCTCCCTCTCTCTCTGACCCTCCCTGCTCATGCTGTGTGTGTGTGTGTGTCTCTCTCTCTCTCAGAAATAAACTAAATATTAAGAAAAAGTTAAAAAAATGTTTTATTTATTTCTGAGAGAGTGAGAGAGAGAGAGAGAGAAGGGGAGGGTCAGAGAGAGAGGGAGACACAGAATGAGAAGCAGACTCCAGGCTCTGAGGTGTCAGCACAGAGTCCGACGCGGGGCTCGAACCCATGAACCTTGAGATCATGACCTGAGCCTAAGTCGGACACTTAACTGACCGAGCCACCCAGGTGACCCCCAATTCTGGACTTTAAGCTACCTTGTAAAGCTGTAGTCATGTAGACAGTTTGGTACTGGCATATAAACAGACACATAGATCAATGAAACAGAGTAGAAAACCTGGAAATGAATCCATAACTATATGGTCAATTAATCTTTGACAAAGCAAGATAGAGTACTCAATGGGAAAAGGACAGTTTTTTCAACAAATGTTGTTGGGAAACCCAGACAGCAACATTTAGAAGAATGAAACTGGACCACTTTCTTATGTCCTACATAAAAGTGAATTTATAATGGATGGAAGACCTAAATGTGAGACAGAAAACCATCAAAATCCTAGAGGAGAACACAGGCAGTAAAGTCCTTAACATTGGCCATAGCAACTTCTTACTAGATATGTCTCCTGAGGCAAGGGAAACAAAAGCAAAAATAAACTGGCGGGGGGGTGGGGGGGTGGGGGGGTGGGTACCTGGGTGGCTCAGTCAGTTAAGTGTCTGACTCTTGATTTTGGCTCAGATCTGTGCTAACAGTGCAGAACTTGCTTGGAATTCTGTCTCTCCCTCTCTCTTCCCCTTCTTTGCTTGCTCTCTATCTCTCTCTCAAAATAAATAAGTAAAATAAAAAAAATCCCTCTTTTCCTCTCCCTCTCTCTCTCCCCCTCCCCTGCTTGCAAGTACACTTGCTCTCTAAACAAACAGATAAATAAATAAATCAACTATTGAGACTTCATCACAATAAAAAGCTTCTTCATTGCAAAGGAAACAATCAACAAAACTACAAGGCAACCTTTGGGATGGGAGAAGGTATTTGCAAATGACATATTAGATAAAGGGTTAGCATCTAAAATCTGTAAAGAACTTATCAGACTCAACACCTAAAACCAAATAATCCAGTTGAGAAATGGGCAGAAAACATGAATAGACATTTTCCCAAAGAAGACATTCAGATGGCCAACAGATACATGAAAAGATGCTCAACACCATTCATCATCAAGGAAATACAAATAAAAACTACAGAGATAACACCTCACATCTGTCAGAATGGCTAAAATTAGCAACACAGGAAACAACAGGTGTTGGCAAGGATGCAGAGAAAGGGGAAGCTTCCTACACTGGTGATGGGAATGCAAAGTGGTACAGCCACTCTGGAAAACAGAGCTCCTCAAAAAGTTAAAAATAGAAGCACCCTATGATTCAGCAATTTTGCTACTAGGTATTTACACAAAGGATACAAAAATACTAGTTCAAAAGGGCACATGTACCCTGATGTTTATAGTAGCATTATCAACAGTAACCAAACTATGGAAAGAACCCAAATGCCCATCAACTGATGAATGGGTAAAAAAGATGTGATATATATTTATATATCTATATCTATACTACATCATAACAAAAGGAATGAATATATATATATATAGAAATATTACTCAGCTGTTAAAGAGAAAGAAATCTTGCCATTTGCAATGATGTAGATGGAGCTAGAGTGTATTATGCTAAGTGAAATGAGTCAGTCAGAGAAAGACAAATACCATATGATTTCACTCTTGTGTGCAAAAATGCCATGTAATTTCATTCTTATGTTCAAAACAGATGAATGTAGGAGAAGGGAAAAGAGAGAGAGAGAGAGAGAGGGAAGCAAACTGTAAGAGACTCTTAACTATAGAGAGCTAACTGAGGGATGATAGAGAGATTGGGTAGGAGATAGGCTAAATGAGTGAGGGGCATTAAGGAGGGCACTTGTTGGGATGAGCACTGGGTGTTATATGTAAGTGATGAACTGCTAAATCTACACCTGAAGCCAATTTTACCATATATATATATATATATATTAACTAATTAAAATTTAAATAAAAACTTAAAAAATTAAAATTTAAATGAAAACTTGACTTAAAAAAATAAAAGCATGTGCTGGATAGCAGCAAGGTGCGGGCTTCCTAGTTGCCAGCAGTGGGTAGTAACCCAGAGGGCCACCTCCTCCTGAGAGTCTCAGGGCTCTGGGGATATACCACATGAAAATGTTCTTTCATTTTTATGACTGAGACATTGAATTCTGTAAAGTTTGGGGTACTTTTCTAAGGTAATCTAACAAATCAATTTGCGTGCAGAGTTTCTGCTAACTTCAAGTAGAAAATTGTGCCAGGCACATGACTGCAGGAGGGTGACGGCCAATCAGCATGTCATCAGAGTTATCATCTCATCAAGTGTGAAGTGCAGGTCAGCACAACTGAGCTCCGTGTTCACAGACTGGTGCACAAACTGCTAAAGGCACCCAAGATACTGGTAGGTGGGAAGACGCATTAAAAACTAGCTCACATAGTGAGACAATGAACCTTTTCAATGTTCTTCCAGTTTTCTGACTGCATTAAAGAGAAGGTGTCTGCTGGTGCTAGTTCCGACATTTCCCTAACACTGTCATCGTCGTCATCGTCATCTTCTTCTCCTTCTTCTTTTTAACAAGATATATATGGGGGCAGCGAGTTGGGGTACCTGCGTAGTTCAATCAGTTATGTGTCTGACTCTTGATTTTGGATCAGGTCATGATAACAGTGCTTTGTCAGTTCGAGCTCTGCATTAGGCTCTGCACTGACACTGCAGGGCCTGCTTGGGATTCTCTCTCCCCTCTCTCTCTGCCTCTCCCCTGCTTGTGCTCTCTCTCTCTCAAAATAAAAACAAATTTAAGAAAATGTTTAAAAAAGAAAGAAAATACTTAGCTGAATTTAAAAAATAAATGTTCAGTCTTTTTGTCATATTTACCTTAAATATATCTCCTACTTATGAAAAAGGATACTTGGTTTTTCATTTATTGGCATGAACTGAAGTTTAGTTGTAAAGATATATTTAGTTTAAGTAAAAAAAAAAAAAGGTCAATTTGATTTTAAAAAACTAGTTGAAAACTACCAGTGGTGTATAGATACGGCAAAAATCATAAAGGTACAAACAAATTAAAGGTAATAAAATTTGTAAGCACAAATATGTGAAAATATCTAAGGGCAGTAGAATCTTACAGACTCTGGGCAGATCTTGATTCTGCCCTTCATTAACAATATGACCTTGGAGAAATTACTTAGCCTTTCTAAAATCAGTTATTTGTAAAATATCCCTAAAGTTATTTTAGACAACAAAGGAAATTATGCACATGAAAAAACTCAGTGTTGTCCCTGGAAGGTAACAAAAATGAAAAAAGTATTATTTCCTTTACCCCTTTTTATTTTTCCAATTTGGAATGAAAAAAAATCTTTCCTGCCTTCCCTTCTGTGTGCATATGTGTATATGTGTGTGTGTGTGTGTGTGTATCTTATATCCTATTTTCTCAGCTTTTCTGTTTTTTATAGATAGGCCATTTTTCCACATTTTTGAGACAACTAAGACCCAAAGTGATTTCCCAACTTGTTTAATTCACACAGTATTAAATGGCAGGGGTAGATGTTACTTCCAGTAGACCAGTAGACCACAGACTAGCAAAGTTTGCTTTTAGAAACTGTTACTGAACATTATTAAAATGTATTCCTAAAATGTGCAAGATAGAAAATATTAAATATGCATAAGGTAACCAGAACACTTACCAGGTTCTGGTCGATAAGAATTCTTATCAGGTTTCCAAAGGGCTGTACTTGCATTTCATCTCAGGCTACCCTGGAGCTTGTGATTTTTACATGTTCAGAGCCATTCTGAAGACAGTGAAGGGTTTAAAAGGGAAGAGCTTTAAGTAAAGTATGGCTGATAGTGTGACCTGGTTTGCACCTGTGAGAATTTTAATGTGTGGGGAATCATTCAGACATAGTCCCTGACTGCTTTGGTCATAAAGGTACACAGTGCATATGGGTGAACTGCAAGATGTCTCTTTGCAACTCGAATACTGCCTGGATTAAAACTTCCATGCATTCGTGAAATGCATTTTTTAAGCAATTAACTTCTTGTATGTGAGGAAAGAATTGTAAAAGGTTTGCACCATTTAAACGATTAATCTCTTTTCCACTGTATCCTGTCTGTGGGGCTATGAATAAAACTGAAAAAAAAAAAAGTGCCACTTTTTCCTTTCTTTCAGTTTCTGATTTAATGAAGAGCTTTCATACCTTTTCCCATTTCTTCTCTCGCAGATTATTAGATTCAGTGTAGCTTGAGCAGGTCTATTAGTTCCATCAGAAATACTGCTGTTAATGACTTTCTTGGCTTGCTCAAGTACAAGTTTCTTGCACTGATATTTATCAAATGAAGGTAGTCTTTTATCTATTCATTGATTTTTATTCTGAGGAGTTTTTAAAGTTCATTATACTCAGTAACTTTAAAACTAGCTCAGAAAAAAAATCCATAAAGTCCTATGCATATTACATATTTGGTAATGGGTCAGCTGTATTTGGAGCACTAACACAAATCTGAAACTTGAAAAAAAAAAAAAACAACTGGTAATCATTTGGCAGATAAAATGTTCAGGCCACTAAGTTCAACAGCCTCTGGAAAAGGCAATGAAAGGTCAGTATCTATAATTAACTGACCCTTCCTCAAAAAGTCTATTAATCTATTCAGTAAATATAATGTTGGAAAATTGTCCTCAGTAATTTGAATATATTGAAGTCTCTCGATGAATGAATTGACTGATATATCTAAGAAATAGCTTCTGATATTTTCATACCAAATGTAACTTATGCTTAACATTTTAGATTTTTAAAATAATTTTTATAGTTTAATTTTGAGACAGAGAGAGACAGAGCATGAGTGGGGGAGAAGTAGAGAGAGAGAGAGGCAGACAGACAGACAGAATCTGAAACAGGCTCCAGGCTCTGAGCTGTCAGCACAGAGCCCGACGTGGGGTTTGTACCTACTAACGGTGAGATCATGACCTGACCCGAAGTCGGATGCTTACCCTACTGAGCCATGCACCCCTTAACATTTTAGATTTAGAATAAAGAAACATATAGCTAAGGTTTCAATGTTTTCATAGGTTCAATAGTATAGCAAATAAGAAGTATTGCTAATGTACAGATCTGAGAAGAATAAAATGCTAATATATTTTTAAATAAATTTAGTATAAATAATGTTAGTGCCAGAAAATACAAGGAATATATCACTGTTATAAAAGGAATCCAACCTCTATTATTTAATAAGATGAATGGATTACTTCTATGTGCGTCCTTTGAATATAAAGATAGGTAGGCAAGGTTTAAGACATTAATCTTCACCTGATTAAACATGGTGAACACTCACCTGAGCCGTTTGTACTTCAGGGTCTAGAGTCTTCACTGACACAATTGTCCATTAAACAGTAAAGAGTGAAAAGAAAGCAGATTAACAGAATGGGCATCTAATATGGCCACGGTGCACAAAGGCAGCATTATAAACCAGGGAGGGAAGATAGACAAAGTGTGGTTTAAATTTTATGACTCTAAGTGATATTACCATGGCGACAGTGCCATTTTTTATGAATGCCCTTTTCACCAATGCAATTTGTAGAATCTTTATGTCTCCCCCTAAACTGGAAGTAATTCTAGTTAAAATTATTCTTTGAAAGTCAAATGAAGCAAATCTACACCTACTAGGCAGTCAGCGAGTTATTTCTTTCTCGTGAGTGGCTTAGAGAAAAATGGAAACATTTTCAAACATAGGTAATCAGCTTTGCTAAGCATATTCATAAGTACAAGTGTTCACATATTATGGAATTATTCTCATATAGAAATAAAATTCTTTTGCTTTCTTATTCTTTACATTAGTTGCTCAAATTACTTTTATTTCTTAAAAATATTGTGCAAATATTAGCATTTTAAAATTTCACATATCAGGGTGCCTGGGTGGCTCAGTTGAGTAAGTGTCCCTATTCTTGATTTCTGCTCAGGTCATGATCTCATGTTTGTGAGATCGAGTCCTGGGATGGGCTCTGTGGTGGACATGGAGCCTGCCTGAGATTTTCTCTCTTCTCCCTTTGTCCCTCCTCACTTGCACAGATCCTCTCTCTTTCTCAAAAAAATAAAAGAAAATAATAAAAGAAAATAAAACTTGACATATTACTTGAATTCTAATTTCCTTAAAGCTAGAAATTTAGAAAGTTCTGGTCAACTAGTGGTAGTTTACAAAATTTATTTTTTACTTATATTCCTATTACTTATATACCCTTAATAGGCCCTATATTTAAAATATCATATCTATTTTCTTCAGTGAATTCCAAATAGACCTTTTAACTAGCAAGTTCAAACTTGAACAATGAAGGGGTAAGTAACAACGAACAAATGAGTAACACTTTAATATTACAGTCATTGTATTAGTTTTATGGAATATATGCAGATTGAAGACAATGTTTTAGAATATAAATCCTTAACTAGAATATAAACTTCCATCTGAGAATGAGGCACCTCCCATCCCTAAAAGAGGCATTTTCTTTCTTATTCACTGACTTTTAACAAGTGCTTAGAATGGTGCCTGAGCATAATAATCACACAATTATAATAATCATAATAATCATTAATAAGTATTTGCTGGCTGCCTGAATAAAAATGGCATGAATGGAAAAACATATCTAGCTAAACTGTTTCTGTTGCATTAAACTCTTAACATCACTAGAACCCTCTTTGCAGCAGATTTTGCTCTTTGGAATTCAAAAATAATTTACAGGAAGAGAAATATTTGCTTGTCTCTCAGAATCTTAGAAGAGTTTATTGATTAAGTGTTGCTTGGCTAGACAACATCAGACCAACCTATGGTGTGGGTTTTAGCCATCTGGTACAAAAATAGTCTTTCTGAGCAAATCATACATGTGGGCTATTTTAAGAACCCAACGTTACTGATGAATATGTAACATCTTACTCATCCTTAATGGAAGTTGCCTGTTATGCAGCCAGAATATGTCATATCTACTCCATAGAACTCCCTATATGTGTTTGATCACTTGGATGGGAATCCCTGCCCATAAATGATCTAGTCTCTGTGTTCAGATCAATTGTGAGGAGACCAAGATCCCATTGGTGAGGATTAGGAAATGGGGGTAGAGTGAGATTAAAGACTAAAACACAAAAATTTAGAGTTTGTCAAGTGAGATTATGTATGGTTAAATAAATGAAAAACATATCTTTACTTTAAATGATATAATTATGTACCTTATTTTATTTCTTGACTAGTTCATTCTTCTTACTATCCCCATAGAAATGAAAATAATTTCTCCAAATTTGAAATCAGGGTAACTTTTCTCAGAGATTTCAAATAGTTCTGTGAGGCTACAAACTCCTATATTACAGTTCAACAGAGATTATCTCAAAAGACTGTCTTGATGTATGACACAGATTGTTAATAAAATATGCTGGTGGACACTTGGGTGGTTCAATTGGTTAAGCACCTGACTCTTGATTTCGGTTCAGGTCATGATCTCACAGTCCTGAGATCAAGCCCAGCATTGGACGTCACAATGTGAAGCCCGCTTGAGATTCTCTCTCTCTCTCTCTCTCTCCCCTTCTTCCCCTCTCCCCTGCTCATGTGTGCTTCCTCTCAAAAATAAATAACCAAAAAAAAAAAGCTGGAATTTTATTTTATTTTATTTTTTTAATATTTTTATTTATTTCTAGGAAAGAGAGAGAGAGACAGCGTGAGCAGGGGAGGGTCAGAGAGAGAGGGAGACACAGTATCCGAAACAGGCTCCAGGCTCTGAGCTGGCAGTCAGCACAGAGCCCGACGCGGGGCTCGAACCCACGAACCGCGAGATCATGACCTAAGCGAAAGTCGGACGCTTAACCGACTAAGCCACCCAGGCGCCCCAAAATGCTGCAATTTTAAGACAACAAAAGTTGTAAGGGATGTGTATAAACACTGTAATTAATCATTTAAACGTTTTCCTTTCAAAGTTATTAAAATTTCCTACAACTGACACTTCTATTAAATTTCGTTACTTGAGGGAAGAGATTAAGCGTGCCATACACATATACTTACAGCAGGGATTTTTATAAACATGATCTTATTTCATCTGTTCAATAACCTGTGAAAACTTCCATTAACAGATGTTGAAGTAAGCCTCAGAAAGTCAGTGATTTGCCTAAGGTCCTGCAGTTATTAAAACGATTGCCCATCTGAATCTAAAACCCAAATAACCCTTCCGAATTGCTAAACTTACATCTGGTACTTAAAGTGCTTTTCTCCATTTAAAGGCAAAAAGACCAACTTCCTCTTGCCATTTTTCTTAGAATGCCTCTTCGGAGGTCTAGTGAGTCTAGATCTTTCCTCTAACCTTTTACATAAAGATAAATCCCATTAGGGGTCAATCTCATTCCCTAATGTTTACAGTGTAAGAATACCTCCAAGGTCATGGGCCAAATAACTTCTAGGTATGTGATAATGTTGAACTTTACCTGAGCCAGAATCCTGAGATACAGTGAAAATTAAGAACAACCCTCTTCCCTGTTCCCCCAATCCACCTTTTGTGTGGAAAATTGTTTACTGCAAGGAACTATCCTTCCCCATTTGACTTAGATAAGACTTACTGATGCCTACTTGTTTACCTTTGACACAGACATAGAGCCTCCAAATCCCCATTCTCAGTCTCATAAATGATTAGCTGAACTGTTTTATCCTTGTCTGATCAATGAAAATAAAATACTTCTCAACCAAACTTTGGTTAAGCTCCTCTTCTTCCAGTTCTCTGAACTTTGGCCCACTATCAGCCTGAGCCAGCATACAATCCTTTGGGAAGGGCCCCTCTGGGAAAATAGGCTGGCCCCAGGGTAAAACGTTACCTGATCTATTATTCAATTTGCCAACTTTTCACCCCATTTCCCCAGAGCCAGTAAGTGCTAGCTTTGTTTGCTTTCCTCCATAAAAGGAAAAACTCTCTTAGTTTAACTCTCAGAAGCTTGCAGAGCTTATAGTCAAGGCTCATTATTGCAATAGCCCCATCCTCCCTTGCAACAATCTTTTCAAATAGAGCATTTACTTACTAAATTTATATTTGTTTTTAATTTGACATATGTAAAAGGGTAGCTCTGGATTTGGTTCTGAGACCACTTAGGAGTTATACAAGAGATTATCATGAGGTTCAGCTTTTTGTCTCTTGGGGAGATTACTGTTCTGCTTTGCCGCATAAAATGCATGAGATTCTGTTCTAATGACCAAGACCTTAACATCCTCACTAGCTTGACTAAACTTTAGATGAATTTCTTCTGGTCCAGGGGCCCCTGATCTCCATTTTCTTAGAGCATTTATTTCAGAGAATTTACATTTGCAAATTCTTTCTGTGCCCCTTTGAGATGCAAATCATCTCCCAGCTTCTTGCCAGTTTCACAATTTAGGTTTTTCTTTCTCAAGGATCTGCAAGACTTTCTTTTGAAATGTACTCATTGAGGAAGGTAGCTCCCCCTATCTCTCAGTCTCTTTGAGAGGGTAGGCACCTAACTACGATTTAAGTGACTATTAGCTAACATAGATGGCCTAATCACCTTGATCAACTTTTGTACTAATGCCTTCTGGTACTTTCCCACCAACTCACCCAGGCTTAAAATCTCTGCTGTCTTTTGTTTCCACAGAGTGGAGTTCAGTCTTTCTCTTCCATTGCCATAGTCTTGAATAATGTCTTCTTTACCTGTTTAACTCCATCCAGTGCAATTTTTCTTTGATAGTAACATTGTGGTCACTTTAGTCCTTCCATGGATGTACATCTGTGAAGTCTTACTCAAAAATTCGATTTTCTGTTCTATGTTCGATTTTCTAAAGGTAGGGAAGGACCTTTTTGTTGGGAGGATTATTTTATGTCTCCAACAATTTTCATTACTAGCCTTTGAAATCTGACAGCTTTAATGCTTCAGATTGCACTATTCTAGAACAGTATGGGATTTCTAGAAAAGTAGCTCTTTTTTCTTGTTTTTGTATATTTAAGCTTATTTTTGGTCTGCCTCTCATTTCTAAAGCTTTAGAAGCTTTCTATTCATTTCCTTTTTTTCCCCTTCATATAGATACTCTGGGATGGTGAAAATATTTTATTTTGTTTGAATCTATACTCTAAATTTATTATGCTGCCTTATAACATCATTCGAGGTCATCTGGAAATTACATGTCTACCACAGTACATTTAACATCTCAAAAGTCCTTAGCTCTAAAGCCTTTGCTTTTAAAGTTGCTATTGAGCATGTTACTGTCCTATCTGCAGCCGGAACAACATCTGTCATACTTATCTGGGTGTACTTTAGTTTTGAATTCTCTGAAGTTTATTTTCTTATGAACTTGTGACTTTGAGCTTTTTGTGTACTTTCTGGGCTTAAAAATTGCAGATTGGGAGTCAGAGAGAGGCTTATTTCTTGATTTGTTTTATAATTCGGTGTCCTCACTTTGCTAACTAAATTCAGGTTACTTCAAATTTGCATTTTTATCACTCATGGGAGGTAATAATACAGAACCATGGAAAACCAACACAACAGAGTCAATACTGCTGTGTTGACTTTGATGTGTTGGTTTTAAGTCTCCTTCTGTTGTTCCTCCTCAGTGCCTTTAAGATTCACAGAATGCTGCCTGAATGACCTAGTGACTAAGTTATAATGAAAATGGCTTGCTTCTCTGCTTTGTATAATAATCCTCTAAATCACAGAGGGCATGTATACAAAAGTAATATTTAGAACCCAGTCTGATTAGAATACACAATAAAATATGCTTAAAATAGGAGAAGGCTCATAGTTTGAGGGAATCTGAGGACATATTCTTCTCTTAATCAAATATTCATTAACACTAACAAGTGCTAAGTACCATACTAAGGAAAACTACAAAATAAAATAAGCCATGAGAAATTCACAAATCAATAACCCAGAAGGAAGAGAAATCACTAACTACAATATATCAAGTTCAGGTTGATGAGATATGTATAGAGTGTGGTCTATACATATAGAAGCAAACTCAAATGTGTCCAGGAAGGTTGGGGACTTTGTTCAGGGATGGATGGATTCATGAATTGTGACAATAGTCTTGAAGATATAAGATACGTTGATCAGCCAGACAAAGTGGGGAAGAGTATTCAAGTTAGAAGGAACAGCACACACACACAGCATGACATGGTAGGTCAAGGACCATCAAATAATTCAGAATTCCTCTATCTTATCCACCTCTCCCATCCTCCTATGCCTTACCATATGCACACGGGATACAAAACCAAAAGAGACCACCCAGCCTGCAAGAGGCTATAAGTTTAGTTGGAGAAAGAGACATTTTTAAAAAGTAATAGCAACAATGAAGTGAATGTTCTGATAGAAGTCTGTGTGAGCTGTGGAGGGCATACTTAACTCTAACCGGGAATATCAGGAAAGTTTCTAGAAGGCATCATATTAGAGCTGAGTAATAACGTAAAAGTGGATGTTCACCAGTATGAGGAACAGAATGACATTCCAGGAAAGTTGGTCCCTGCCCCTAACGCTCACACTGTAGGCAACCTATGTTCATTTAAATGCAACTTTACAATATTGTACTTTCTTGTACAAAGCATCTTTCACTTGGTGTAATTTCAGTAGTTTGTTCCATTTTGTTGTTGAGTAGTGTCCACTGTATGAATATATAACCACACTTCACATATCCACTTTCTGATTGATGGATTGTTTCTAGATTTTGGATATTATGAGTGAAGCTGCTGAAACATTCTTACACAAGTACTCTCTAAACATATATTTTCATTTCTCCTCAATGCTTAGGAGTTGAACTGCTGGCTCATTATGTCTAGTTTTATAAGAAATTGCCAGACATTTCTGAATGGTTATCATATTGTGTCTTCCTAAAGAGTTTGAATGCTCCACATCTTTGCCAATATTTCACTACATTAGTCCATTAAACATTCTAGGGGATGTGCAATATTACCTTTTTGCAGTTTTAACTTGTAGTTTCTTGAAGATTAATGATTTGAAGTGTACTTTCATGTGCTTATTTCTTCTTTGGTGAAGTATGTTTGCCCTACGTTCTTCATGTACCATGTGTTCTATCTTAAGGCTTCTCAATTCTGGCTCCACATGAAAACATCTTTGGACTTTTGCCTTGACTCCACCCCCACTCTGATTTAGTTGTTATAGCCTGAGGCCCCTGTCATTGGTATTTATGAAAAAGCACGCTTAGTGATTCTATGTGCACCCAGGTTTGAAAACCTTATTGCTGTGGTTCTCAACTTCCGTAGGCATCAGAATCCCCTGGAGGGTTTGTTAAAAACACTGATAGCTGAGATCCACCTCCAGAGTTTCTAAATCAGCGAGTCTGGGTTAAAGTCTGAGAATTTGCTTTTCTGAGAGCTGGCATTTCTAGCAAGTTTCCACATGATGTGATACTGCTGGCTCTGGAACGACCATGTGAGAACTGCTGCTTTCGCCAAACTTACCAATGAGCGTCTCAATAGACACCACATTCTTCCAAGCCTTTCTTCAGTATCTCCTGTTTTCTCTGTGCTCTCCTTCTGTGTTTCTTGCACGTGCTTTTTCATTCTTTAAGAACCAGTGTTAATGTCACAACCTTTATGAAGTCTGCTCAGATTCATTTGCTCTGCCATTTCCCTGCCGCACTCTACTGTCGTGAATCACGCAATAACAGTACTTATCACACTGTCGGGTTAATATCTGTTTATTTGTGCTGGCTGCAGCACTTCCCTCCTCTACGCGAGGTGAGTGCTATGAAATCAGAAACCACTACACCTTGAGCTTCGAATCTTTAGCAACCAACAATATCTGGTACATTACCGAGTTTCCACTATTTTATTTAAACAATTTTTTTGGTTGTTTTGAGTGGCTGGATAACTAATAGAAAATGTGATATATAAGGTTGCTCACATGCTTAGATTCTTTAAAACTACAATTGACCATCTGTTATTTAATTGGCAGCCAGATCACAAGAGCCTGAGAGCAAATGTACAGCAACAACTAAAATAAAAGCCACATATCATTATAGGATATAGTTAGCGTTATCTTAAAAAAAAAAGAGAGAGAGAGAGAGAGGAAAAGAAAAAAACATAAGAAGGGGACTTGAAAGGAATTATTCTGAATTGAATAAGCCAGAAAGTATAAAGTAAAAGAAAAATTTAACAAGATGAAAGCAGAGTATGATTTTTCTCAGCATATTATATTTGTTTCCTGAAGGCTTTCTTATCAAATAACAAGTAGTTTTTAATAAATTGAATCTCCAGAGACTTTAAAAACACAAAGTGCCATATGAAGATTGTTGTTAGAAATGTTGTAATGTTTTATTGAAAGCTTCACTTGCAAAATGAGATGCTAATGATGACGGCAATGATAACAATAGCTGCAATTTACTAGCTCACATTGTGCCAAATAACTTTAACTCATGCTGTTCGTGAGTTATCTCATTTAATCCTTACAAGAGCCCTATATGGTAGGTATTATTATTCCAGTTTCATAGATGACAAAACAGAAGCTGAGAGAAGTTAAATAGTTTGTTCAAGGTCAGTATTCAAACCCATTTTGGGGGAGGGTAACCAGATAAATTACAGGAAGCCTAGGTGAGTTTGAATTTTGACAAATAAGTTTTTTGGTTACAAGTATGTTTTGTGTAATATACGGGGCATGATTACATTAGAAAATTATTCATTGTTTATTTGAAATTCAAACTTAAGTGGGTGTCCTGTATTTTTATTTGCTAAATCTGAAAACCCTACTTTATCTCACTCTAGAAAAATTTCCCTAAGACCACTAGGCTGCATTGTGTCCTAGTTCTCTTTTATATAAAGTCAATTCCCAATTTACTTACATGAAATTTATGGGCCAAACTTTAGACATCAAGGCCCTTACGATGTGGACACCACCTTCCTATTCTTCCATTCAGGGGAGTAACAAGAGCCCAGGTTCTGAGACAGGAGCTGAATGATGTGGGCGTGGAGGCCAGTGTGGCTGCCACGGAGTGAGCGGAAAGAAGTCAGAGCCACATCAAAGGCTACATAATGCAGGGCTCCAGAGATCACTGTGAGGACACATGTTTCTATTTTGAGCGAGGTGGGCAGCTCTTGGGGAGTTTAAAACAGAATGACATGACCTGAATTAAGTTCTTTTTTTTAATGTTTTTATTTTTGAGAGAGAGTGCAAGCTTGGGAGAGGCAGAGAGAAAGGGATAGAGGGTCTGAAGCAGGCTTTGTACTAACAGCAACGGGCCAGACATGGGGCTTGAACTCGAGTTCAGCGAGATCACGATCTGAGCTGAAGTCAGAGGGTCAACCCGCTGAGCAGCCCAGGCTTCCCGACCTGGCTCAAGTTTTAAGAGGAGCACATTGGCTGCTGCTGGAGAATCACATGCAGAAGTGAGATGCATTGCAGATATTCATGCAGGCAGCTCAAGTGGCTGCTGTTCAGTGGGATCAGGTTCAACCTGAGTTATGTTGTGCTCTGCGTGACAACTTCCAACTCGGAGCTGAGGAGAAGGGCTTCATTCTATCAGCCCTTACGTGGAACCCGGTGTTTCATACTGAGACCTGAAGTGACGGCGCTCCAGGAGCACCTTGTGGGTGTTGCATCTTCGGGTACAGAAGAGCAGCGCTACGGGCAGAGAACAATGTTCTCTCACAAGAGGGAGCAGCAAAGGCTGAGGCAAGACTGCACCCTGAAGGGCAGAGCAGGTGGGGACAGGTGGCAGAAGCACATATCATGTTTCTGAGCATAAATGAGACATTCCAGGGGTCTCTTCCACCTCCCACCGGGAGAGACTTGAGGGAGGGGCTGGAATGGTACTGCAACTGTTTCGGGGTTCATATGAGGCTGAAAGACTTTTATTAGTGGTCTAACTGTGACCCAATTTATAGCATACCTGGATATGCATGGAAACAATAGGGTGAGAAAAATTAAATAAAAGAAGTTCGAGGGGGAAAAGAAAACACAAAGGGCGATATGAAAGGATACAGTGCCCTACAAAAAGCCCACAAACACTTGGCAGATTTCTTTTTTTTTTTTTTTATTAATTTCTAGGGGAAAGAGAGAGAGACAGCATGAACCAGGGAGGGTCAGAGAGAGGGGGAGACACAGACACTGAAATAGGCTCCAGGCTCTGAGCAGGCAATCAGCACAGAGCTTGATGCAGGGCTCGAACCCACGAACTGCGAGATCATGACCCAAGCAAAAGTCAGACGCTTAACCGACTAAGCCACCCAGGAGCCCCACACTTGGCAGATTTCTAACTGAGTATCTCCTTTGTGCTGGACATGTGCTTTTTAGACATTACTTCATTTATTGTTCACAACAATCCTCAGTCCAGCACATATTATTACTACTCCCCTTTTATAGATGAAAAAAGGTTGAGGCCATTGAGGATACAGGCAAGCAGCTTCTACAAAGTCACGAAGATTTGAAATGTTTCTGTTAAACTGCAGGCAGAGTTCACACTGTTTTTTTTGTTTGTTTGTTTATTTGTTTTTTGTTTGTTTTTTAAATTTAATGTCTTTATTTTATTTTGAGAGACAGAGAGCGAACCCGGGAAGGGCAGAGAGAGAGAGAGAGAGGGAGACACAGGATCTGAAGCAGGCTCCAGGCTCTGAGCTGTCAGCACAGAGCCCGATGTGGGGCTCGGACCCACAGACTGCGAGATCATGACCTGAGCCGAAGTTGGATGCTTAACCGAATGAGCCACCCAGGTGCCCCTCACATTGTTTTTAAAGTAATCTCTATGCCCAATATAGGGCTCCAACTCACGACCCTGACAATAAGAGTTGTGTGCTCTACTCACTGAGTCAGCCAGGTGCCCAAGAGTTTGCAGTTAAAAAATTTTTAACATTTATTTATTTTTGAAAGACAGAACATAAGCAAGGAAGGGACAGAGAGAGACACACACAGAATCTGAAACAGGCTCTAGGCTACCAGCTCTAAGCTGTCAGCACAAAGCCTGATGCGGGGCTCAAATCCATGAACCATGAGATCATGACCTGAGCCAAAGTTGATGCTTAACCAATTGAGTGAGCCACCCAGCTGCCCCAAGAGTTTGTGTGTTTAAAAACAACGAAACCATCAAGCCTCCTTTGGGGACGGGTAAAAGTTTATCCTAATGAGCTAGGCACAGAGAGTTCTTTAGCTAAAATAAAAATGACTGAAATCAAGAAAGATGCCAAAAAGAGCAGACTAGAGCTCCTGAAGAGGCAGGATTCCAAGGCAGAGAGCTAGAGTGCAGGTGTCCACCTGTCATACCCTTTGCTTCCCATTGAGCACTTAGCCATTTCCCATTTCTGTTGAGAAGAGCTGCCAATTAGCTGTAGTGGCCCTGGCGCTTCATACCTCAGCTGTAAGCCACCCAGGCCAGGTCACTTGCAGGACACATGCACCATGATTGTTCATCCAGTTCCTAACTCTGTCCAAATTATGGACTGACAGAATTCAAGATGAAGGTCTCAATGCTTCACTGAAATACAGGTCCAAATCAAACAGGTTAAGTAACCACTTTCTTGCTTCCTTGTGATATATACCTCTAACTAATTCAGTTGACATACCTTTGGGAGTATGTCTCCCAAGTTCTTCCTGGTTCCCTAGCTAACATTCAGCCCAAATGATGAAAATGAGAAAAGAGAGATGCATGGTTGATAAAGGGGGGCATGCAGGTAAAGGATTTCATTAGAAAAAAAATCAAAAGTTTCAAAAAGGAGACATTTTCAGGCTTGTTCATAAAGACTGAAAATGTTGATCAGAATGCTTTATGCATTTCAGTTTTTCAGAGGTGTATCAGAATGCTTGCTTAGAGGTCTCTTCAACTATAGGGTTCGATTTGTGGTCCAAACCTTCTCCAGTGTGCATAGAAATTCAATGTCTTATAAGCCCAGGTGACTTGCTGCTTAATTCAAATTTAATTTGAGTGTTTTGGTAAATGCTGAAAGATGTATTACAATGTAGTGCTCAGCTTGCATATCTAAGCACTACACAATCTAGCTAGGTAATTCTACTGTGGATTCTTACTAGATTTACCTGATTTGATTGTATGTAGTCAGCAGAAGGAAAAGTAATTACAAGTGGATTTCAAAAGAGCTCAAATTCTCTAAAATCCGTTTAAATGTTTGGTTTGTCTATATTTTCCTTTGTGAATTGACGATTTAGCTCTGTACTTTCAAACTTCAGCCTGATGAAAGGACAGATTTCTGGGCTCTTTCCCAGATAATCTATATCAGCATTTTCAGCAAGCACCTTAGGTATTTGGAAGCAAGTCAGCCAAGAACTTTGATGTGGCATACAGTGAAGAGACTCTCTAAGGCCCCTTGATACATCTGACAGCTTTGTAACGTCTTGGAGTATATATATACCTAGAAGCCCAAGTAGAGTTCATTAGCAGGGTACTAAGCACTTACTTTTCTATAGTATTTCCATTATGACATAGACTACTTTTATTTTGGGTCATGTTATTTTATAAAAACGGTTATTACAACTTTGGCAGATATGAAAAAAAAATTAAAAAGCTTGGAAGATAAATGTCTTATTTGAGAAGTTTCCAGTAGTTTTATAAAAAATATGTCTATTTTCTATGTATCTATTGTCTGTCCTCCCACCCACTTACCTACTTATCATATGAAGTATCTAATGTATTTTGGATATTAAATATATTTTCTATAAAAAGATCTGGGAACAATGAAGACTGATTTGAATATTTTTTCTCCACCTTAGCACATACTGTTGCTGTAATTTGGTATCCTTTGAGATAAAGTTCCAATCTTTCTCCTGCCAGAAGTCTTTCTTGACCACCCCAGCTATGTGTGATTCCGCATTTATAAACTGTATCTCTCATATGGTTTCTTACCATAATATACCGCTTTAAGAAAATCTGTAGCTTTTATCCTCAGTCAATTTATAGACTTCTGGAGGGAAAAATTATGATGTTCCTTCTTTATTCCCATAGCAAAAAACTCAGTGTCATTCATTAGTGTTCAGTCAATAAATATTTGCAAATGGATTTATTCAGAAAGAGGAATAGGGCAGTGGTGTGATAATGAATGTACAGTGCATTAATAGAGTTCAATTTTAAATAAATTTGAATCTTAATTTCCAAGCATTAATGAAATACGTAGGCATAGATGATTATAGAATCACGAATTTTTAGCTCTGTCTGACTTCTCATCAATTATCAAGTAAAAGTCTATTGTTTTTTTACCTGAGGAAATCAGATTCTATAAGGCACTAAGCTACTTGAAAAAAAGGAACCATTTACTTGAACATTCATTTCAAACAGAAAGCAATAGTTTTAGTTATTTTTGCATTTTTTTGTAGCACCTGGTTCATACACAATAGACACCAAATATCAGCTGACTGGATTGCTTCTTGGAAATCAGTTTCACTAACTGGGTACTTAGAACTAGATGGTGAATAGATAGCTCATGCCTTCAGCTTCTCATATACTTCACAAGGGGTACCACCACCGACAGCTGTCCCATTAGCTTATTTTGCTGGATCTTCCTTGCCTCTGATAGAATTCTTGTTTCCTGTTCATTCCATATCTTTGAGCACCTGTCTGAGCATGTGTATACTAGCTCTTCTTTCTGACTCTTACTGGGTGTGCTAAAAGCCTAATTATATTGTATCCTTGCTGAATCTGTAATCATATTTGCCTTTCTAAAAGAGAAGAGTTATGCTTTTATTTTCCTTTTTGGGAGCCATGCATGATTTGGTTCATGTGATCTGGAAAGGAGAAAACAGTGGACACCAGATAGAGCAATTTTTTTTCTTGGCCAATCCCTAGGAGGGACTCCCCAGTCTTCATTCATTGTTTTCCAAATCTTGGAAACAAAGTGAGATACTAGAGAAGGATTTAACCCTTCAGTATCCTAAGTCCCCAGTTATAACACAAGGGTTGAGGGGGGAAACCCTAGCATCTCCAGGCAGCAATAGGTCTAATCAGTTACTTTTTGTGTGTTTAGAGTGTAAACGAAACACTATGGTTTGGATTTATTCTCTTGGCTGCACGATCAACCTCTGCTCCTTCAGATGTGATGTTCCTGAAAAACAGACTCAGAGTAAAGATCAAAGAGAATGGATTTGAGACATTTCTGATCTGACCTTACTATTTTGCTGATAAGAAGTTGAGACTCAGAGAAGTTACTTGTTGAAGGTGATTCAGTTGGATTGGATAGTGACAGATCTGGGACTCAAACTGGCCATACTGTCTCCTTCATGGCTGCTGACCTTTGGTAACTGTCTTACTCTTTAACTTCTTTTACTTTATCTGATATTTGGAGTGATTTCATGCTCAGGTAGATGACCAATCTTGCAGTTGAGGCTTGAAGTTCTTTGACTTTTCATATATGGTGACTTTTTCTCTGACCCCACTTCCATCTCCATCTCCTATAGATCTTCTTATCACTTACCTGTCACATGTCTGAAATACCTGAGTCTCCAAGATTTTTTATTTTAACATTTATTTATTTTTGAGGTGGGGGGGAGTGGCAGAGAGAAAGGGAGACAAAGAATCCTAAGCAGGCTCCAGGCTCTGAGAGAGACTGACACGGGGCTTGAGCTGGTGAACTGCGAGATCATAACCTGAGCTGAAGTTGGATGTTTAACCGACTGAGTCACCCACGAGCCTGGGGTTTTTTGATTTTAGTGTCATAAAAAGCACTGTAGGATTTTAAGCAAGGGAGAAACATTACCTCATGTATAGTTTATGAAGATTTTAATCTTTCTTGTGTGGAGAATGGAGTGCATGGGCTGAACCAAAAAAATTAGTTTAGCTGTAATGAAGATGTAACTAGCTTTGGGTTATGATTTTGGAGGTAGAATTAATGGGAGAAGGTGGAGAGAATCAAAGGTAATCCTAGTCTTCTTCATTTTAACAACTGTGTGGATAATGATGTTGTTAGACTGGAAAGGGATAAGATGACTGAAAAAAAACCCCAAGAATGTTTTGTATATATTGAGTTTCGATTGTTTATTGGAGATCTATGAGGAGACAGGCATATAAATGCTTGAGTCTAGAATGCTGGGATGAGATCAAGGATAGAAATACAGATTTAGGAATCTTTGGTCTATAGATGACATTTGAAGCTCTAAGTCATCCTGGGAAAGTATGTAGAAAGAGAAGATAGCCTATGACAAAGCCCTGGGCTACTCCAATATTTAAAATCAGAGTATGAAGGGGTACTTGTGTAGCTCAGTTGGCCAAGTGTCTGACTCTTGGTTTCAGTTCAGGTCATGATCACACAGTTTGTGAGTCTGAACCCCACATCAGTGTGCACTGACAGTGTGCAGCCTGCTTGGGATTTCTCTCTCCCTCTCTGCCCTCACTGGCTTGTTCTCTCTCTCTCAAAAATTATATATATATAATAAAATGGGAGTATGGAGTGAAAGTTTCTAACATAGGAAAATGAGAATGAACAATTTGGTAAGGTAGGATAATTTCTCAGAATTCTCCTAATCAATTCTCAGTAAAATTCTGCTGAGAAGTAAATGAGAATAAGGACAGAGAGGTAACGATTGGAAATGGGAACACGGAGGGCTCCAGAGACCTCAGCAAAAGCAATCACAATAGAATGGTGAAATCAGAAGTCTGATTAGAATGGGCTGAGGAAATTAAGTTATTGAATTAAAGTCTGGCCTGAGGAGAAGCTGAAAAAGTTGTCAGCCCTTCATTCCAGTCTCTCTCAATAGATCTCTGAAATCAAAACCATTCTAAAAAATAACCAAAGCCCTTCAAACTGATGCAGACTTTTGGAGAAATAAGGGTGGTTATTAAAAGACTCATATTTGTAAAGTTTAAATGAAGGTCCCTTGGAATTTAAACAGAACTGGAATGTTAAAAAAATCAGTATACAGCTCCATAAATGAAACTACTGACAGAGTGGTTACCATGCCAACACAACAACCACCATGACAAAATTAGTTAAGTAAGTAATTATTAAGTAAGTATTGTAACAAATTGAATCTGATATTACCTGGGATAAGTCAAGTTTAATATGATCAGTCCACAGATATTTGAGAATTGGCAACACACACACACAGACACACACACACACTCACTCACACTTGCCTTCTCATTTTTATTAGTCAATCCCTTTAAAATAGTATGTTTAATTTCATGGATGATAAAATATGAGAAACCGCATCTTCATCAGCATAGATTTATCAAGTCCTTGGTGTGAGTATATAGGTAAGGACATCAGAAATGAGCAGCATGATTACAACATTGGGAAAATAAAACACATAAAGAATCAAGTCTTGGCTAAATCCTCAGCTCATAAAAATTGGTTGTCAATCAGCACTAGCACTGAAGATGGAGAAGTGGCCATATACCCAGGGTCATCTTAGTCTGCAGACTGTAGAAACAACCATTGGCCATACAACTAGTAAAGATAATTATCTTCACTGAGTGACACTATCTAGTGAGAGAGAGAGCCATGTGTCTTCCAGTAGATGGTCGTTTGTTGCTAGGATATTATATCCACGTATAGTTCACATGTAATTGCACAAATGCAAGATTCTTTTTATGATGGAGCATCCTGGAAAAGAGAATCTTTCATTTGGAACTTCAAATATAACTAATCTCATATGTAATATTTCAGCTGTCCATGAATTTTCTTGGTCATATTTTAAGTTAGCAGAAACGTATTGAGCACTTATTATGTGCAAAGCACTGTAGTGATGTTGTCCTGCATATATGCATATAAGAAATAAATATGCCCCAAGTATTTTATCTTTCATTTTGAATGAATGAGTGGCTGGCATGCTGGTGCTGTTACCAAAAGGTGTGAACACCAAATGTTTAGTTCCTACCAGCTCATGACCCCCATCTTCATCGAAGTCCTCCTCTATCCCATCAGTCATCTCTTCTCCATCCGCATCTGGCCCTCCTTCAGTAGGCTCCTCTGTAGAGTGATCTGCATTCTCTGACACACATTCATCTTGGATCAGCTCTATACTCTCTTCCAATTGCTTCTTCTGAGCTTCTGGGGGGGGAGAAAGCAAACGACTACTACCTTGGGTTGCTCATGAGCCATTTGGATAAACCATGAAAAAACAGTCTATGAAAAGATAAATTCTGTGTGAGGAAGATAAGTAATGTTATGTTCTGGTTGCATTTATTCAGTCATGTAAATTATGTACCTATATCTATGTGCATTTTCATGGAAGTATATTTACTTTTAAATGGAATTAGCAAAAATTAGGAAATCTAGATGATACTAGTACATAAATAAGTAAAGATTTACATAAATAGATGGATCTTTCTTGCTATATATATTCTTTTCTAATAGGGATATTCTCTTGGAGGAAAAAGTATAACAAAAACAGGACAAAAATCATATAAAATATAGAACTTGTTCACTCATGGAGGGAAGATGAAGAAAGCTCATTGACATGTCAAACTTAATTGAAAAAGACAAAAATTCACCAAGAAAAAAAATACAAAAGCACATGTGCTGTCTTTCAGACAACTTGTCTACGTGAACAATATTTTGAAATTTTAGAGTCTAGATTCTGTTGGCAGATATGGCTAACTGCAGTGGCTAAGAATAAAATTCTGATGTTAGATTTACTAGCTTTGTGATGCAAAGCCAAAATGGATAACCCTTCTTGTGCCTCAGGTTTTTCATCCATACAATTAGGATAACTACTTCCTAACTTCCAGGTTTTCGATTAATGTTTAGTAGAGTTTTTGCAAATAATAAGTGCTCAACAAATGAAGTTACATTCTACATTAACAGAATCCCCTTTAATTACCAGGGTGTACTTGCTCCATTTACAGAAATTCACTCAGATGGGAATTATGCTGACAACATAATAAATATTTCCCCTAGTGCTTGGTGTTCATACCCTGTGAAAATATCAAGAAGCATTGGGTATTGAATAAATGAGATCAGTTACTCTACCTCCTTCTCTTAACTTATTCTCATGTATACATGGCTATCTCAAAAGCTGGCTGATTTTCACCCATTTTGATCATTGTTATTTTATCAGATAATTATCCCATTATTTGATTTGAATTTTAAGAGATGCTACATTTTAAGCTTATATATTTATATTTTATGGCAATAAAAGATAGTTTATAGAGCCAAATAAATTGAGGAGTCTTTACTCCTAGTCTTTTTCATAATGTGAGTTAAAAAGAAAGTAAGTATTGATATACATATATTTTGACTCAGCACAAATCTTTTCAAAGACAAGTAACATGTAAATCAATAAATGATAAAAATGATGTGTAAATAAGCAGTTATCCTTTTCTACAAATTGTTTAAAATTGTAGTAATGGTTACTTGTATGAATACATGTGTTCTTGCAGTTTAATTCTCCAAATAATAAAGATTATTGAAAATACGTATTGAAAATACGGCAGAAGGATAGGGTTGTGCTCTGGTCCCGCTGTCAGAGGACAGAATTCTATTCCAGCTTAGCTACTTACCAGTAGAATCGTGCGCACTGGGCTTGAGTCTGTTTTGGCCACTTGGTCAGGTCATTTAAATCTATTAGGTCAATCTTTCCTCATCTATATAAAAGCTTTCATAAAATTCCCTACCTGTGGCATTTGCTGTGAGGATTAACAGTTTCTATTTTGGAAATGTTTTGCATACTATGAGGGGCTACATAAATGTGTGCTGTTACATATATAAAGGAGACTGCGTGCTCCTCATTGTGAAGGTGTCATGGTAACAACAACGGTAAGCGTGGAACAGGCGGCCTGGTAAGATCAGGACTAACTGAAACTTGTGGGGCGAGGCTCCCTTTCAAAGGAGAAGAGCTGGTAGGTCCACAAAGGCTAAAAATAATGCTACATGCATCTTCAAATGACAAAACCCAGGGTCTTCACTTACTTCCCATATATAGGCACAGGCTACATATTTCATGATGTTTTTCTGTCAACTTGTTAGTTTCAGTTTTCTCCACAGATCAGCATAACGAATGTAGTGATGATGTCAATTCTGCTTTTAAAGCTACACTTTTTATCTTCATATATGTGAATGTACTGATGAAAACAAGGAGCTTAAACTCCCTTTTCTCTGATGTCTTATCTACATCACTTTTAGCATAGAAAGTCTTATGAAGACCTTAAAGTGATTCTTGTAAAACGTAACCAAAAAGTTTAATTGGGAGATTACCAAGTATCTGGATGAAAAGGAAGGCAAATCAGGCAAGAGACACAGACCAAACACATGCTGAACTTAACGGTTACTGAAAATTGCCAGTTTTTATTTGTCTCATCTTCTTTCCACCTATCACTGACCTCTACAGTTTTTGACCTTTAACCTATCTACACAACTGTGACCAGCACCAACGGAGACAAAACTGTGACGGGCAGACTAGTTTGAGCACAGAAGTTTTGAATCTTTGATGTTAATCACATCCCATGCTCTACCCTATAGCCTCTACTACGGCTGACCCTTTGGATAGCACAATGCATCTGGCAACTCTGGTTTCAACCCTTCAGCCTTTCTCCTTAGAGTGATTTTTGTATTTATCATTTGGTCCCTCCCTTTCGGCTGCTTTAAGTCCCCACTTGTTCAAAATAACCATTGCTCTCATGACCTGATGCTGGTATTTCAGGAATGAGAGAGGAATGGGCGCTTGGGATTGGACAATTGTTATCCTACACAGTGAAAAATGTCTTGAATCTTACAACTTTTCCTAAAGCCAGACTTTCTGGATTTTAAGTCATTATATTTATTCTTTTGTTATAATACACAACTGTACTTTTCTTTAGGATTAATATTAGTTTGGAAATTCATTTGGTTTGACATATACATTTCTTCCCTAATGATTTCAGAAGTATTTGTTCTCTGGAAACCCTCACTTTTTAATGTTGAAAGTAATATTCGTCTTTTCCCCCCTGTGGAAAATTTTTGGCCAAAGAACCACAGAAGATTTTTCAGAGAACCCACGTGGGATCAGAGCTTAAAGATTCCTAGTCCTCATTTGGCTTTGTATACCAATTTGTTGTAGTTATGTTTGAAATCCAAGCTGACTCTCCTGATCTTCCTAAACTAAATAGGATCCCTTTTTCCCCAATCAACCAAAGCCCAAATCAAATGCAGTCTTACAGTTACTCTACGCTTGTCATATCCTTCTCTCATGTATCCTTGATACTTGAGCTATTGCCTCAAAGGTCATGGTCAAACTCAAAAGGGGATAATATAGATGTTAATCTTGTGAAAAGTGCAATACAAGTCCGTTATCAAGAAATAGTTTGGTTTGCTCTGTACTGAGTCTGTACTGACTGAATGCTTGTATATAGAAGAGATAATATAAACTATTAGAAAGAATATAGAATTTGAGATCTATAATTCTGTTAATTACTAATCCCACTAACTGTAGTTTTCTTCTCTAAAAGATGTGCATGAAAAGAACATCTTCAGAGAGTTGTTGTGTATTCAAATGAGGAAAAAGGGATGAACATGTTTTTTAAAATGTAAAGGTAACACAAACATGTTGTCATAACAAGCTCAAAAACAGTTATTGAGTTGAACCTATATTATTGCTCCAGACAAACAGTTTATGTCAAAATCATTCATTACTATTGACCATTAAACATCTATAGTATGAGGACAATTTGGGCTTTGACATAGCTCCTTCATTTCTGTTTAAATAGACATAGTGTTTTAAGTTAGTGTCTGCTTTTTTGTGTGTGTTATACAGTACACATGTAATTCCTCTGACAGTCAATTTCAAAGGCAATAGTGTTCAATGCAAAAAGCCTAGGATTCATCCTCATTCATCCATTCATTAACTTGAAGGCTAAATGCATGAAAGACATTATCTGGTTTGAGAAAAAAAATCTTTAATTACAATGGCAATCAATTCATAGCAGTTTAACAGAAATACAATCAACCTGTGCTTCAGTAATATGTAGTCATCATAGATTTTTTCATTACCTCAGTGAGAAATGTTATAATCACTAAACAGTGATAGATTCCAGGAATAAAATCACAAATGAAAGCACATCTTGTTTATTAAACTGTTGGTTCACAGTTTAACAAGCAGTTCTGATCTAGTAATGATTTTGTTGAAGTAGAAACAAAGCAGCTTGTTCTATTTTTTTAATGAATAATTATCTAACTTTATTTCTCCTAGAAATAAGTAGTATGTTTTGGTTTATTCCTCATGTTATAACATTTTCTTCATCTACATAATTCCTTTTCTACTTATCACTTTTCCCTGTTTATTGTTGAGTGTTGGGTATATATGCGCTATGTCTGTGTGTGCATGCCCATTTATGTCTCTACTACTAAAGTTCTTTGGGGCAGAAACATTTTTTATTCATCTCCGTAGCCCTGATGGTTCACTCAGAGCCTCACATGCAAATGAAATATCTGCTGAACATATTCACGAATTGTGATGGCACTAAAAAATGAAAGGAAATGTGTGGGTGTCAAATTTCTTTCATAGAGTCAAAACTGATTGCTGAATTTGGCACCATGGTTGCAGACGTATGAGTCTACAGAGGTTAAAAGAAACATCCTTGTTACATTTTACATGAGAGCCATATACTCCTAAGGCAAATAAAATGCGGGGTCTGAGCGTTTCTTAGAAGACTGTTCATTTTTACATGGTAAGCCTTCAGGAGAAGAAATAAAATGTGAGGTGTGCAAGGGCTTATGGGAGGAAGGCTGCTTTGGGACACTGGCATCTTCTGGAGTCTCTGCTGACTTCTTTAAGTCAGAATGACAGGTGGCTATAGCATTTTCTTTTTTTGTAGACACAGTGAATTTTAGATTTTTTTTGGAAGAATGTATTAGGAACCAAAAGGCTAGCAGCTGATGCCTAAAAGATATCTCTAATATTACATAAATTATGGATTTCAACAAAAAAAAGGTTTATTATGGCTCCAAGTTAGTGAGTGCTTACAAAGTACTGATCATGCAACATGCATTAACCACAGGCTTTGAAACATGCTGCAGGGTAGGCTTCTTTATCATTTTCCAGGTGGAGAAATGGGTGCCCATGGTCACACGGTTATTAAGTTTAAGTGTTAGAATTCCCGCTTAAGGTTTTCTGACTCCATACCCTGGGATGTTTCCTAATCTATTTCTAGGAAAAAGGCCTAATTTGACAGAGCTTTGAATCTCCTCAGTAACCAGACAATTTCAAATTAAAGAATGAAGAAATCTGTTTAGTTAGGGGCACATGCTCCAAATAAATAATGGCTATCAAAGGAAAAAAAGTACAAGTGCTAGTTAAGTACTTCCGTTAATGGGAATATGCCTCAGGCTCTAAGAAGCCATGAAAGGAAGGAATTTGATATTAAATTTCAATCTTGATATTCAAAACATTTTTTTGCAAGTCTCATTTTTATTTCAAAAGCTACATGTGATATAGAAAATGAGTTAGAATTGTTGAGATTTATATTCAAAGCATTTTTATTAAATTCAGTTTGCTGCATAGCTATTATCATTAATATAACTCTGAAAATTGGTTGAGTTGGCAATTAAGTTTTTTGACAGGCTGGCTTAATTGCTAGATAATTGCTAGCTAAATTGTACTTAGCAGATGGTTGGAAAGAATGTTGATATAAAACAGTCACATTATTCATTAGAGTCAAGCTAGTATTCCATAACTATTGTTTTTGCATACCAGTATAAGCTGTATTTAAAAAAATTCTACATTACAACACCTGCATATAATATGAATTTAACTCAATGATTTCAATAAATGCTATTTAAGAAGATTCAACTTATTATGGATGGTATTACTAATGATGACATAAGTGAGCATCAGGAAAGTTTCATAGGAGGATTGCTTTCAGACTAAAATGTCAGTTACATAAGTACATTCTTGGAGAAAATGATCTCAAAATTGTTCTCATTGAGTATCCTGGATTGTTAAGGTCACCACAAGTTCAATATAAATAATTTTAACTAATTTTAATTTTTGAGAGAGACGGAGACAGAGTGCAAGCCGGGAAGGGCAGAGAGAGAGAGAGAGGGAGACACAGAATCTGAAGCAGGCTCTAGGCTCTGAGCTGTCAGTACAGAGTTCAACTCAGAACTCAAACTCACAAAGTGCAAGATCATGACCTCATCCAAAGTCAGACGCTTAACCAACTGAACCATGCAGGCATCCCAATTTCTCCAATTTTATTTATTTAATCATACATTTAAAAATTGTTAATGTGTATTCATTTTTGAGAGAGAGAGCACGCGCGCGCGAGAGAGAACGAGTAGGGGAGGGGCAGACAGAGAGAGAGACACAGGATCTGAAGCAGTCTCCAGACTCTAAACTGTCAGGACAGAGCCCAATGCAGGGCTCAAACTCACAAACTGTGAGCTGATGATCTGAGCTGAAGTCAGATGCTTAACCAACTGAGCCACCCAGGCACTCCATCCCCCATTTAACAAATTTCATAATTTATAAATACCAAATACCACACAACTAGTAAGTTTTGGGATTGAATCTAGTTCTGTTTGAATCTTAAGTATGAGTCCTTATAGATGTCTTGCTAGTGTAAATCTAGCCCTGAGGAAGATGAATTAGGGAAGAAGCAAACTAAAAGTGGGGATACCGGCTACCAGGTGAGTCTTTGGAGGATGAAAATGTTCTAACTACTTTGTGGTGCTGGTTGTACTGCTCAGTAACATACCAAGAGCTCATTGAGTTTCACTCTTGGAATGGGTAAGTTTTATGCTATGCAATAAAGTTGGTAAAAAACAAGATGAGTTCATTAGAGTGAGTGAGGAATGATGAGGGCTTGGGTATAGGCCATTCCATTGGGAAAACAGAGAGAAGGGGTGGAGTAAAAAGATGCTAGGGTACCATTTTGAAACACTGACTGTAGAAGGAAACAGAAGGTGTTAATTTGGCAATTTGATTGACAGGATTTATATAGTGGTGATGTGCCAGAGACTGGACAAAAAGAGTACATCTGGATGAGAAAGTGAGGAAAAGGATTTCTATTTTGAAAGATGATGATTGAGTTATTACCAAGGACCTTAATGTAGCCCTCAGCTTCCTCCTGACTATAGGCTCTTGACCTCTTCTTAGAGTGTTCCTTTAGAAAACTTGCAATTGTAGTCTTTTTATGCCCCTTTGAGATGTAAATCTTTTGCAACCTAAGCTTGTCTTTCTTAAAATCTAGAAGTCATCCCCTTGAAATATAATCATCAAGAAAGATAGTCTCTGTGGGAGAGTAGAAGCTTATCTTCCATAACAGTCAATTAGCAAACACAGATGGCCCAATCATACCGACCAGCCTCTGTACTAATGTCCTCTAATACTTTTCCGTTAGCTTACTCCAGCGTTTAAAAATTATCCTGCCTTTTGCTTTAGTAGTGTTCAATTTCCACACCATATTGCACTAGTCTTGACCCCTATTGCAATAGTCTAGAATAAAGTCTTCCTTGCCATTTTGAGTAAGTGTCCCGTGCAATTTTCTTTTACAGTTACCCGAGGGATAGCCATAGGAAGTTCTCCAGGAGGCAGAGGGAAAAGGTTTGATCCAGCTGCTAAAGACAAGTCATTTTCTTTTACTTAAGTTTTATTTATTTTTGAGAGAGAGAGAGGTCATGAGTGGGAGAAGGGCACAGAGACAGAGAGACAGAATCGGAAGGAGGCCCCAGGCTCCGAGCTGTCAACACAGAGCCCCATGCGGCGCTCAAACTCACAAGCCGTGAGATCACGACCTGAGCCGAAGTAGGACAGTTAACCGACTGAACCACCCAGACGCCCCTCTTTTCACAACTTTAAATGTAGCTTCTTTAAAACATTTAATTTTTGTAGTTAAATATTTCTACAAGACTTGTTAGGAAAACAGCAGTCTTCTTTCTGGGGGGGGGTGGGGGAGAATGCTTGGAATTTCTACAGCAGTTGTGTAAACTTTGACTTTTCTCCTTGTCTTCACCTGGACTCAAATTTATTCTTTACTAGCTCTAAGTTCTGCCGCTTTAGCTTTTCTGTAGGCAATTTCTCCAGCTTTCTATTGGGTCAGGGACAGTTGGGAATACAGGAATATGATTTTTTTTTTTTAATTTTTAAAAATGTTTTATTTATCTCTAGGAGAGAGAGAGAGAGACAGCGTGAGCAGGGGAGGGTCAGAGAGAGAGGGAGTCACAGACTGAAACAGGCTCCAGGCTCTGAGCTGGTAGTCAGCACAGAGCCCGACGCGGGGCTCGAACCCACGAACCGCGAGATCATGACCTAAGCGAAAGTCGGACGCTTAACCGACTAGGCCACCCAGGCGCCCCAGGAATATGATTTCTTAACAGACTTAACCCCCATGTATACCTCCTTTTTCAGAGGAATATGAAATCTTTAATTTTCAGCCTTTTGGGATTTCTGTGGTTAAAACTGGACTTAGATTTCTAGAGTATGCTAAGTCAGATACACTTCTCCACTGCTGTCCAGTTTCTAAAATTTTGTTCCCATTCTTTTTATGCCTAGGGGTTTTCATCTTTTTTAAAAATCTTATTTTAATCCAGTTTTAGGAGAGGGCAGAGCTCCATTTATGTATTTAATTCAATATCTGTAACCAGAAACATCGCCAATTTCATCCAATGCATAACTGCTGGCCAAAAGGTATTCAGAACAGAAATAGTAGTCACATTATAGGTGGCAGCAGTCAGATCATATCTGGAGTAATAGTTTCCATTCTTAGTACCTCAATCTGTGGTGGACAAACTACAAAATGACCAGACAAGAGAGATGACAATGGTCCAAGATGCAAAACCAAATTACATGGGAAGCAGATTAAAAAATTCCTGATATTTATCTAGAGAGGAGAAGGTTTCAAAGATGTCATGACAAAAGTTTAAATGCAGCTAAGTGGCACCTCTATGGGCCAATTATGGACTCTCTGTTCAAAGGTTGGGAGTGAGAATATTATAGCTCTTTTAAAATATTTAATTGGCTGTTACATTGACAGTGGTTTGGACATTAAGCTTGGTTTCAGAGGATGTAAATAGATAACCAAACCAAGTGAGAGCAAAAGACCTTTTGGTTTGGTGCAGTAGAAGAACTGACTGTTGAGCCTGAGACACAAATACGACTAGGATCCAAGTGAAGTGATCCGTCCAGATCCAGTCAACCAGCTTACACTGACCCTCAAAAAAACACTGGCCCCTGAGATCTCCAGCCCTGCTCCAGCCACACCCCAGAAGCTGGGGGGGTCAACCCATGGCAGAAACCTAAGGAATCACTGGTCTGATAAGATAAACTGTCCTTACTCTTTGCCATCAGAGTGGCAAATGGTGCCTCAGAAAGCTGGGGAAACAGCTAAAAGTTCCTGTGTACACTCACCTTCCTGTTATGGATAGAATGTTCTGTTGGTATTGATTGCCTCTAATCTGGGCCCCATTTGTAAGAGTAGAGCACCTTCAATGGACGATTCTGAGGGGTTTAAAAGCTTAAATGTAGTGTAACCTCCTTTGGTCTGTTGGGTTACCTGCCAATAAGGTTGCTAGTGCAACATTTTGGGGGAAATGTTTGCACTAAACGGTTAATGCTTAAATTGACCTTCAGCCTTAAGGTTCAGACTAAGTGAGCAGTGTTGCTACCTGTACTCCTAGGAGCAGAAATAGCCACCGGGGTAGGGACTGGCATAAGAGGTATCGGCTCTCCTGTGGGACTAACAACTGGCTGACTCTCTAGTGTTCCTACAGAGCCAAATAAGTTCCCTGACAGGAAACACCCTCCAGAGCAGACAGGGACTTGACCTCTTCTCTGCTGAGAAAAGAGACATCTGCATCTTCTCTGAAAAAAATGCTGCTACTGTGTAAACCAGTCAGGAAAGTAAGGGGAAAAGGCCAGACCTAAGAAAGGTGATACCCTCTAATACAGACTACATCTATTTAAAGGGGCACCTTGATCATGGTATCTCCCCTGCCAGGTAAGTATCAAGACAGATGGTAGCTACACTTGTGGCGAATGTAGCATAATGTATAACTTGTCAAATCACCCTGTTGTACACTGGAAGCCAATGTAACATTGTGTGTCAACCATATTCAAGTAAACAAAGATAAATGCTAATCAAAAGCTAAAAAAAAAATAAAGGGGCACCAAAGTGGGTAATGATGGGGAAATATCTGTTATAAGATGGCCGGCAGGACTGATACGGAAATACCTGTTCCTGATCAAAGGCTCCCTCTTCCAGGTTCTTCTCACACTGCTTGTCTCATGCATTAATGAGGAATGTGGAAGTAACAGGCTATAAATTACTCCCTCTGATGATGCTCTGGACTCAGACTTCTGGAGAATGATCTCCTCTGAGCCCACCGGTGTAAAATAAACCTCCTGCTTTCCAAGATCTCTGAGTACCACTTGGTTCTTCCACCAGTGATCCAGACCAGATTTCTGCAACAAAATGACTTGCCAGGTTGTGCCTTGTACATAGTACATGGTGTTGGGAAGAGTTAGAAAATGAAGAGAAGACTATAACCATGTGCTCAGGAAGTTTACAATCTCAAAGAAAGAGACAGGATGCCATACATATATCTATTAGACAGTATACAGAATACAAAATCAAGTAATTATACTTCATTACAATTATTCCCCATAGCTTAGAAATTCACTACAAACAAAAGAGAAAAAAAAGTGATACTATGACTCTTGAATACTGGACAATCTCCATGTTGTATGGTTTTCCCCATCTTTGGCTTGTGATCTTCCATCTCCTTCCTGTCAGTACTTAATGCTGGAAACTTTCTTTTTATTAACAATTTTTGAGTAATCTTTATTTATTTATTTATTTATTTATTTTCAGAGAGACAGAGCATGAGCAGGGGAGGTGCAGAGAGAGAGAGAGGGAGATACAGAATCAGAAGCAAGCTCCAGACTTTGAGCTGTCAGCCCAAACCCCAATGAGGGGCTCGAACCTATGAACCATGAGATCATTACCTGAACTCAAGTTAGATGCCTAACTGACTGAGCCACCCAGGCACCCCTATGCTGGATACTTCCATTATCAAATAATTAAGATTGGGAATGAGAGATGTATGAAAGAGTAATAATAAAGAGTAAATGTTAGTTAGCCACCAGATAATTAGCTAGTAACCCAATAAGCATTAAAATGAGTGCTTCCTTAAATTTACTAAGGAGATATGGAGTATTTTTTAAGTATTTTATTATATTTCTTCTCAGTTTCTATAGTCTAATCTTGAGTCCTTCTTTACAAGGAAAGACTTTTCTTTTCATAAAGAAAATATAGAAAGTGATCACCTTATCTCCAATAAATACAAATGTTTTTCAGGGCACATTTGCTAAGTGAATGAAATTACAAATTAAATAATCCTAACATGTTAAAGTAAGAAAGACATAAATATCAAAAGACTAAACCTATCATTTAAAAAATAACTGTCTCATGACTGGGAAAGTTTAAACATGTACAAAAATAAGGTGACAGCCTTTCATGAAAAGGAAATGCAAGCTTTGAATTTTGGCATTACATTTATAGATGATCTTCCAAGAAGATAAGTGAAAGGTATTATTCATTGCAGAAAACTAGAAACTGTGATAGAATAAGGATCACATTTTTCTTTTTGAGGTGATTTATATTTAAATGAGTTCTCCATAATCCTTTAAACTGAAGTGCAAATTGGTTATCAAAGTCCTTTGCTGTAAGGGTTGTTTTACATAATAACGAATTTCACAGAAGTTCCTCAGAGGGAAATATTGATTTAGGCAACATCACAGGATAGTTCAGTTACAGCAACACTTTAGATTACTGTCATAGACAGCATATAAAAAGCTTTCTAAAATGTACGTTTATTAAGACGTACAGGCAGTGTTTTTTTTTTCTTCAAATAAATGCTCAGCAGTGTGATTATTGGATCCTATGGGAGTTCTACTTTTAATCTCTTGAGGAATCTCCGTACTGTTTTCCATAGTCGAAAGTTACAATCCTACCAACAATTCACAAAGTTTCCCTTTTATCCACATGCCCACCAGCACTTGTTGTTTCTTGTCTTTTTGATACTAGCCGTTCTAACAAGTGTGACGTAATATTACTTTGGGGTCTTGATTTGCATTTCCCTGATGATTAGTGATGCTGAACATCTTTTCGTGTACCTCACAGCCATCTGTATTTCTTCTCTGGAAAAACGTTTACTCAGATCTTTTGCCCATTTCTTTTTTATAGTAGAAAATATGTTGATAATAGACATTTTTAACCAAAATGACTCTTTTATCTATTTTTTCATATCCACAACGGTGAGAATCTGCCATATGCTACATATATGGCTCATGTTTTTAAAAAAACTGGGTTGTGTGAAAACAGTAGGAAATGTTGTGTCACTACCAATGCCAAACAGCTCTAAGTACTGAGCCTCTACTCTGCTAATAACTGTGCCATGTAAGTTACATATGCTAGTTTATTTGTTTCTCATAAAGTGAGGTAGGGATTACTATCTGTGTTCTATAAAGGAGAAAACTGAGGCTAAGCCAGTGGCATGTGAGAATCTGAACCAGAATTTCTCTCTCTCATTCATTGTGGTATACCGCTGACTCACATCTGGCTTCTTTTTATTCTTGAGTCCTGTATGGCTCATCGGCAGGAGGTGAAAGCTCTAGTCCTCACCTCACCCGCTAGTATGGCAAACGAATAGGCAGATTCCTCTTAGCTGTAGCTTAGGGACGCCAGGATCCCAACCAATTCCCATCAGTTAAGAGAAACCCAGGTAGCCTCACGTCAGTGAGATCCTGGGACCAGGCTCCAGGTGGAACCTGAGATTGAAACTACAGATGGGAAGGGCATTGGATTCACTCACAGGACTGGGGTTGGAGACCTAGGTCTATCACTCACTCGTTAGGTGGCTATGAAAAATCAATTTACCTCCTTGAACCTTTGTCTTTTCATCTGTGAAATGAGGAGGCTGAATTTGATCCGTGGCTTTCAAAACCATATTTTTTATTTTTTAAAAGTGAAGCTTTTTTAGAAAATGAAGTCTTATGTTGAATCCCAATATATAAAATAGATGCAGGTACAACAAGGGCTGAAATTGGAGGAAGCATGAATTCATCTACCTCCCGGGCCTCGTTCTAACCCTCATCTCATCTCCAGGGAGCCTCTGAAGCGCGCGAGGCCTTGCAGAACATGATTTTCACACTGTGCGCTTGCTCTTCTCTAACTTTATCCTCATTCTCATAGTCTGTGATTAAAAAATATCTGTAGACACATGACAAGGACATTATAATTGTATTAGAATAGAAATAGGGTCAAGGCTGATAACTCAAAGGAGAAGAGGCATTAAGTTATAAAAGATATAATCAAATGACTTGGCCGAGGGCGGTTAGGGACATGCTTTTGATGTTGAGGATCCTGAAACCAGGTACTGAAGTTTTGCAGGATTGTAGCAATGCAGGAGCTGGGCTTTATAATCATTGTTTTTGAAATCTGTTATATTTCTGCAGTTAGTTTTTTAAAATATGAATACTATTTTAGTCTGACACTGTTATTCCATTAATTGATTTTGTTTTTTTTAAAGGATCCTTGACATTGGGGTATTAACTTGTAATTATGATATAACTATTATTATTACCATCAAAATGTTTTTTCTTTTATAAAAATATGAACTTTAGACAAATTGGTTCCTGTTCTCCAAACAGTAAAAACTCAGACTGCATTGTTGCAACTCTTGGCTCAAAGACTTTATTCATGCACCTGTATTAACCTGTTAAACTCAGCCAGTATCCCCCTGGCCCTGCGCTGTCTCTGTGATTGACAGTGTTTCACTGGTTTAATCCCAACATGTCTGTGGCCACAGATCCTTTTCACTTACCTGCCTCCGCCTTCTGCTGCTTCTCAATTTTCTCCAGGCGCCCTAGCAAGGAGTCAATTTTCGTTTTGATCTGGGTTAATTCTTTCTTGATTGTCTGTAACTCATCTGATTTCACTGGAAAGGGGAAAAGGGAAAGAAAGCGATAGAATGTCAAGTGTACCATGACTCACTTAGAACACAAGTCACAGACACCCCGTGTTTTCTCAAGACTATGTCAAATCACATAGGATGTTTTTCAATCTTATTGGTTTCTTGTTACTTCCAGTGATCCTAGAATACCAGATGACATTGGCAGTTACAGTGATTTTCAGTGACGCGAGGATTTGATACTACTAGCATTTGATCTTTTCATTGAAAGTTATGCAAAGGCATACAGTAACCTAGAAATATTTTATCAAATAACTAAATGATACTAAACTCAGTTTTGGCAAGTACTAGAGTTAATCCTTACTGTAAAATGGATTCAGCTTGAAGAATGATAAAATCTTGACAGGTATGTTAATACTACTTTGAGATCTATGTTGTAATACATATTTGGGAGGTCAGTGATTTTCTTTTCTTTAATAGTTTGTTGTCAAATTGGTTTCCATATAACACCCTCCTTCATGTCCATCACCCCTTTTCCCGTCTCCTCCACCCCCATCAACCCTCAGTTTGTTCTCAGTATTTAAGAGTCTCTTATGGTTTGCCTCCCTCTCTCTCCTTAACTATTTTTCCACCTTCCCCTCCCCCATGATCCTCTCTTAAGTTTCTTTTGTTCCACATAAGAGTGAAAATATTTGGTATCTGTCCTTATCTGCCTGACTTATTTCACTTAGCATAACACCCTCGAGTTCCATCCACGTTGCTACAAATGGCCAGATTTCATTCTTTCTCACTGTCATGTAGTATTCCATTGTACATATAAACCACATCTTCTTGATCCATTCGTCAGTTGATGGACATTTAGATTCTTTCCATGATTTAGATATTGCTGAAAGTGCTACTATGGGGTCCATGTGCCCCTATGTATGGGGCACATGTGCCCCTATGCATCAGCACTCCTGTATCCCTTGGGTAAATTCCTAGCAGTGCTACTGCTGGGTCCTAGGGGAGTTCTATTGTTAATTTTTTTGAGGAACCTCCACACTGTTTTCCAGAGGGGCTGCACCAGTTTACATTCCCACCAACACTGTAGGAGATTGCCCATTTCTCTACATCCTCACCAGCATCTATAGTCTCCTGATTTGTTCATTTTAGCCACTCAGTCAATGATATTTTTAATCTAGTTTCCTGGTGTTTTATTGAAACCAGGATACAATATTTATCCTCTAAAGAAATGTCTTAGATGTTAGAGAACTCTAATTAACAAACAGAATTCTTGCCACTTCACCTACTTTTTTTTTTTTTTTTTAGTGAGGCAATGGGTTTTACATGCCCCCTTTAAAGCTGTGGGGCTGGAAGAAAGGAGATTCACTAAAGTTTCCACTGGTATTTATCATGGTTTCAAAGAAAACCAAGTGGGGCAAGTGGGGGACTCCTGGGTGTCTCAGTCAGTTAAGTGTCCAACTTTGGCTCAGGACATGATCTCACGGTTTGTGAGTTCAAGCCCTGCATTTGGTTCTGTGCTTTTAGTTTGGAGCCTCGAGTCTGCTTCCAATTCTGTGTGTTCCTCTCTCTCTCTCTCTGCCCCTCCCTTGCTTGTGCTCTGTCCCTCTTTCTCTCAAAAAAATAAACACTAAAAAAAAAAGAACAGAACAAGGAAAAACAAGTGGGACTAACATAAGATTGGCAGCTTTTCATTTTACCAAGTAAAGATGTTAACAACAGCAAACATCCTACTATGAACATAATAATTATTTTGTAAACAAAGGGCTTAAGAAAAGGACAATCTCCTATGTAAAGGACAGTTCTTTCAATGAAATATATTTATGTTTGTGAAAAATTAACTGCAGCACTGTTCTTACTTTCTCATTTTTCTGAGAACCATTGGAAAATCTGCCATGAACCCACAAGAACAAGAGACAGAAGATTTGAAGGCTATCATTACAGAACCTCTACATCTGCCTCTGAGCTTTCAGTAGGTGGGTTTTCAGGTAGCCATGCCTCAGTAGAGATGCTTCAAGATCTGGGGCATAGATCTTGACTTCAGCCCATTAATCCCTCTCTGTCACTTTTGCTTTCAAGTTTATGATGAACTCAGCTTGGATATTCTCCAGAAATTTTGGAAGAAACTGAGTGGTCAGTTTGATTCTTTAGTCTCCAGGAATTTTTTTTTTTATAATTAACAAAAACTAAATGCAATCTATGCTTGCTAGGAATAGAGTATTTGTCAGCTAAGATATATGGTATAATATATATGATAACTTATGCATAATATACATTAATTGCTCAAAGGAAGAACAGATGTTTTTCAATATAAAAATGAGAAAACGTTTTCTATTATAAAATCAGACATTTTTTATAAAAAGCAGATTTTTATTTATGATGCAAAGTAGTTTGCAAAATAAAAACTGCAAGAATCCAGGACCCTGTGGAGTGTTCCTATTATGAAGAACCAAACTGAAAGTAGAACACAGTTTAAAATAGAGAATTGCTGCTTATGTCAATTATTCAGAGACATCAAAGTGCCATTGTGGAACTGCAGCTAAATTTGAAAAACATCATCTGTCACAATGGCAAATTGATTCCACTTTGAAGAATGATTTTCATTTCCTTTGATGGAAGCATGTCATGTAGTTTTACTTAAACCTATCAAATTTAATAGAAAATATTTTATCTTCTAGCATTAGATTTCAATGCAGCAGAAATAGGACTGTGGCTGGAAACTAATAAAATACATTTTTTAGTAAGTGGAGTGACTTCTCAGCTCAGGAATGCAGCTGACTCATTTTAATTTATTTAACTCCTTAAAAAAAATAAACAAAACCACCAACAATGGCCCATTTTATTGAAACTACATTACAAACCACTGGAAATCTAGGCTCACCAAGTAGGAACTTACAAGTGTCCAAGGAGTCAAGGTTGGCTTTACGTCTAGACTCAAGTCTAGCTCTGTAAGAACACCTTTTAAGACCAAAGTCAGCCCATTACAAAATTCAAGTTTAATTAGCCAATGGTATTTAAGCTTACAGGTATTAAGGATGTAACCTGGACATGTTCTGTTTGCTCTTTCCTGTCTGTACCAGGAAATGCTCAACATTTCCAGGCTGTGCAAGGTGTCTGGCTTCCATCTTGGACTGGCTAGCAGCAAAGGATACTTAAGGCCTTGAAAAGCAAGGTTTAAAAATAGTTTTGGCTGCTTCTTGAGCAATCGGAAAAGCTGTTTTCTTATTGCACTTCAGTGCTGTCCTTGGAAGAAGGCCTGCTACTTACCTGGCCTACTTGGCTATAGTTGTGTTTCTACTTTTCCTCAGTTGGATTCACTATCTCTAGATTGGGTACGGTTCTGTGCTAATGTGTCTGGTTTCAGGAATTCCTGAGAGGAGCCACTTCTGTAGCTGACGTACTTCCCTCTTCTCTGCCTTTTGTTCTACCTTTTTTTTTTTTTTTGGCGGGGCGGGGGGTGGGAGTGGGAGGGGGCTCCTGTTAACCATTTCTCTACTGCACTGTGGATTACTTTAATCCCATACTCCAACAAAATAGATGCATATTTTACAAGTACAGATTTCTAAACTTAAAATTTTTTAAATCTTGGCAACTTCAGTTTCTAATATTTTTCTAAAAAATAAAAATGAGTTCAGAATTAAGGATCCAAAGTATTCCAGTTCATTTTAATTTCTTTTCACATCTTTTTTCTCCTGTTTGTTTTCTGTACACTCTTAATTGGCTTTCTGCCTTCAATTTGCCCAGTCTACTGCATAGTGCCTTTATAGTAATATTTCTAAGTCATAAACCTTTCCTACTGAACACTTCTAGGATGTCTCCATTTCTATAGGAAAAAGACCAGAAACCCACATACATGTGCACAAACCGAATGATATCAACTGGTATTCAGGGTCTGCTCCAAAGTATATTTCCAGCTATATATTCCATTTTCTTTCAGAGCTAATACATACTCTTCATGTGAGCAGATAATCTTAGTGCTTACTCAAATAGTGCATGGAACCAGATGGACTCTAGTTCACCTCTATGTCCTTTTGGGAAGTCACTCATAATCACTAGGATTCAGCTTCAACATCTGTAATTTCCATTCTCTACTTTAGAGGCTTCTAAATAAAAATTTAATGAGGTAATTCACATAAAGCACTCAGCACCGTGTCCAGAACATCCTGAAGCCCAGTAAATGGTAGTAGCAGAAGATATTATTTCTATTACTATTATTAATATTGCTATTATTATTTATATGTTTATCCCAGCAAAGACTCTGTCTCCTGCAAATATGTATATCAAAAATGTCTATCAAAATCCTATAAGCCTTTTAGGGCTTCATGTAAGTCTTGCCTCTCCTGTGGATTCTTCTTTGAGAAAACCTCTGGAGGGTCCTCTCTCATCTCATAACTACTGCCTGACACATACTGTATATTGAGTCTTACTTAGTATGTCTACTTTTCATATTAAGTTGTGAGCTTCTTGAGAGTGAAGATCTGATTAGACATTGAAGAATTTCAGGAGTCATGGTTTTGGGTGTTTTCTGTCGTCAATAAGCTCCTTTTTCTCTTATTGACTGCTGAAGCTCCTAATGCATACCATAAGGTCCTGGGCTTTGCAGTCTGTCCTCCATAATTAGGAAATGTATTAACGAGTTTAAGAAGAGTTTGCAAATTGTCTTAGTATCTAGTGAAAACTTTGCCTTTTCATCATTAACCAGAACTATAAAAAATTATTCAAATTCTAGATTAAGAAATTATTTTGATCTCTGATGATGCAATATTTGAAAAAGAAAAGATTTTATTTTTTTTTTTTATTTTTTATTTTTTTTCAAATAGTTTATTGTCAAATTAGTTTCCACATAACATCCAGTGCTCATCCCCACAAGTGCCCTCCTCCATGCCCATCCCTCCTCCCCGCCACATCCATCAGTCCTCAGTTTTTGTCAGCATTCAAGAGTCTCTCATGGTTTGCCTCTCTCCCTTTCCCCCACCACTCTGTTAAGTTCCTCCTAATCCTCCTATACGTGCACACATATGATATTTGCTCTCTCAAGTCCATGTTGCTCCATGGCCAGATTTCATTGTTTCTCATTGCCATGTAGTATTCCATGGTTAGCCTTCTTTCCATCATCTGTTTGAACCTATGGAGAGTGCTGCTATGAACATTGGGGTACATGTGCTCCTATGCATCAGCATTTCTGTATCCCTTGGGTAAATTCCTAGCAGTGCTATTGCTGGGTCATAGGGGAGTTCTATTGTTAGTTTCCTTGAGGAACCTCCACACTGTTTTCCAGAGGGGCTGTACCAGTTTACATTCCCACCAACAGTGCAGGAGGGTGCCCGTTTCTCCACATCCTCGCCAGCATCTGGAGTTCTCTGATTTGCTCATTTTAGCCAGAAAAAGAAGAGATTTTAGATAGCTGTTTGAGGCAAAACATATTAATGGATTTACCACATCATGTGCTCTCAATAACCAAACTCTTCTGAATGAAGGCATCCAATTCCTTCTTTTATTTCCTTCATTTCTTCCTTCTTTCCTCCCTCCCTCATTTCCTTCCTTTCTTTATTTCTTTCCTTTTCTCTTTCTTTCTCTCATTCTTTTTGTCCTTGCATGCTTAAAAGAATTTAAGTCAGTGTCTTACACATGGCACGAAATTAGCAAATTCCAGAAAATTTGTAGGTATGTATATAAGTAGGTAGGGTCACTGGATGCAATTTGAACATAGCCAACGAATTTTATTTAAAGCTTTGTATATGTACCAGACACTAAATTGGAACTGACTGTTTAATGGAGAGACTGATGAACAAACAAAAAGTGCAAGAAGGAAATTAGCATGGAAACATGCCTTTTCTTAATCAGAAGCACTATGATAAAAGAAAAAGTACGTATAACTTTTGCAACCACACTTTTGCATTCTTCCCTAATTTTACCTTAATTCTTCGAAATCCATAATCCTCATTTTCAAAGACACATTGAACAGACTATGGTGTCTTTTCTTTAGGTATAGTATTAGATGGTGAGAGTCAGGAGTACTTTTTATTAAGAATAATGCAGAATACTTTTAGTCAACTTGCTGTTACACAATTATTATGCAAAAGTAACTTAATGTAGCCAAGTTAGGGACTTGGAAAAATTAGAGACCATTACTAAAGATGATGAATTTTACAATTTGAACTTTATTGATTTGAGAATTTGAGAAAATTGCTTTACTTCCCAATCAGCTCCAAATTACCTTCCCTTGACTCTTTCTAATTAATTTAAGCTTGCCTTTCTAATTAATTTAGGCTCTACTCACAACTGTTCATTGTTTCTTGAATATGCCCCATGTTTTTAGACATCTATAGCTACGTTTTTGTTGTTTTATTTGTCTTCCCGACACTCTCCTCTGTCTGGTAAATGCCATTTAAGTTTTAAATCCTCAGCTCAAATGTTACCTACACAGTAAAAATTCATTATCAAACTTGGTCCTCTTGTTTAATAAACTCATCCTCCTTCTTCAGATGGACGATTTTTTAAAATGATCTTTTGTTTAAAAAAATCTCTCTCCTTAGGGTGCCTGGGTGGCTCAATGAGTTAAGCTTTCAACTTCTGCTCAGGTCATGATCTTGCAGTTTGGGAGTTCAAGCCCCATGTTGGGCTCTGTGCTGACAACTCAGAGCCTGATCTTCTTTAGATTCTATGTCTCCTTCTCTCTTTACCCCTCCCCCACTCTTATCTGCCTTTCTCTGTCTCTCTTTCTCTAAAAAATAAATAAAAATAAAAAAATTAAAAATCTCTCTCCTTGACAAGCACAGGAACTGCTCTAATTTTTGGCTCAAGTGTTTAACACATTTATTCAACAATATTCTGTTGAATTTCTGTTATTGTCTGGTTCCTTCCCAAGAGCTGGGGATATATTCATAAACAATATTCAACAATATTCTGTATGAATTTCTGTTATTGTCTGGTTCCTTCCCAAGAGCTGGGGATATATTCATAATCAAGGTGACAAAAGTCCCCGAAATGATGGAACCTCCATCTAGTGGTAGAAGAAGACACAAACAAATACATTTTGTTTATGAATATAAATATAAGATGCATACAAGAAGTTAGGGAAGACTTGGCTAGGGAGTAAGATTTGCCAATTTATATGCAGTAGTCAGGGAAAGTTTTACTAATAAAGTAATAGTTGAGCAAAAGTCTCAATAAGGGAAGGCAACACGTCTCAGGACTATCAAGAGGAAGTGGGATGAGAGACTATATGAGGCTGAGAAACAGTAAATGCAAGGGCCTGACACAGGAGTATACTTGGTATGTTTTAGGGACATGCAAGAAGCCAATGTGGTTGTAGTGGAATGAACAAGTGGAAGAAGAATACAAGAAGTCACGAGGTATAGTGGAGACTGAAGAGGGGAAAGGGATATGGGAAAGACTGTATCACCAAGTAAGTACTGTGGCTTCTGAGTGATATAGGGGCTAACTAATAGTACCTTTAAAATTTTTATTTTTTAAATTCACATAAAAGTAAACATACATTGTTATATTAGTTTTAGGTGTACAATATAATGGTTCAAGAACTTTATACAGTACTCAGGAGTGCCTGGGTGGCTCAGTTGGTTAAGCATCTGACTTCGGCTCAGGTCATGATCTCACGGTTCATGGGTTCGAGCCCCGCATCGGTCTGTGTGCTGATAGCTAGCTCAGAGCCTGGAGTCTGCTTCAGATTCTGTATCTCCCTCTCTCTTTGACCCTACCCTGCTCATGTTGTCTCCCTCTCTTTCTCAGAAATAAATAAAAAAATAAAAAATTTTATACAGTACTCATTGCTCATCATGACAAGTGAACTCTTAGTCCTCTTTATCTTTTCTATCCATCCCCCCACCCACCTCCCCTCTGGTGACCACCAGTTTGTTCTTTGTATTTAAGAATTTTTTGTTTGTTTGTTTTTGTTCATCTCTCTTTTTCTTTGTTTATTTTGTGGTAGAGCCTCTTCTTAAGGAATGTGGTGAAAACCTCAAGACAAGGGAAGGCAACCTGGCCAAGTGTGCAGGTGGTACCTTCCTGAGGACTCTGTAACATAGACTACCCATTCAGACTGTATGCTACCATATATGGGAGACAAAGAAATTGTACAAAAGGCAACCCTCTGCTGAGCTTGAGGCTCAGCCTTTTGGTCTTAGCCCACTGAGCCTGTACTGGCACCAATAGCTGTTTCCTGGAAAGAAAATCCTCAGTGTTCTGGCTTTCTGTGTTTGACTCACTGCTACATTTTGTGGGGGCTTGCCCGGCAGATAGAGATGGTGTTTCACCTCCCTTGTCACTGGGGTACTAACTTTGAGGCACTGGGAGAGGTGACCTTGCCTGTTGCCAGCAGATCACTTGATCAGTAGGAAACTAGCCTATCCTGGTGCGCTGGTGCCAGGGCCCTGGATGAACAAAGGAACCTGGTGAGGCCCAGGAACCAGCTCAGGGAGGACCACCCATCAGACTGGTAAGAACCCGGGTTCATTTTGGTAGACCTGCCCCTAAGAGACAGAAGGGGAGCCTGATCACCTACCAGAGTTTCCTGAGTAGTTCTATAAGGAACGAAACCACAACTCTAAGGTGTTGGGTGTTGGGCAGCAGGTTGGAGTCACTGTGTGACTGTATGTGAATGAGACAGACAGACGAAAGGTTTTGATCTAACCAATGGAATGAAGCGATTGTTGAGTCCTGATCCACGGTTCCATGGTGACCTCATACGGCTTGGGGCAATGTCAGCTGTCCTCTGGATTCTGATCCATATCAGGCTTGATACTGAACCCACTAAAACTAAGAGGTGCCTGAAATATCTCCGAGAGGAGAGCAGTCAGAAATGGACAAAGCGAGTGTGCATCCTCTCCAAATTAGTCCCTCTGTTCCCCCTTTTCCCTCTCTTGTGCATGAAAGTTGACTGCTAGGGGGAGGAAATGGGTGGAAAACAGAGTAAATAGACTCCCTTAGAGTGTATGTTAAGGAATTTCAAAAGAGGCTATTTTAGGGATTATGGTATTGAAATTAATTTCCCAGAAAGCTCTGGAAATTCTGTGAAATTGATTGGCCATTGTTTTTGGTGGGCTGGCCCTCCGAGGACTCACTTGATAAAGAACTAATTGACCGAGTGCTCTGAGTCCTTGTGGGGGATCTAGGCCACCCCAACCAATTTCCTTCTATTGACTGTTGGCAAGACCTGGTCCTATCCTGGCCCCCTTGGCTAAAAGTCTGTATTGAAGAGAACTGTAAAGTTATGATGGCTCATGTCACGGCTTCCTCCAAATGCTGGCCAAAAATGGAAAAACTCATACTGTCAGGAGAGACTGAGGGGACCCCACTGCCAAGTGCAGCTCTAGCCACCCTGGCTGCCAAAAGTCCTGAGGCCTTGCCACCTCTAGCGCCACTGGCCTCTCTGGATGTGACTGGCTTGCCCAAACCACTGGTCTTAACACCATACATCATTCCTGGAAGGCGATTAAAATATCAGGCCAGTGGAGACAGTCCCTCCCTACAGCAACACTGGGGAGCCCTACAGATACCACTGAGGCAAACTAGGGAATGCATCTATGTACCAGGAAAGCCAGATCCTAGGATGCCATTGTATTTTTGTGTACCAACCTTTTACCTCTACAGATCTCCTAAATTGGAAGCACCCAACTCCCTTCTATACAGAGAAGCCCCAGGCTATAACTGAACTAATGTAGTCCATAATTCAAACCCATAAACCAATCTGGACGGACTGCTGCCAACTCCTCCTGACCCTCTTGGACACGGAGGAGAGTCACCGAATTATCCAGGTGGCCCTAAAATGATTAGAGAAGAATGTTCCTGCTGAGATACTAGACACCCAGCCTTGTGCTCCAGCTCACTTCCCTGGGGAGGACCCCAAATGGGACCCAAATGACTCAAGTGTAGACGGAAGGCTTACAAGGACTGAATGGTATCAAGAAGCCCTTCTAAATGGCATGAAAGAAGGGGTAAAAAGGACATAAATATGAGTAAAACATCAGAAGTGCTCCAAGGACCTGGGGAGACCCTGAAATGAGACATTTCATCTCTACACCTTTTTTGATCCAGAGGTGCCGATTAATCAGTGGATAGTCAATGCAGCTTTCTTAGGTCAGGCACAAGGGGACATCTGGCAAAAGCTGCAAAAGTTAAGAGGGTTTCACTGGCATGAATGCCAGTCAGTTGCTGGAAGTAGCAACTAAGGTGGCTGTCAACCGTGATGAGGTGGGGCGGAGGGGAAGAATGCCCTGGAAGATGTAGAAAAAGGAAGACTTTTTAGCTGCTCCCTTGGTGGAGCAGTTGGAAAGCTCCCAGAAAGGTGTCCTGCTGGGTCAGGGTCGGAACCACTGCGCTCACTGTTGTCAGGAGGTCCACTGGAAAAAAAAAATGAGTGCCTTCTGCACCTGGGTAATTCTTAGCAGGCCCCAAACAGAAAGAAAGAGGCCATATGGTCCAGGGCTGGTACCAACCAGCACCACCACCTCATGAGGCCCCCGAAGATGATTTAGTGGGGCTAACCAGAGGAGAACTAGGACAGAGCAGGCTCTATTTGGTTAGGCTCCCAAGAGCCTATGCTCTGAACGATCAACTTCATGGTGGATATTGGGGTGGAACACTTGGGGTGACCCAACCCATGGACACCCTCTAACAGAGACAAGCCACCATTGTGGGGGCCATGGGCAATCCAAGATGCCATCCCTTCCTGCTGCCTTGGAGATGCAATTTAGGCACCCATGAAGTCATCCATGAATTTCTATACCTCCCTGACTTCCCTGTGGCTTTAATGGGCTAAAACCTGTTGGGAAAGCTGCAGGCCCAGATAACTTTCAACTCCCATGGACAAGTTGCTCTGACTCTATGAAAGCTGGAAGCAAAGGTTATGTCTCTCATGATTCCTCAAGGGGAAGAATGGCACCTCTCCAGTCTCATGGAAGAGCCACAACAGGGACCTTAGCTACCCTTCAGAGTACAGGGTGGGAGGTGTGTGGCATGGGGACAACTCACCAGGACTGGCCCAGAACATAACCTCTGGTAACTGTACAGCTAAAGCCAGGGGCAAGGCTATCTGCCAAAAACAATATTTCATCCCTTGTAAGGTACAGATGGGGATACAGAAGCACCTGGAGAGACTTCTAAAATATGGGATCCTCCGATCCTGTTGGTCTTCTTGGAACATGCCTCTCTTACCAGTCCAAAAGCCAGGCACCAATGACTCTTGGCCAGTCCAACACCTGCATGCAATAAACCAGGCCTCCATTACCCTGCACCCGATTGTCCTGAACCCATACACTCTCTTGGGTCTTATCCCCACCGAAGCTGCTTTCTTCACACGCCTAGACTTCAAGGATGCCTTCTTCTGCATCCTCCGGGTCCCCCAGAGTCCACTGATCTTTGCCTTCCAGTGGGAGAATCCTGAAAATGGTAACAAGGGCCAGCTGACTTGGACCAGACTGCCTCAGGGTGTCAAAAACTCCCCAACTATTTTTGGCACTGCATTAGCCTCAGACCTAAGAGGCTTCCCAGCAGACCAACATGGTTGTGTCTTCAGTACGTAGATGACTTACTGCTGGCTGGAAGGATTGCATGGAAGGAACTCAGCAGCTCCTTACCCTCCAATGGGAAACTGGCTATAAGGTCTCAAGAAAAAGGCCCAAATCTGTCAAAACAAAGTCAAGTACCTTGGCTTTCACCTCTCCCAGGGGCAGCACCAACTCAGCTGCCTATCCTGCCTATAGGCACTTGCAGCCAGGGCCCTCTTAGCGTCTGAGGCTGACAAGTTAACTATGGGACAAGAGCTGACCGTCTGAGTGCCACATTCAGTATTGACATTAATGGAGTACAAGGGACAATACTGGCTAACCAATGCCAGATGGTCAGATATCAGGGAATGCTATGTGAAAACCTGCACATGCATCTACAAGTAGTGTGGGCCCTAAACCCTGCAACTCTACTGCTTGTTGGTCCAGGTTAGTCATATGACTGCACTGAACTCATGGCTGAGGCATTCTCCAGACAACCAGACTTGGGGGTTCAGCCCCTCAAGGACCCCGATGCTGAGTGTTTCACTGACGGTAGCAGTTTTGTGAAGGAGGGGGAACACCTTGCAGGATACTTCATGGTGACCCTGAATTCTATCATTTTGGCCAAATCCCTGCCAATGGGGACTTTGGCACAGAAAGCAGAGCTCATTGTGCTAACCCCAACCCTCCAATGGGTGGCAGGGAAACATGTTAATATACACAGACTCTCAGTATGCAAGGGGCTTTATGTACAGGGGTCTACAGAGGAAAAGAAATAAAGTATGGTAAGGAAATCCTTGAACTCTTAGACACTGTGTGGGCCCCTAAAAGAGTGTCAGTCATGCATTTTTGAGGACATCAAGGGGAGACACCATGACTGCAAGTCATAAGGCAGACTGAGAGCAAAGCTAGCAGCCTCCAAAGGAGCAGCAGAATCAGCGGGCTTAACCACCTCAGTGTTCCCTAACCCCCTGGCAGGATGGGAGCCTAATTATTCACAACGTGGAAGTATCTGATTTAAAACTGAAAATGGGGGACTCCTGGGTGGCTCAGTCGGTTAAGCGTCAGACTTCAGCTCAGGTCATGATCTCATGGTCTGTGGGTTTGAGCCCCACCCCTGGCTCCATGCTGACAGTTCAGAGCCTGGAGCCTGCTTCAGATTCTGTGTCTCCTTCTTTCTTAGCCCCTTGCCTGTTTGCTCTCTGACTCTCTTTCTCTGTCTCTCTCTCTCTCAAAATAAAGACATTAAAAATTAAAAAAAAAAAAAAAGACTGAAAATGAAAGCTACCTCCCAGGTAGATGGGAGAAATTTGAAGACAGCTGAGTAGCAATTCCTGAGGCCATGGCTCCAGCATTTGTCAAGAAGTTCCATCAGGAAACCCTTATTATCGGAACGGCTCTTGAGACTATGTTGAGCCAACATTTCTGTATCCCTTGAGTCTCCAGGACAGCCCAAGCAGTATGCTAGCAATATGAAATGTGTGCCCAGAATAACCTACATCAGGGATCCAAGGCCGCCCCTGGGGTGCAGAGTGTTGGGGGAACCCTGTTTGAAAATATGATGGTGGGCTTCACTGAGCTTCCCCAGTCTGAGGCTGTGAATATCTGTTGGTCTTTGTGTGCACTTTCTCAGGGTGGGTGGAAGCCTTCATACTTGCACAGAAAAGTCACATGAAGTGGATTGACTTCTTGTAAAATAAATCATTCTTTGATCTGGGATCCCTATCACTATGGGATCACTTAACGGACCAGCCTTCATGGATGAGGTGGTGCAACTGGTGGCAAAGATCACCTGGAAGTTACACATGGCACATCAGACTCAGAGCTCTGGGAAGGTGGAATGAATGAACCGAACCCTGAAGCTGCAATGAAGTAAACTATGTCAGGAAACCTACCTATACTGGGACCAGTCCTTACCGATCACCTTGTTAAGAATCAGCTGTAGCCCCACTAAGCAGATGGGGTTCTCCCCTTATGAAATACTTTATGGGAGCCCTACCCCCATTATCAAGGGCACAAGGGGGATCTAAATGAGATAGACAATCTAAATCCTAAGGCAACAGATGCAGGACCTTGGCCTGCTAATTTACATCACTAGGTTAGGGAGCGATTACCTGTGAATCTGATCACAGACGCTCAACCCTTTAAACCAGGAGATGTTGTATAGGTGAAGGAGTGGAATGTTCTATCCTTAAAACTCTTCTGGAGGGGCCCTCTCATTATCATTATGTCTGCCCCTATTGCAGTAAAGGTAGTCGAGGTGGGATTCACCACAGCAGAGTGAAGTCTGCATTTTGAAACTGGGAGTGCATTCCTGATCCATCAATTCTGTGCAAGCTAACCATACTGATGAAGCAATCTGCAACTCCAGAGGCTCTGGGAGACTGTAGCCCTGCTTTAGTCACTCCGGAAGCTGACTACACACAGCAGAAGCTTGAGGAATCAATGATCTGGTAGAACAAACAGATTGTCCTTATTTTCTGTAGCTCTTCCCTTACTGTGATGCACTGTCTTGCCTTGTTTCTCACTGTTACTGTGATTCTTGCTCTACTTTTCGCTGTAGGATTGGCAGAGGCTGCCCTGGCTGGCTGGGAGGGAGGGGTTTCTGTTAGCACTCACCTTTGTTTTGTGGATAGGATGCTTGGTTGGTACTGGTTCCTTCTAATCTGGACCCCTTCTGTAGACCTAAATTCCTCATTATGTGACCCATGTAGTCACATAATCAGATCAGGCCAGGGAATCACTTGGACCTTACTATACCATACCCACTTCTCATGCTAAGGAAAAGTCTTGGGGACCTACAGACACAATAAGACCACCTCTTCTATCTGCCAATGGAAGAGTCAATACACTTCCTTTGACCCACAATACAACCCCAGTGAAGATTGGTTAGAAATCCAGTTCTACCAAGGGGGAGAGGTGGTGGGTCAGCCGGACACAAATTACTAACCCAAAATGACTAATGTCAATGCTGTTTGATGTATGTGTGGTGGTAGGTATTTGTCCAGAGTCATCTGTCATATGAAAAAAGTGGGCAATTGTTATAGAAGGCCCAAGGACTCTATGTGGAGGCTTAGGTTGGGAGCGGATATACTGACTCAATGACAAATACATGTGTGAAGAAAATAGTTTATGTGCCTATACACTGGAGTTCTTATGCCCAAGCTGGAGCTGTTTCTCATGGGCTACTTGGAAAAAAGAAGGCACAACAGCACTCCTTCAAAGGGGGTCTGCTCCACCACGTTGTCAGTCAAAGGCCTGTAACCCTGTTAATCTTACCATCATTAACCCAGGGGATTTCAAATGGCATGGGACACCCAAATTGGCATCTGGATCCATTGGCAAGGCAGAGACCCAGGGACTATGCTACATTTCAAGAGAGTCACTACCACTTATCCACCATGTCCCATCAAGTCTTCTATGCCTTCTATAAAGAAGAAGTAGCTCCCCTCCCATTTCAGTCACAGCAAGGAACTTGTTTCTAGCCCTAGCAGAGACTATAGCCCAGACTCTAAAGATCTTTCTTGCTATGTATGCAGGGGAACCAACACGGGGGATCAATGGCCATGGAAGTCTAGAGAATTAGATACTTGTGAACCTTATAATGAAACAAAATACTCCAGTCCTACTACTGGGGTTTGGCTCCTCAAAACCTCAGTAATTGGGAAAAACTTCCTTGCCCAGTGGGGAAGAAAAGCTCACCATCTCTACTGGAAGCTTAACATACCTAGGCCAAAGATTTTATAACTCATCTGCCCAGGGAACAAAATGGTGGGGGTCTCCAGAACACCTTGAGCCAGCTCCGTACTGCTTGTCTACCTCCTCTCATCCTTGAGAGGTCTGGGACAATGTCTATGCAGCCATCAAATGTTGGGCTTCAGGGAGACTATACTGGAAATGTGGAAAAATAACCTTTACAGTACTTCCCTCAGGCTAGTCAGGGTAATGCCTGCTGAGAACTATTCATCTATCTTACTTCCTGTTCCCACTTGTCAGAGGAGAACATTTGGAAGTCCAACTGTATTGGGACAGGGAGACTCAAAGGAAATGATATGCCCTGCAAATTAGCAATTGGAAAGATGATGAATGGCCTCCAGAGCATATAATCCACTATTATGGCCTTGCCACCTGGGCAGAGGATGGGACCTGGGGTTAATGCACTTCCATTTACATACTAAACCACATAATCAAATAGTTGTAGAAATTATAACCAATTAAACCCCCAGAGCTCTGAACTTACCAGCCAAGCAGCAAACCAAAATGTACAATGCTATCTATCAAAATCGCTTGGCCTTAGACTACTTGCTTGCTTCTGAGAGAGGAGTTTATGGAAAGTTTAACCTGAGGAACAGCTGCTTTCAGATAGACGATGGAGGAAAATCACTGAGGAAATCGCAGACTGAATGAGAAAGGTTGCTCATGTCCCAGTCCAAACCTGGAAAGGTTAGGACCCCAGGAAGTTATTTGGTGGATGTTTTTCAATTCTCAGGGGATTTAAAAACCCTCATGGGAATTACCTCTTGGTTATTGAGGGCTTGTTTAATCCTACCTTGCCTAGCTCCCCTGGTTATACAGACTGTCTCCAGCCTCATTGAGGTAATGGTCAAAAGGAAAACAGCCACACATGTAGTGATGTTATGGAAATATAAACCTCTAAACCAAGATGATGCTTTCTGACCCAAAACAGGGGATCTGAGCATCAAAGGGGGGAATGTGGTAGAGCCCCTCCTTAAGGAATGTAGGGAAAACCCTAAGACAAGGGAAAGCAACCTGGCTATATGTGTGTGCATGACATTACTCATGACTCTGTAACATAGACCTCCCTATCAGACTGTGTGTTACCATATGTAGAAAACAAAGGAGCAAAAATTGTACAAGAGGCAACCCACTGCCACACTCAGGGCTCAGACTTTTGGGTCTTAGCCTGATGAGCTATACTGGCATGAATAAAGCAGCTTCCTGGCAAGAAAAGCCTCTGTGTCCTGATTCTCTGTGTGTGACTCACTGCTATAATTTGTTTTGTTTCCTAAATTCCATATTTGATGAGCATCCCTCTGGCTCTGTGATATGAAAAGACTTAGGGGCCAAGGGTAGATGCAATGAGATCACTGAGGAGGCTACGAAAATAATTCAAGGGAGAGATGGTAGACTGGATTGGGCCAAGGAACTAGCAGTTGGGTGGTGAGAAGTAGATGGATTCTGCATACATTTTAAGATTGAGGGGAAAGAATTTGTGGATCGATTGGAAATAAAGTGTACATTAAAGAGGTAAGTCAAAGAGAACTCCAAAATTTTTGGCCTAAATAATAGGAGAGATGAAATTTCCATTTATGAGGATAGGAGAAGACTTACAGAGGTTTGGCTGTAGGGGGGATATCACCAGATTTGCTTTAGACTTGTTAGTTGTGAGTTGCCTATTAGTATCCAAATACGATTGATAAAGAGGCAGTTGGGTATGTGAATCTTGACTTTATGGGAGAGAGCAAAGGAAGAAAAATAAATTTGGGAGTAATCAATTAGAGACAGTATTTTATTTTAATAAATAAGCTGAGTTTGCCCTGTAGTTGAGAATACATACATAACAGGTTTTTTAGAAGACATCAATAATGCTATCTGATGTGGGAAACAAAGGCAGAAGGAAATGGCAGATAAAATTAAATTTCCTTATAACCTGCTGCGCATTGACAAATACTTGAGGCAGACAGAGTAAAAGTTTCTCCAGGAACTCCCTACTGTCTTAATGTTAATGATTTGTTAGAGGGAAAAACAACCTTAGCCTGACAATAGCTAGGCTTCCAGTATCCTATGAATCTTCTTCAGCATATGAAAATCCCTTTGGAACCTTCTGCTTGACTTTATCTTCCCCAACTCCCAAGTATATAATTATTCTCTCTTCATGGTCCTGGGGCAGCCCTTTCTGCCCACGGGTCCTGTCCTTGTGCTTTAATAAAATCACCTCTTTGCCCCCAAAGATGTCTCAAGAATTCTTTCTTGGCATTCAGCTTCAAATCTCACCATTACTCCAAAAACCCCATCACTATCTTCATGGTGCAGCCACTCTGGAAAACAGTATGGAGATTCCTCAAAAAGTTAAAAATAGAACTACCCTAATACCCAGAAATTGCACTACTAGGTATTTACCCAAAGAATACAAAAATACAGATTTGAAGGGATACCTGTGCCCCAATGTTTACAGCAGTATTATCAACAACAACCAAATTATAGTTAGAGCCCAAATGTCCATTGATAGATGAATGGATAAACAACATGGGTATGTATACACAATGGAGTATTACTTGCCATAAAAAGGAGTGAAATTTTGCATTTGCAATGATGTGGAAGGAGCTAGAATGTATTATGCCAAGTGAAATATGTCAGTCAGAGAAAGACAAATACCATATGATATCACTCCTATGTGGAATTTAAGAAACAAAATGGATGAATATAGGGGAAAGGAAAAAAATAGAGAGGCAAACCATGAAACAGACTCAATTATAGAGGACAAACTGAGAGTTGCTGGGGGAAGGTGGGTGGGAGGATTGGCTAATGGGTGAAGGGTACTAAGGAGGGCACTTGTTGTGATGAACACTGGGTATTGTATGTAAGTGATGAATCACTAAATTCTACTCCTGAAACTATTATTACACTATATGTTAACTAACTAGAATTTAAATAAAAACGTGAAACAAACAAAATAATACTATCTTCAAAGGAAAAATGTCTTTTCCTCTCTTCCTTTAGATAAATTTTACAACAAAACACTGCAAAAGTACAGACAAAAGAAAGCATACTGTTATAATAAAAATATTTGGTTGTCCATCTGTCAATACTTTATTTTTCTATGAGTGATTATAGTGCTTGAATTTAGAATTATTCGTCAACATCAGCAAGATGATAAATGGATAAATATAAAGTTTCTAGGATAAATTACTTTAGCTCGCTTTTAGGCAAGAACAATACCAGAGAAGTTAGGAGTCAGGTTACATCAACAGATAATCTTAAATATTTTTCCTAAACCATCACTGTAGAATTTTACTTAGGGGGAAAAAAAAAAGCCACATTAAATCATTTCAGACCTGCTCTCTCTAAAGAGTTCAATGATTTGGTGATAAATGTTATTACATTCTGATATAGTCAACAAGATAATGTTTGTGCCTTTTCCTGAGAGATGAGATATAATCCAAAAAGGAAATTAGGCATATGAGATGATACCATCTGTTTATATCAAAAGATGTGTGCATCTCTGATTTATGTGGTGAAAAAATTTTAATTTATTTTAGTCACCTGTGGGTCAAGTCTATTCAGGGACAAATGAAGAATCTTTAGTTAACTCTCTAGATCAGTGCTCTTACCAGAGAGTAACAACCTGCATGGGACATTTTGCAATGTTGGGAGACAGTTTTGATTGTCACAACTTAGGTGGGGCTACTGGCATCTTATGGCCATTTGGTCTGCTAAACATTGTACACATACAGGATAGCCACCCACACCACACTGAAGATTTATCTGATCAAAAATGGTCAATAGTGTCAAGCCTAGTCTAAATAATTATATATACCCTCCTTCAGCAACACCATGCTTATTAGGAACAATTTTGAAAATTTAAATATGTTTGCAACCATGTGGACTTTAACAATAATGCACATTAATTTGTTTCTCTTTATTTATCTCCCCCAGTCTTTGATAAATTACATAAATAAAAAATAAGGGAATAAATATAATTTGCAAAGAACTTAATTTATCACTTTTACATATACTGCTTACTTCATCAGTAAAGGAATTTGAGAATCTGACAATTTACATGACATTCTCAAAGTCCTATAGTAACTTTGTGTAATGTAATAATCTGAACAGGTAGAGTTTAGGCTCCATCCTAGGTCTTTTGACCATGAATTCTACACTTCATTGTACTATGAACTATATGATTGTCAGTTTTAGCTCTTCCCTTCATGATGCACTAAGAAACCATATTATTTTTAATTTAGTCACATTTGGAAAAAATGAAGACCACTGATTTCCATAAAATAGACTTTGAGAAATCTTTATTATTATCACTTCAATTTGTGTGCTTCTGTTTCTGTTTCTCCCTTTTCCTCTTATTCATATATTTTAAGCCAGTTGAATATGCAAGAGCTGATTTGTTAACTTTGTAAATAGTTTTCAAAAGTTAGACTTTAAAAAGTTTTGCTAAAACAAATTGAGGCAATTTATGTAACTATTATTATATGTAAATATAGTTTGGCAATTACCACATCCATTAATGGAATTTCCTAGACTAAAGGAATTACCTATCTCTGCATAATACCTATGCCTACATACATCTATACTAATTCTTCCTACATATTTTAGAAAGAGAATATAAAATGGAAAATGAGTGCATTTTTTAATTCAATAATTTTTTTAACTACCTGCTGTATGCATCCATGCATCTAGTGTATCATCACCAGATGCACATATACCATCTTAATATTTATGATAAATATACAAAATATGCATTGTGAAACTTGTTTTCAGGGCTAGAACAGTGAATATTAGAGGAGTTACATGTTTAAGACTGCCTAGCAATAACATCTAACTCCTAGCCCTTACCCTAACACTAACCTTAAACCTAATACCCTGGAGAGGTCTCCGAAGTGCAGGATATGAGGCACATACCCTCACCCTACCCTAAACGTAACCCTAATCCTGTCCGTAGCCCTAATCCTAACCTTAACATTGGCCTGAACCCAAACAGGAACCCTATATCTGAATAAAAAATAAGGAAGATGTTGGGGCGCCTAAGTGGCTCCATCAATTAAGCATCTGACTTCAGCTCAGGTCATGATTTCACGGTTGGTGAGTTTGAGCCTTATGTCAGGCTCTGTTGACACCTCAGAGCCTGGAGACTGCTTTGGATTCTGTGTCTCCCTCGGTCTCTCCCCCTTGTCTGCTCACACTCTGTCTTTCTCTCTCTCAAAAATCAACATTAAAATTTTTTAAAAAATAAGAAAGATGTGGTATATATATAAAATTGAGTATTACTCAGCCATAAAAATGTATGAAATCCTGCCATTTGTGATGACATGGTTGGGGCTAAAGAGTATTATGCTAAGTGAAATAAGTCAGTCAGAGAAAGACAAATACTATATAATTTTAGTCATGTATGGAAATTAAGAAACAAAACAAATGAACAAAGGAAAAAAAGAGAGAGAGAAAGAGAAGCAACCCGTGAAACAGATTCTTAACTACAGAGAACAGGCTGACGGTTGCCAGAGAGGAGGTGGGTGGGGGGAATGGGTTAAATAGATGATAAGGTTAATTGTGATGAGCACGGGGTGTTATACGGAAGTGTCAAATCACTATATTGTACATCTGAAATGAATATTACACTATGTTAACTGGAATTCAAATAAAAAATTAAATTTTTTAAAATGTATTTGTAGGGCATCTGGGTGGTTCAGTCAGTTGAGCATCTGACTTCAACTCAGATCATCATCTCATGGTTCATGAGTTGGAGCCCCACAACAGTCTCTGTGCTGACAATGTGGAGCCTACTTGGGATTCTCTCTCTCTCCTCGCTCTTTGCTCTTCCCCTGCTCATGCTTTCTTTCTCTTTCAAAATGAAGACATAAACTTAAAAAAAAATCTATTTTCACATTCCTTAAAAAAAAAAACAAAAACAAAAGTAACACAAAAATCTGCCTAGCAGGAAGGCAACAAAATCAAATTTAGAGTAATCTGTCTGACTCCAAAGCCATGCTTTATTTTTGTTTGTTTGATTCTTCTCTCCTTCTCCAAGCCATGAGTTTCTTCATCATAACGAACTGCCTCCTTAATCTTGTGGAATTTATAATTAGTGGAGGAGGTAAATGTGTTAGTAAGCTAAAATAAAACATATGAACACGAAATACACAAAATAATGGAGGAATAAGTGAAATGTACCTCTCGGTTGATACTGAAGTTATCTCCTACTTTTTGGTCTCTCAGATTGTAAGAACCTGAAAGCATGTCTGTTTCATTCATGGAATATTAGTTTGGCAGTTATGTAGTCATATAGTATGTGCTTATGTCAACTACGTAGGCAAAGACAACTAAAATTAGTTTTCGTGGGGCTAATGGATTGTGAAAATATTCATGAAAGAATATTTTCTTTCAGTTCTGTGAACTGTGACTGGAAGGATGATTTGGACTTCAGTGAGTAAAAATGATCTTCTAAGTAAAGAAGTAGGAAATCTTAAACTACAGAGCTTGAAAATGAGCATCAACATCTTAGTTTCTTTTAGACCCTGGAATGTAGGCCAGAATTTGTCCCCTTGTTTTACTAACTCAAAATTCTGTAATTAATTTTCTCTGAGTTGTAGTAGTTCATAGTCAACTATGAAATATATGAAAAACAAAAAGATGTGAACAACAAAAATAATATTGGTGACAAATATTCCACACCTATTTAAGATGTGCATGCAAAAGTTACCTGAAGAATGAATTTGTGATCTATAGTGAAAAGAATAGATATACATGCAAATAACTATAATATGAAGCAAAGGCTACGTCCCATAACAAGAAGTTGAACAACTGGTTTGGGTTTATGATGATGTCCCCCCCTGTAGCACAGAGGGGTCCAAACCTATTTCATAGGAGTCATATTATTACCTAACCCGGACCTTCAGAACCAGGTAAAATTATTAATAATGATTATCTATATATAAGATAGATAGCACAGTTGATAACATGTCTTGAGATAAATAAAGGAAAGGGCGTTCAGGTGGAGGTATATGAACATAAGTTTAAAAACATTTAAATGAGTTCATTTAAGCTAAGGAAAGGTGGGGGAAACTGGAAATTGAAGTAGCAGATCAGATATATCTTGAAAAGTCACTGAAGATTTTTCGATTCTTATTAGGTAAATTGCAGCAATTTTTGAGTTTTGACTGAGGAATCCCCAAACTATTTGTTTTTTAATAATTCTGCAGTTGGGCATGGAATTAATGGGGTTGGGGGAGAGCATAGAGCCAAGAAAACTAGTGGAGAGATAAGTAAGAATAGTCAAGGCTCTACTTGTCAGCACCTGATCTAGGAAAAAGCAGCAGCTGAAGTAGTGGAGGTAAAAAGTGTTATTAAGGGGTGCCTGGGTGGCTTAGTCGGTTGAGCGTCCGACTTTCGCTTGGGTCATGATCTCGCGGTTCGTGGGTTCGAGCCCCGTGTCGGGCTCTGTGCTGACTGCCAGCTCAGAGCCTGGAGCCTGTTTCAGAGTCTGTGTCTCCCTCTCTCTCTGACCCTGCTCATGCTCTCTCTGTCCTAGAAATAAAATAAAAATTAAAAAAAAGTGTTATTAAGATTTTTTGATAGGATTTAACACTCACAAACTTTTATAATCCCACAGTGGAAAGATTAGACCCTCTCTGGAACTTTCAGTGGAGCACAAAGAAAAACATAACTTGCATAGAAGACCTGAGAAAACCATCTCAAATGCCCACAATCCATATGGATATTAGGATTTTATCAAATATTTTACTATTTGCCCTTTTTTTGGTCCGGTTATATTAATAAGCCACATTAAAACCTAGTGAAAAAAGCCAAGAGGAGATGCTCACAAATATATTTATTTATTACAAATCCACTGTAATTATTTTGGTTGGGCTGCTTTGTATCTAAATATTGGGTTGTGATGTTAGCAGGGATTTATTACTCTGTTTATACAAAGTGCTAGTCTGTGTTCAGACAGTAATGCCATGTACATCTGAGAAATCCAGTTATGTTTACCAAGATGAGCTAAATAGGCCTGAATCTCATTCTCGTAAATTAATTACTTAACTAAATAATATCCAAGAATTTGGCTCTTAAAATAAGAAAACATTGAAAGATATGCCAAGAGCTTCATACTTTGTTTAGGTTTCATATGCATATTACATTCATGTTATGGGTTGAATTCTGTCCTCTGCAAAATTTACATGTTGAAGTCCTCATCCGCAGTACCTCAGAATGAAACCGTATTTATAGATTGGGACTTTAAAGAGGTGATCAAGTTAAAGCAAGGTCACTAGATCCAATATTCCTGGCTCCAATATGACTAGTGTACTTATGCGAAGGAAATCTGGACTCACACACACAAAGACGATGATGTGAAGGCCCAGGGAAAGATGGCCACCTACAAGCCAAGGAGAGAAGACTGACACAGCAGATTCCCCCACAGCTTCTGAAGAAGCACTCACAACACCTAGATCGCCTATTTTCAGACCCCAGAACTGTGAGAAAATAGATTTTTGTTCTTTAGGCCTTCCAGACTATAGTATTTTATTGTGGTAGCCTTAACAAACAAACATAGCTGTCATACAAATTTCTTAAACTGTTGCGTCGATCAGGCATCACTTTACTGAGAGTCTTTCCCTCAGGCTGGGACAAAATTCAAATTTTTGGTAACTGTCCTGTTACCCAACTTTTTCTTTTGTTTTGCTTAATTATAACAACCTTGGTTTCTTTTTTAAAAAAAGTTTATTTATTTATTTTGTGAGAGAGAGCACAAGCAGACAATCCAGAGAGGATCTGAGAGCAAGAGGGAGAAAGAGAATCCCAAGTAGGCTCTGTGCCATCAGTATGGAGCCTGATGTGAGACTCAGTCCCACAAACCAGGAGATCATGACCTGAGCTGAAATCAAGAGTCAGACATTTACCAACTGAGTCATCCAGGTGCCCCAATATCCTCAGTTTCTTAACTGACATATCTAAAAATAAATTTTTGCTTCAGAGAATAATTAATAATAACCATTATTATTATGGCTATTATAGCATGTTATTAAGGTTTTTAGAATATGAGACACTGTTCTGAGATTTTTACATGTGTTGGCTCTTCTAATCCTCACAAAACCTTTACAGAGAGGGCAATAAGATTATCATTGGTAACTTCTCAAACTAAGGTACGACAAACAAAATATGCTGTCCCCAATACACAGCTCGTAAATGGAAGAGCCACTTCTGGATTCCAGTTATAGCAATTTCATATCTCATACTTTTATTAACATCTGTACTCTGTTATAATGTTAGTGGTAGTAATAGGAGGAGGAGAAGGAGAAGAAAGAGGTGGAGCAGTAACAACCCTCACTGAACACGATGTGACAAGATATGCCTAAGAACTTTATGAGCATAAGTAATTTAGTTCCCACAAAAATCTAGTGGATACATAGTACTGCTATTTCCATTTTCCAGATAGTAAATGGAGGCACATAGGGATTGAAGAATTTCCCCAAGATGAAAAGTGAGTATGTTGTCCAATAAAGATTCCACCCAAGGCAATTTGTAAACTTAACTCAATATTCTCCATTAAGCCTTCTCTAAACCCTCTGGCCCACAGTAATTTCATTCCTTAAAATCTAAAAGCAGAATATGGATTTTGGCCAAAATTATAGATGGATGGGGATGGTTAATGATATTTTGCTGGATACTAAAATTGTGTCTCTGGTTGATGCTTTGTCTCCATATTTAAATAACATGCTTTTGAAGAAAAAACTCAACACAGTACTTGGGGATAATTCTCAATAACTATTTCTTAAATTTAATTGAACTGTCTTTAATTTGCCGTTAGGTGCTTCAGGGCTTTTGTGTTAAGTCTATCACCATTCTGTCATCAAAAGTACATTGACAGGACCCCAAAGACATCAAAACTTACTATGTTTTTTTTTTTTGTTAGACATTATAATTTAAATTATTTAAAAACTGATTTAATATTTTTTCCAGAGGGCACTCATTTTTCTATTAAGAAACTACAGCTATAGCTCATAAGTATTCATGCCTTCTCTTTTGCAAAATGCTTATTAGCAACATCCTATCTTCTTGATCTTGTGATTCCATGGGACAGGACAAATTGGTTACAGTAGTTGGGGGATACATTCTAAGACCTCTAGTGGATGCTTGAAACTGCAGATAGTACTGAACCCTGTTATTCTATGTTCTTTCCTATATATTCATACTCACCGATAAAGCTTAATTTATAAATTAGGCACAGTGAGAGATTAATAACAAATAGAATACAACAATTATAACAATTTTCTCTAATAAACTTATGTGGACATGTTTTGTCTCTCTTTCAAAATATCTTATTGTACTGTACTCATCCTTCTTGTGAGATGATAAAATGCCCATGTGAGAGAAGTGAGGGGAATGATGTAGGTGTTAGGCTACTATTGACCTTCTGATGATACATCAAAAAGAAGAGCATCTGCTTCCACACCCTGGGTGGCCGTGGGTTACTGAAACTGTGGAATGCAAAACCACAGAGAAAGGAGGTTCATTGTGGAGTTTTAGTTCAAGCTAATATGCAAAGGGACAAATACCTAGTGGTAATTTAATTTTTTAAAAAAGTGCACTCTATTAAATTAATTAATTAATTTTTTTATAATATAGTTTATTGTCAAGTTGGTTTCCACAAAACACCCAGTGCTCATCCCAACAAGTGCCCTCCTCCATGCCAATCACCCCCATTCCCCTCTCCCCCACCCCCCATCAACCCTCAGTTTGTTCTCAGTATTTAAGAGTCTCTTATGGTTTGCCTCCCTCCCTCTCCCCCACTATTTTTTCTCCTTCCCCTCCCTTATGTCCTCTGTTAAGTTTCTCCTGTTCCACATAGAGTGAAAACATATGGTATCTGTCTTTCTCTCCTTGACTTATTTCGTTAAGCATAATACCCTCGAGTTCCATCCACATTGCTACAAATGGCCAGATTTCATTCTTTATCATTGCCATGTAGTAGTATTCCATTGTATAGATAAACCACATCTTGATCCATTCATCAGTTGATGGATATTGAGGCTCTTTCCATGTTTTGGTTATTGTTGAGAGTGCTGCTATGAACAGTGGGGTACATGTGCCCCTATGCATCAACACTCCTGTTATCCCTTGGGTAAATTCCTAGTAGAGGGCACTCTATTTTAAACACTTATCTACATTCAACTTCAGCAAATTATAGTGTTAATATATTTTTTCCTTATGTGGTCTTTTTCTCCACAGCAGAATTTAGTCATATTAAAATTCTGAAATACGAAAAGACAAATTGTCCCAGCTATAACATTAATTTCCTCTTGTGTGCTTGCCAAGCGATTAAATACCAGGAAACAACTATTAATAAAAGAGCAAGATGTACCTCTGTAAATATTCATTCACTTAGCCAACATTAACATAGCATATTTTATACTTCACTCAAATTCTTCATTTGTGGTTTAAATTTGAAAATTATTGTTATTCCTAGGCACCAGGCTAATTATAAAAGTACTATTAATTAATGAATATTTATACACACACATATATAAAACATAGTCTACCAATATGCTTTTAGAGAGAATGTGTAATTGTAATTTTAGTTATGCTTGCTAGTGGATTATAGATATATTGTTTAGGTTTATATTTTACTAAAATAACACTAACCTACAGTTAGTTTTTATGAATTGAGCCTCTAAAAGTAAAGAATTATATGAAACACACATAGAATATTTGATTTCTGTTGTCAGTCTCTTATCTTTCTATATTAATAATTTTATTAAAATTAGGGGTGCCTGGGTGGCTCAAGTGGTTAAGCATCCAACTTCGGCTCAGGTCATGATCTCATGGTCTGTGGGTTTGAGCCCCACATCGGGCTCTGTGCTGACAGCTCAAAGCCTGGAGCCTGCTTTGGATTCTGTCTCTCCCTCTCACTCTTCTCTCCTGCTTGTATTCTCTCTACCAAAAATAAATAAGCATTAAAAAAACAAAATTAACACAACTTGAGAATTAATAATCCACAGTAAATTTTTTTTAATATTTTTATTTATTTCTAGGAGAGAGAGAGAGAGAGACAACGTGAGCAGGGGAGGGTCAGAGAGAGAGAGGGAGTCATAGACTGAAACAGGCTCCAGGCTCTGAGCTGGCAGTCAGCACAGAGCCTGACGCGGGGCTCGAACCCACGAACCGCGAGATCATGACCTAAGCGAAAGTCAGTCGCTTAACCGACTAAGCCACCCAGGCACCCCAATAATCCACAGTAAATTTCAATTAATTATTTTATACAAATCCCTTAAGGTATCTAATATTTCTGCTTGTTTCTTGTCCTTATCCTTCCAGAGTAACAAAAGTACTCTGCAATGCACAGTTCCAAATGATACTAGAAAATAAAATACACTAAATTTGTTTCAAAACACCTCTGGTTCATATTAAGAAGTCTAGTTTCACTTTGCCTTCCCTGAAGACTATCACATCTGTCACACAAAACCAGGAAGAGAAGAACAAATTAAACCAATGATTCTATCACTGGATTTAAGAATAGAGTCTTATCATTCATTAATAACCCATGAAGTTAGTTTGGATTATTTTTCTAAGTAGCTGTATTTAGCAATTTGCTTTTCTATAAACTTCGTTTTGGTATTAATTTTATCTAATGTAAGAAGAAAAGTCAATAGATTTTTCAATACTTGGAGATTAAGTAGAGGTAGAAACATGAGTATACTCCATGTTTGGGTGACTCAACATCCAAAAAATAATGTCAAATTAAATTCTGAATAAAATTCATAAATTATGGTTCTTATGGGAACTGGAAGAACATCCATATATACCTAAGGCCTCATGTCTCCAGAAAGGAGGTGGAGGTGAGGGAACATAACATTTGTATATGTGGGGGTGGGGGAAGGTACTAAGTATACATGTGCTTGGGAAAGGACTTGCTTGCCTCTGCTAGAAGTCAGGGAAGAATGTTACTGACCCCAGAGTTGATGGGAGAGGAGGAAGGGGCTCCAGTAAATTCTCTTAGAGTGATCAGAAGAACTATACCTAGCACCTTACAGTATTCAATCTTTGGAGAGTTTGAGGGTCCCTTTGTGTAGACAGCCCATCTCAATTTACACCTGAGAACAAAGAGGCCTTCTCATATTCATAAGAAAGGTCCAAGATAGCTACTAGGCAATTTTATAAAACATTCTATTTGCTCTTAGTCCCTCACTGCATGTGAGACAAAAACAGCTTCATGTGAACAGATACTGAGGAATTCTGCAAGAAAGCAAACGATTAACAAAGCACAGCTTTTTGTAGGAGACGGGGAAAACAACTAGAACAGGTGGATTCTGTGGATGCAAAACCAATGTTAGAAAATGTTAATAAAAATGCATGGCAACCCTTAAACAGAAACAGCTGACTTATGATGGTTCAACTTATGAAATTTTGATTTTATGAAGCTGCAAAAACTACATACATTCAGTAGAAACTTTTTTTTTTAATGTTTTATTTATTTTTGAGAGAGAGGTAGAGACAGTGTGAGCAGGGGAGGGTCAGAGAGAGAGGGAGACACAGAATCTGAAGACAGGCTTCCGGCCCTGAGTTAGCTGTCAGCACAGAGCCCGATGCGGTGCTGGAACCGATGAATTGTGAGATCATGACCTGAGCCGAAGTCGGACACTCATCCGACTGAGCCACCAGGCGCCCCAAGTAGAAACTGTTTCTTGAATTCTGAATCTAGGTTTTTTCCTGAGGTGTGGTAGGGTACCTTCTCCTGATGAAGGACAGTGGCTGGAAGCCATAGCTCCCATTAGGGACTTGATCAGAAGGTAAACAACTGATAAACTTACAACCATTCTGTACCCATTCAGCCATTCTGAATTTGACTTTCAGCACAATATTCAATAAATACACAAGATATTCAATACTTTATTACAAATAGGCCTTGTGTTAGATGATTTTGCTCAACGGTAGGTTAATGTTAGTGTTGTGAACACCAGGTTAAACTATGGTGTTCAGAAAGTTAGGTATTAAATGCATTTTCAATTTAGCATAGGTTAATCACCAGAAGTGATAAGATGCTGGAATATTTTTAAAAACGTTGAAATAATGTACATTGGATGTTAGGGGGGAAAGAAGCATAATGCAAAAATTCTAGATCAAGTTAAAATATACATATGTGAGGGAAACAGACTTTCTTAGATGTGTATAGATTCAGAAATTATGTTATTAATTTACCCAATAAAATTATTTCATTTATTTTTTAAAAAGTTTATATTCATTTATTTTGAGAGAGAGAAAGAGAAAGAGAGAGGAAGAAGAGGCAGAGAGAGAGGAAGAGAGAGAATCCCACGCAGGTTGTCACTGTTAGCATGGAGCCCAGTGTGGGGCTCAAACTCACTCTCTGGGAGATCATGAACTGCACCAAAGTTGGGCATTTAACCAACTGAATGCCCCTAAGAAAATTATTCTAGAAGTGACCTAAAAACGAAGAATTAAAGAAGAACAGATATAAATAATGAATCTTGTAAAATTTTAATGAGTCCTAACGGGCAATAATGATGACAGAACTTGGGAGTTGGCAAATAAGCACTCGGTACAGAATATTTGAAAAATAAAAGATGTATAATATATAAATTTATAACAGAATCTGGGAACTCAAACTCCAAAGTTTATGTATAAGACCTGAGCTTTTTGGTGAGGCAAAGGGTATAGAGGTAAGGTGGTCGGTGCAGAGGCAGTGATGAAGTAAAAGTTTTCAAAAGCTCATGTCTTGGAATGGGAGTTAGAATAGCTATTTTTTGACTTTGAGAGAGTAATAGGTAAGTATCGATTTATCCATAACTGTTTAGTATGTTAATATAACCATGAATGAAATTGAGAGGGCTAGTAGAACATCCAAATGAAGGCTCTTGTGGTAGAAGAGATAGGAATTAAAAGAAAATTCATTAAGCAAGCATAAGCAAAGGTAAAAAAAGAGGAAACAATAAAATACATATTTGAAATAAGGATAGAAGGAATATAATCCAATATATTAATCCAAAAGATGTAAACGAATCAAATTTCCCTAACAAAGGATTTCATACTGCTTTCAAAATCAAAATTGATATATGTTGGTTTTAGGAAATATATAAAAATAAAGTGCAGTGTTAGGGGTTGAAATATATCCTCTCCCCCCACCCTACAAAGATTTGTTGAAGTACCTGTAAATGTGACCCTATTTGGAAATAGATCTCTGCAGATATATCTACGATGAAGTCATTTAGGTTAAGCACTAATCCAATATGACTAGTGTCCTCACAAGAAGAGAAGAGACATAGATACAATGACACAGAGGAGGACACTAAAAGACAGAGGAGGTAGAGATTTGAGTGGTGTGGCTTTACACTATGGAATGCCAAAGACTGCCGGCATACCAGAAACTAAGAGCAAGGAATGGAACAGATTTGTCCTCTAGAACTTCCAGAGAACAGACCACACCTCTGCTGACACCTGCGTTTTAGACATCCAGCTTCCAAATATCTGTCACTTTAAACCATTCAGTTTATAGTAATTTATAACAGCTGCCCTAGGAAACTAATACACAAAGAACGACCAAAAAATAGGGGCACCTCGGTGGCTCAGTCTGTTGAGCATCCAACTCTTGATTTTGGCTCAGGTTGTGATCTCGGGCTCCTGGGATCGAGCCCTGCATTGGGCCTCATGATATGCATGAATTATGCTTGTGATTCTCTCTCTCTTTCCCTTTATCTTCCCCAACCTCTCCTTCCCTCTGTCTCTCTGTCCCCTCTCGCTCAGTCTCTCTGACCCTCTTCCCCACTCACTTACTCTCCTTTCCTCAAATAATTTAAAAAAACCCCAAAAAGTAAATGGCTATATGGGGGAAATGGGAACCAAAAGAAAGCCTTAGGAGTAAAGGATAAAAGTTTCAGAAAAAGTAGAATTAAAAGCTAAAAACAGTAAGTGGGATATTATATAAATGGACAAGTTATAATTCTCCAAGAGGTTATAGAGAGTCAGTATTTTGAAAAGGCCACAGACTCAAGAGACTATACTCTGGAACCAGATGCTCTAGAAGCTGGCTATAGTTCCTGGCTCAACTACTGAATGGCTCTGTGGCTTTGGGGATATTACTTAACTTTTCTATGCCTCATTTTCCACATCTATAAAATGAGATTGATGATAATAGTTCATTTAAAGGATAATTACAAGAAATGCAAAAAGTATGTAAGTATATGTAAAATTAATATTTTGAAATGAATTAATGTATGTAAATTAATATGTGTTAATGTATGATTGAAACAATAGCTGTTATAAATACCAAAAAAGTGTTATCTATTATTCTTCTTCCTGTTATTAATATAAAACACTATATAAAAACCACCCAAGCAACGTGGGATATAAAACCATACCTCAAGAAAAGAAAACCTTCATCAAGTCACTATGATGGTAGAGAATTTTAAGTAATCACTCTCAGAATTTGACATAATTTTCCACAAAAGAGCACGTCTAGAGAGGACTGGTTAATACAAACAACAAGGTAAAATACACACTCTGCTCTATATGAAAAGTAGAAAATGTATCTACTTTTCATTTAGAGCATCTGATTATTATGGAGCCAAGAGAAACTCTTCTAAGATCCTCAAAAGAGATTTTTATAATCCCCATTCTCTCTCCATGATCCACGAAAACTAGAAATCAAAATACAATAATGCCAACAACAATGTAACCATTTCAATATTAAGATACCCACTTGCAAACAACTTTTGGAAAGGGGTCCTCTTCTCTGCAACAGTGAGGCATACAGCAATCAAATGTTGGAGTCTTACCTAGTTGTACTTCCCAGGAACGTCCACGAGCTAGTGGTTCCAAACCATCAGTGATACCGTCTCCTCAGGGAAGATTAGGAAGTATGTAATGGTACGTACAGTTACTACAAAGACTGAGGAGTAGAACTAATGGCATTTAGAGCTTGGGGGTCAAGAATGCTAACGTTCAACTAGGCTCAGCATCTTCCTACACAAAGTAGAACTTCCCTGGCCAAAGTGCGAATAAAGCCCTCAATAAACACTGTTTTAAAGGTGACTACAGGGGCGCCTGGGTGGCTTAGTCGGTTAAGCGTCCGACTTTAGCTTAGGTCATGATCTCGCGGTTCGTGGGTTCGAGCCCCGCGTCGGGCTCTGTGCTGACTGCCAACCTGGAGCCTGGAGCCTGTTTCAGTCTGTGACTCCCTCTCTCTCTGACCCTCCCCTGTTCACGCTGTCTTCCTCTCTCCTAGAAATAAATAAAACATTTAAAAAAAAAAAAGGTGACTACAGGGCAAAGACTCCACAGATGCTTAAGATATGTCTATTTGAAATTAAGTTAGCATGACCATGGTTACGTGTTCTATAAAGATAGCAGGCAATTCAATGTTCAATTTTTTATAGCAAGAATAAAATTCAAGAACTTTGTTTGCTTTTGACAAGAATATGAGAGCATGCAAGACTCTGTTTAGAGATTGCTGCAGAAACTAATTTTCTTTTATTACTAAGACTCGAAAAGAGTAGTCATGTTTATCCCAGAATAGATAAATAGATAAATAAGTGCATAGGGAACTGTAAATCAATTTAATTTGTTATTTAGCTTATATTAGCTAATTCTGAACAAAAAACACTTGAGTCATTACCAGAAGCATTAGTGCTTCTGGAAACTATGTTTTTGCACATTCTCATGTAAACATAAAATATTTCAACAATGTTCTTTCTTAGTATTTGTGATGGTACTAAGGTAAGAGGCAATGTTCTATAGTAGATGGGAGGTGGGGAGGGAAATGAGGAGACATGGGTTCTAGTCTTGGCTATGCGACCTTCTCCGTGTTTTACTCATCAATTTAAAATTGGGATAATCGGGGCGCCTGAGTGCCTCAGTTGGTTGAATGACCGACTTCAACTCATGTCAGGATCTCCTGGTTTGTGGGTTTGAGCCCCACATCGGGCTCTGTGCTGACAGCTCAGAGCCTGGAGCCTGCTTCAGACTCTCTGTCTCCCTCTCTCTCTGCCCCTCCCCTGCTCACGCTGTCTCTCTCTCTCTCTCTCAAAAATAAATAAACGTTAAAAAAAAAAAAAAAAAGGGATAATCGTGCTTGCCTTACTTGTCTGAAGAGGTTGGGATGCAGAACAACTACAAAGCTGCTACAATGGCCAAACAAGCTACTCTGGAACTTGCCTCTCTCCACCTGTCTGCTCGGATTTCCACGCTACACTTTGCCTCCCTTACACTGCAGCAGCCACATTGGTTTCCTTGTTGTTCCTTGACTATTAACCTAAAGTCTCAGCACTGGCCACCCCCTGCCCACAACACTGTGTCCCTGAGAGCTTCAGGCTCACCCTCCCACCTCCCTACTTCCTTCAGGTCTCTGTTCTAATGCCACTTTTTTCCAGAGAGGTAGTCATAGACCATCCTATGAAACTTTCTCTTTTGCTTTATTTACTTTATTCTTTGATATAGCAATGATCTACTGCATAACGTTTCATATTTTAATTTCTTTGCTTATTGTCTGTCTCTTCTCTGCTACAAAGTAACCCCAAGGAATGCAAGAAATGTTGCTATCTTTTCTTATGAATAATATTCTAGTAAGAAATTAGAGTTTTTCTGAATCCCTTTCTATAAAAATTTAGCAGTGTGTTTAGTCAGAAAGTTTGTATCTCTCTACTTTTCACTACATGTGAAATTACATAAATATTATTTTATTTCTTGTGACATAAATGATTTAGACATAGTATGGTGTCTAAACCATAGTGATTTAGAATAGTATGGTGGTGCCTAGGTGGCTCAGTCGGTTAAAAGCTTCCAACTTCGGCTCAGGTCATGATCTCGCGGTTCGTGGGTTTGAGCCCCGTCGGGCTCTGTGCTGACTGCCAGCTCAGAGCCTGGAGCCTGTTTCAGAGTCTGTGTCTCCCTCTCTCTCTAACCCTCCCCTGCTCATGCTCTCTCTCTCTCTCTCTCTCAGAAAGAAATAAAACATTAAAAAAATTTAGAATAGTACGGCAAGTTACAATTTTAACATCTCTATTATATCTATTATATCATTTGCTTACCTTTATTATCCCAATGCTCAAATATTCAAAGCATGCACCAATTTTGCATACTACTTCCCTCAAAAGGTAGCATATGCACTCTTGTTTGAAGTGAATTTTTTTTCCTTCCCTAAAAGCAACATGTTATATTTCAGGACTGTAATATCTCACGAACCAGGCAGGCCGAAAGCATGTTACTTGCTCTGATAAAAGTTTTCAAACTGGTACCGGGTTTTTGTCATTCATGCTGGTGTCTGTCTCCACTACTGCAACTGTAGCCTGATGGAAAGCTGAGTCCATTTCTTATCCATTATAGATTTCTCTAACACTTTGTGCACAGCAGAAACTCCATGATTAATAATTTATCGAATATAGGCATTAATGCAATGATGAGCAGTCTCTCCCTTCTTTAAACAGAAGTAAAATATGGAAGATTACTTACATTTGGAGCCTGATGAAGACGACCCACTGACGGTAGATCTTGATCCCCCTTTCATGGAAAAGACTCCTTTTCCCCTGCGAGTCGCTGTGACGGCCACTCTGGGGCGCTTCAGTGGAATTACGGCCCGGGGAGGTGGAGGCACACGCCCATGGTAATCAAACAACCTTCACAAAACACAAGCATGGCTGAGAGTTAGTTTATGCCGAAGTGTTCTATCAAATGTGTGAAACGCTTAAGAAAATGGCCTTGTAAGAAGAGTCAGTATATGTTTCTGTTATTATTCTCACACAGGTGTTTATCAGAAGGTTCATTTTTCACTAAAGAGATAGGACTCTGATATAGTCTGTGCATTCTGGACATTAGAATCTGAGCCTCCAATATGAACTCATCTTTGAAGTATGAAAGGTCGAGGAATGTATCTCCAATAGTACCATGAAATTTGCTGAAATTTGCTAAACCTTGTTCCTGAGTGTATTTCTTTGCTTGGTTTAACAGATTAACTCTTCTTACAGTAGAAATCGTCCTCTGGCACATCAACACTTATTAGCACCCTAGCTTGAAAAGTAGGATAAATCATGCAGAATCAGGAACAGGAAACATCAGGAAATTATTGTTCCATCATAACACAGTTCATAAGGAAAATCATTTTGAAGTAAATGTAGATTAAAGAGAACAGCTGTGAGACACAAATCAACATGGTGCCGTACCTGTCTCTGAGGACTTTTTAAGTAACAAAAAAGTTAGTCAGAGGAGCGTAGTACCATGAAATCTGACTGTAGAAACAGGGAGACTGGGTTTCAATAAAATGCCACTAGGAAGGACAAAATTTTGTTGACTAGAGTCCTGATGGAAATATGTATCACGATCTTATTATTCTGACCACTGGCTAGACACCCACATCAAGACTAGTGAGATTTGTATAATAAGCTCTTGAAAATGTCTCTAACCAAAAAAGGTATCAATAAAAATACTAGAAGCTTTTACTGAAAAGTGAAAGAATGATATTCACCATAATCAATGCATTTCCACAGTGAAAGGAATAAAAGTATGAGAGTATTTACTCATTTATATACATATGTAATTCATAGATTCAAAAACTCCATATTATTCACCACTGCATATCCAAAACACAGCAAATTTTTACATACTTAGCACATTTGAAAAGCATAAAAAGTCAGGGAAAAATATGAGGATGTATTCATTTACCAGTGAACCAGATGTGTTACTATTTGTCCACTATAAAGACTGAGAATGATCATTGATATGACTTGATTGTGATATCACTATATGGGTTGGACTCTCGTAACTGCTTTAAAACAGTCAATAAGAAAAATCTGATATGAAAGTCAGAGATGAAATTCTGTAATACGAAGAAAAAAACTTCTACAACAGGTTATTCTATAACATTGCATCTTATTTACGTATGCAAATAAATCCCTTTTTAGAAAATAATATATGAAATATAATAAAAACTAAGATAGGCGGGTGTCCAAATATTCACTCAGAAACATTCAAAACTATGATACTATGGGAGCAAAAATGTGGTATATAAACCACACCTGAAGCAGAACTTAGTCCTGGGAATGTCTCCCACGTTAGAGAGCTAAAGTGTTCAAAAACTATTTGGAAGCATGCTGGGGAGAAATGAAGAGATGTCTAGAAAGGAAAAGAAATGAAGTGAGACAGAGTTCAAGAAACGTGCCATCCTCTGTGAATAAGCAAAGTCCATTAGAGCCGAAGAACTGCTAGCAAAGAACGGGTCATGGATGTCAGTCAACACATTATAGTTACTTCAAAGGGTAGAGTCAGGATGAGGCTGAAAAGGGTTATGAATATCATCCATACCACTGGGGGCTGGAAAATCAAAAGGGTCAACTAAGCCTGCCCCTCATTTCAATCACAAAACAAGGACCGCATTACTTATTTATAAGTTGAATTCACAGAGCACCTTAAGCTAGTGAACCAAAACATGAAGGCACTTTTTAGGAGCTATCACACCCAAAGCTATGGAAGGGAAAGAATGTGGCAATTGACTCATCTCTTCCGGGATAGATGCTGCCGCTTCAGATGAGAGGCAGGCTCTTTTAGAAGGACCATCTCCCCAGGCCATGAAAGTGCAGTTTAGCTGGTTCATTAATTAAGCTAATCTATAAATTGGGTTAGGAAAATTTCTAAAGCCCAATTAAAATATGCAGTGATGGAAGAATGCTATAGTCAAAATGTAGGGCAAGTCAAGCCACCAAAGTCACCACTACTTCAGTTACAATGTAATTCAAGAATATTTTACAGGAAAGTGAAATAAATGACCATCATTTCTATTGCTTCCCCCAGCCAAGGATTATGAAGCCTCCAGTGCAGGCCAGGCCTAATCTCATGTTGAGAAAACAGAGGTGCATTTATTCTTTGTATTTGTGACACACTTTTAGCACGTCACATACTCAGTATGTGTTTAGAAACATTCTCGGTATGTGTCATGTTCTTTGCTGTCAATTCCTATAGATCATAGCCCTTGATGAGTTGCTTCAAAGGGCAGTAACTCCTTTCTCATCAAGAAAGTAGGGAAGTACCAATTCTTTCTGCCGCTCTAATGGGAAAATGTGCAATATCAGAACTTAAATTTTGAAAAGTGATATGTAATTTAACAACAACAACAGCAACAAAAAACTAAAGAAGGGTACGGACACTTCTCATGACAGCATAATTCTGAATTTTAAAAAATTTAATGGACTTGAGGAGTTTCTTAACTTTCATTGGCTATACTTGGTTTATCAGAAATAAAAGGAAGACTGAATATAGTCTGAAGGCACAAAAACATAACAAGAGAAGGATGGGAAGTGGGGGAAGATTTTCTAGAATTCAAGATGGGATGTAGGGATTCTTCTAAATACAGATGGAAGTAGGTGAGAGGTAACACATGAAGGAGTTTCTCATCAGAATTAGAGTTAATCTAAGAAATTTTGCCTTTACAAAGTATTAGACTGGCAAATATTGTTGAGACAAAGAAAATAGTCCATTTTGAATTACAGACTGACAGCAAAAATTGCAAATACAAGAGAATTAAATAGACTCCAAATTTCAAAGATCAGTTAAAAGCTTAATTTTTTTTCCTCTCATTTTTTTTCCTTCAATGGTTAGAATTATGTACCCTCTCTTTTTCTTTAATGATTCTTCATTTTCCCTACTATGCACAGAATACTGTTTTCCTGCTAATACTTATTGGTCAAATAGATAATGATTTATAATGAAGCCAAACACATAATTTTTCCCTCCTCAATGTCTATCTTAAAATAACCCTAAAGGACTTACTCTCAAACAGTAAATAAGATAAACGTAACCAGATTTTAATAATTTTAATTTAATTATTTTAATAATAATTTAATCATCATATAAATGAAATTTGAAAATTTAATTTGCTTTACTTAAACATATCTACTTTTAATATGTTTATTTCTTGTTTTGCATTTTGTTTGCTTTAATAATATCTGAGATATGTAATTTTATTATCCAGTCAAAGGTACAAACTGGTAAATAATCTTAATATTTCTGTACCTGATAAAAAGAAATGTAGCTTGTCTTTAAAAAGAATATAGATATTAGCTATTAAAAATTAGCTGTGTTTTGGACAAAGGCAATTTAAAGGCATAGTGACATATAAAATGAATATAATTTTGAATGCTTGTTTTAATTAAAAGTTGTTAGTATTAAGTTTTAATAATAAAGCAGAATTTTTGAAAAATACATGAAAAAAACCATAACTCCCAATAGCATGCTCTAAAACAACTACTATCATTTTCTAAAATTTTTCCACTGGTATTCTTATTTTTCACATGGTTGAGAATATAATATATGCATGGTCATGTATTCTGGAGAATTCTCCTTGGTTTATATATATATATATATTTTTTTCTAGGATAGAGAGAGACAGCATGAACAGGGGAGGGTCAGAGAGAGAGGAAGACACAGACTCTGAAACAGGCTCCAGGCTCTGAGCTGGCAGTCGCACAGAGCCCGACGCGGGGCTCAAACCCACAAACCGCGAGATCATGACCTAAGCGAAAGCCGGACGCTTAACCGACTAAGCCACCCAGGTGCCCCTCTCCTTGGTTTATATTAAAAGCATTTTTCAAGCCTGTTATGTGGTCTTCCTAATGTTTACTTTAATTGCTGTGGTGCATTTTCTCAAGTGGACATACCATATTCTAATAATCATTACCTGATAAACTTTGACTTAATGCCAATTTTTCATTGTCAATAAATATGATTTTGAAATTAAAAAAATTAGGGGTGCCTGGGTGGTTCAGTCGGTTAAGCGTCCGACTTCGACTCAGGTCATGATCTCACGGTCTGTGGGTTTGAGCCCCGCGTCAGGCTTTGGGCTGACACTAGCTCAGAGCCTGGAGCCTGCTTCCGATTCTGTGTCTCCCTCTCTCTCTGACCCTCCCCTGCTCGCTCTGTCTCTTTCTCTCTCTCAGAAGTAAATAAAACTTTAAAAAATTTTTTTTAAATTAAATTAAATTTAATTACACTAATTAAAAAAATTAGTGTAATATTTGCATAATATTTTGTCACTGAACACTAGATTTTAATTTTAGATGAATTATTTAGATAGATTTCAAGAATTGGTAATTTTCTGGGTTTTTACTAAATTTCCTTCATGAAAAGCATTCTTCATTTTCCTTACTTATGAAACAAAAGTTATAGTCACCATGTGGTTAATGCTAACAAAAACATGTGGTCTGGACTAAGGGCTAAAAATCTAGGCTGCCCAGAGTCAAAACCTGAGAACAAGTTCAGGACCATGTCCTCACTGGGCCTTTGGAGCCTATGTGAAGATCAGTAACCAGAACATTAGAGAAGATCTTTCTCTGTGTCTTGATTCAACCTTAACCCTCCTCTTCAGCATGTTTAACTTCTGATAGATGTATAGTCTAGAAAATCAAATTAAAGTGCCTATTCATTTTTCAGAAAGGATATATCTGAAATCCATGTGAATGATTCTTATAGCCTACTAATTATATTGATTTTCTATACTGCTTGAATTACTCAAAAGTCATAAAATCTTTCCATAATTTCCACACTGACTTCAAGTAAGCCTTTGGTTACAACTGAAACTAAAGAGAATTTTCAAAGGCATGCTCCACTGGAGACCAGTACATGAATAATTTCTATTGTTTTTTGTTATTGAAATTTTCCAAGATTATCATTGAAGTTGTCTCCCTGGACCTTGAACATGCTTTTAAAGGTTGATGGGTTGCTTGTGGCTCAGTTAAGTGTCCCACTTCAGCTCAGGTCATGATCTCACAGTTTGGGAGTTTGAGCCCCACATCGGGCTCTATGCTGGCTCTATGTCTACAGCCTGGAGCCTGGGGCCTGTTTCAGATTCTGTATTTTCCTTCTCTCTCTGCCCCTCTCCTGTCATGCTCTGTTTCTCTTTCTCAAAAATAAATAAACATTAAAAAAATTTAAAGACAAGATGGCTGAAATTTTGAATGGTCTTTTTTTGCAATTATTTTTTTTACCTTAATATAATCTTTACTTTTTGCACAACTCTGCTATCTGCTATATTTTGTATACAGCTTTGAGTAATGAAAAAGTTAACACATTCAAATAGCAGTTGTGAGGTTATAAGTAAAATGATTCTCTTATTAAATGCTTATAGTTCTGTAATATGGGTATTGGTAGGTCATTTTGCTCATGAAGAAAACTTGAAAAAGAAAGCGATGAAGTGACTTGCCCAAGTTTAACCAGTCAGCACATGCACAACTAGGTCTGAAATTCATGTCTTCTGAGTACAAATCATACCCTTTGTCAAGTGTACCATGCTGTTATCTCCAGATGTTTTAAGTGGAATAATATTCTATTGTATGGTAATTTAAACTTTCATGATGAAACATGCATTGCCTCTTGCTAATATGTTTTTCCAATATTCAAGAATATATACTGTGTTCTATGATCAATAATCTCAACAACTGCACCTTGATGTGGAGTTTTTCATTAACTACAACTCTAATGGTTTCTCTTCTGCTAAGACACACAAGGTCAAAATTGAGTCAGAGTTGAACAATGCCTATTTCACATCATTTAATATGTATATATATATTTAATACAGTAAAGTACTTCTGGCATTTCTTTTCTTCTATTAACAGAAGTTTACTCACACTGGAGGTTATAAACGGCTCAGTGCTTTCCTGACATTACTGAAAAAGGATTGAATTAACACTGCTAATATCTCAGAAATGGAAAACATTCCTTGGGGGGATTCAATACAAGTTTACGTGTATGTATCTCTTTTTACTTAACCTGGAAGGGCATAAATATTTATCTTTAGTTTTAATAGCATGTAACGTCCTTCATTTAGAGCCAGACTTGACCTTTTAGAAGAAAATGCCATCTAATGCTGTAAATTATTGAGCAATGCTTTGGGTAATATAAAAAAAGTTTCATATAACCACTCAAGTCTATTATTTAGTGATAATCTTCATGATCCCTGTAACCATGAACAGACACTCATCTTAGTCTTGAGAAAAGTTACTGCTGGGTCATGGTATCTAAACCATGACAATACAATGGCACTTTATGTAAAGCAGTTTTCTCAGCTGAAACTATCTAAGGGTTGAAAATCCCCAATCACATTAGAATCCCCAAACCTGGAAGAAATTGGGTAACAGTAGGCTGTGGACGTTTGTCAGAGACTAAGCTATTATCTCTCAGCTGTCACCCCGCCTTTGAGCACGGTTAGGGTTGGGAATCCACCAACCACATTTCCGTGGGGGCCAGCTGGCTCCTAGCTGGGCTCAGCGCACTTCGTCACTACAGATGACTCCAGTTTGAGTGATTTCACAACACATGCAGGCCAGTGTTCACAGCCTTGAGGAGGTCTAGGTCTCAGACCCCAAGTTCCCCGTCTGTGTTGGAAGCCATTCTGAGCCCACTAGTCGAGAAAACTACTGATGAGGTTAAAGCAAGTTTGCACGGTCTCTTGCCAATCAGATGACGACCCATATCCACCCCCACTCAATTATTTCTGCTTGAGCACTGACCCCTAGGGTACCTTGTTGATCAATATCAGGAGTGACTTGTCCCCTTATTCCGGCCCTGGTATGGTGATTGCACCTTGTGAAGGAACTTATTGTGGGAACTTCTTCTTTTGATTATGGGAACAGACATCGTGTCTCCAGAAGGTTCTGTTTCCCTCCATACTTTCCTTTGAGCTATGAACAGGCTAATGATCCCTAGTCATAAAAGACTGACCTTTACATGTATAATTCTGTTTCTACCGTTGCGTTAGTCCAAGATGTTCATACAGCTCAACATGTAAATCAACTAACCAAAAATGTCTCTCATGCCCTAGCTATCAAGAAATCATAAAACTAGACACAAAGGTAAATGCTCTTGAAGAGGCTATTCTATGTATTGGAAATGAGCTAAACTCTTTAAAGGTATGGTAGGCTCTCTGGTGCAATAAAGCATATAACTGGAAAATGAAGTCTTGCCTGGAGACAAAGAGCCTAACTTAGAGAGAAGGAACAGATAAGGGCAGAAGATAAGTTAGTACATACACCTTTACTAACTGATGGTGTAGAGCAGCCCCTTCCCTAAGGCCTACTTTCCACAAACACCTTCCCTTACCCTGGCAGCTGTGATGAGGATGGATAAGAGTATCTACAAACCTATGACTTAATCTAAGCGTTATTAAAATGTGAACACTTTGTTATTTTCTTAGTTACTCAACCTCACTATAATTGGGGCAGTTCTGCAAGAAGACTTCTGTAAAACCTGTTTCTGTACATTTTCCAAAAACACCTTATCACAAAGAGCTATCCATTGTAAACATTCCATTTCCTGATGCCATGTTAACATTTGACCCATAAATAAAGACATCAAAACCGACAGGACAGAGATGCCTGCCTGATGATCAGAAAGGATCTCGGGGCTCTCTCACTCTTTTTTGCCGACACATTCAGGGATCCCTGGACCTGTTGGAGCCGGCGTGGCCTCCGACACTTCTGGGCTCAGATAAAGCAGTACCAGCTGTGCAGAGTTTCTGCTCTGCAATTCCCCTTTTCAACATTAAATTTTGATAACCCCCAACCTCATCCTCTGTTTTCCCAGCCTTGGAGTGGGCAGCTGCTTCCTGTAGTGGGTATGCTGTAGTGTTTTCTTTCTGCCTTTTCAGTTCCTTAATACCTAGTTATAAAGTTTTTATATATGATTATCCCTGTTACATGTAACTAAGTGATTTCTTGCTCTAAATTTTTTAATGGTTTATTTATTTCTGAGAGAGAGAGAGAGTGTGAGCAGGGGAGGGTCAGAGAGAGAGGGAGATACAGAGTCCGAAGCAGCCTCCAGGCTGAGCTGGCTGTCAGCATAGAGCCCGACGCGGGGCTCAAACGCATGAACCATGAGATCATGACTTGAGCTGAAGTCGGATGCTTAACCGACTGAGCCACCCAGGCGCCCCAGTGATTTCTGTTTTCTGAACCCAAAACAAGGTTGCTTGGGGTGAAAGGAAATTGCGGAGGGTCCTCTCTCTGCGAGTAAGTGTGTTTAGCTACAACTGGAATGCCCTGGGAGCAGGAAACAGGAAAACAGCATAACCCAGAGGTGTCACAATGGACTGTTTTGAAACAACTGACCAACTGGTTTATTTCTCATAGGGACGATGCTACATGAATATTAGTCTAAGACATACATTCATCATTATTGTTAATGTTCACTGTTAACTTTTATTAGTAGTTAACATTATGCAGTAAAAATATACCAAGCATAATGCTGATTATACATATGTTACTTGACTTAGTCCTCAGAACAATCTTATGATGCAAAAATCAATTTCCTGCTCACTTCATGGATGAGACAACATATTTTGTAGTATTAAGTAACTTGCCCAGGTTTGCACCACTAGTAAAAAGAGAAAAAAAAATTAACCACAAATTCAAGCAGAATGTAATTTATGAGAGATAACTGTGGGTAAAACTGTTAACTCTTCGTAAGCTATTTATATTGCCCAGCCTCTCCTGTCCTCCCCAAAACTCTCATGAGTTTTCCTTTCATGATAATCATTTTCACAGGGAACTCCTGACTCTATCTACCAGTGATGAATGATTATATCCTCGTCAAGTGTGAGAAATGGAAAATAAACTAATAAGAGCACAGACTGTTTAGACAGTGTGTTAGCAACATAACCATACTCATATTTGCACACTTACAAGCCAAACAGATTTTATATAGGACAAATAAATAGTTTGGGGAACTGCTCAGAGTTAGGTTTTTGTGTAGTGGAGAGGCATCTGAAAGTTTCAAGCTCTATAACTATTTGGCTGATTAAGGCTCTTGCTCTGGGGCAAGTAAGGATAGATTTATCTATCATCTCTATCCTTATCTATCTATCTATCTATCTATCTATCTATCTATCTATCTAACTAATGCTTCTTGTTGAGCTATAGTTTAGACAGAAACTCCATTTTAGGCAGAAATTCTTTAAATGTAGAAGGATGCCATAAAATAGAAAACACTTAAGAAATTACAATGCTAAAACAGTTTTACATTGACAGACTAAAAGACAACGTACATAATTGAAAACTTTATTCACAGCAATTATGACAGTTCTATATCCTAAATGTTCTATCCTATGATGTTCTATATCCTAAAAAGAGCTATATTAGAACATATCTTTAGAGTTGTTGAAAACTAAAATTTTCAAATAGCAGGCAGACTATTGAAATGTTTCAATAACAGTTCCTTAACATTCTTTAACAGTCATGGGACTTTTTAATGCTGTCAGGTCTTCAGGTCATTTTTAGGACAAGTTATTACAAACTGTTTAATATTTAAAATAAAATACTGTATTTTATAGAAATTATAAAAATCCTTTGAGAAAATTATTATTTAAAATTCATATTTTGTCCTAAAGACATTACTGGTGAAATAATGAACTTAACTCAGGAGTTGAACATAGTGGTTATGAAGGTATGATTGTGGGTCCGATTTCCCTTTAGATAAGTCTGTAGACTTCTACTTAACTCCAAAGACTGAAATTGTTCTCCTTCTGTTTTGCATATTCACACAGTCAGTTGTTGAATTTAAATGAATAGTTTATGGTTGTAGTTTTGTCATGAATTTACTGTATGACCTTGAGAAAACCAAAGTCTCTCTAAACAAAGGAGATGAATTAATAACACAAATTGGGTATCCATTATGTTTGAGCTTTAATGATAGTGCCTGAGGGGACGATAATGAGCAAAACTGGGCATCTTTCTTGCCTTGGTGGAGGAAGAGAGGCAGTCATAAATCAAATACTGTCACCACAAAGAAATGCAACAGTAAAAACCAGGAGAAGTGCTCTGGAAGAACATACTGGGTGCTGAGAGAGGCCAACAGAGGAACCCAATTTAGTCTGAGAGTGGTGTTCATGCTGAGATCTGAGGGATGAAGTCAAGTTCGCTAGATGGCAGAGGGAGGTATGAGGGGAAGGAGCAGCACAGAGGAAGGTGTTGGGGTGGGAGGTACAGGGTGTTCTTGTGGAACTGAAAAAAGAGTCGTGGCTAGAGCAAAAAGAACATGGCCCTCCCAAGGGATCGTGCAGTTTCTTTCCTATTTAAAATATCTGTTACAAACTGTTTTTCCAAATGCAAAACTATTTTGCATTTTTATACCTTGGGATTTTTCGTTTGTTCGACCAGAACATACACTGAAAAGCTTAAAAGGTGTTTACCTCATTTGTGTGTGCATGTGGTCTAATGATCTATGTATAGTTGGCCCTTGCTCGGCATATCTCTGAATTTCCATGACCAATATTAAAGATTTTTTTTATAGTTTTTATTTTTATTTTTGAGACAGAGAGAGACAGAGCATGAGCGGGGGAGGGGCATAGAGAGGGGGAGACACAGAATCTGAAACAGGCTCCAGGCTCTGAGCTGCCAGCACAGAACCCGATGCTGGGCTCGAACCCACGAACCGCGAGATCAGGACATGAGCCGAAGTCAGACGCTTAACCGACTGAGCCACCCAGGCGCCCCACTATGACCAATATTTAGTTACATAACACCAGCCTCCCCACAGCACAAACCAAACTTCAGTTAACACAATATATTAACTGTAATTCCACAAAGTCTGAACTTTGCTTCTAGTTTTTTAGTCCACAATTCACTGTGTAAATAACAGACGTGCATCACGATCAGTGATCAGCCACATCACTTCATTCAAAGTCCGTCTGGTTGCGGTGCAGTAACTGTGTAGTTGTATTGTCTCCTTGTTGCCAGTGGCAAACCCATGCCGCACTTTACAAAAATGGATAATCAGAAGAGGAAACTGGTCCACAGAGATGAAAGCGCAGCAAAGAACAGAGGAGGGATAACACTGGAAGTGAAATAAAATTAGATGTGATGGAAGTGGAGGAGAAACAGCTGAGCGAGGATTGCTGACACTCTTCTATTGGAGAGACTCTAGATATGGAGCCAGAAGGCCTTAGTAAAGCAAACATATTGACATAAATGAGGACACGGTTGTGAAGTGGTAACAAGGGATGAGGATGCCCCAGAAGTGACTCTCGCAAAAGACCCACACACTGAAGAACTCTCCGAGATGGTTCTCAACACAGAAACACTGCTGACATTGGTCCAGCCTGAGGATGGAATACAACAACTCACCAAGGCACAAGAAGGATGCTAGTCCCGTACTGTCAGTTGTACAAGAAAGCAAGCACTGCTCAAATTACTTTTGACAGGTCTTTTTTTTTTTTTTTACAAAGAACTGAAACAGATTAATTCTCATTTTTTATGTTTTAAATTATAGTGCACTCAAAGCTATTTTACTTTATTTCCCTATTATTTATAACCAACAGTAAGAGAGTCTGTAATGTTTTTATATTTTTAGAGTTCATGGAAAATTCTATTTCTTCTGCTCATTATTAACATCAGTTGGTCCAACGCTACTATGCAAAGCAAGAATTGTCTGCAATTTTACCATATCTAACAAATTTAACATTGCAATGTGTCAGATGAAAGCAGATATATTTTAGAAAACTGGAGTCATTTTATGAGTTTACCAAACTCTCAGTCTTGAAGAATTCTAAGTCAAAAACAGACCTGGAAAATAATATTGGTAAATTAAAATTTTGGAGTATTATTCAAATACTCAATAACCAAATTTTAGGCTTAAGAACCTCTCAAGTCCTAAAAGTCCAAGATGTACTATGCTACAGTAAGCACAAGGAAAACAGAAAAATCTGTCTATATTACATTTTTTGAGATTTAGTAAAGAATTTTCTTTATTTTAAATATCAGTCAAGAACACATAGGAATGAAATGTGCAAAACAGTTAAAAGATAATTTAAACCAAAGGGAAAAAAGAATGAAAAATTTACATACCGATTATAGAAATCTTCTCTGTAGTAATCATAGTCAAAGACATAACCACTAAGGAGGGAAACAAAAAATTAGTTGACGTTTGTTCAACCACACTCATTCTGATATTAAGCTATGAGGTTGTAACAAGAAATTTGTTACTTTTTAAATATTTAGTTTTAAATGTAATTATGTATCCCGAGGGCTTTATGAAACAATGCCCAATTGGATATAGTGCCATATCAAATTATTATGTCTGGCAATGTAAAGACTAATAATGGTTTGCATGGTTTGGAATGGAAGATGAGAGCATGTAGCAAAACCAAATTTTTTAATGTTTGTAATTATATATGAGTGAAGGGCATTTTTCCAGACCAGATATAATATAGTTATCCTTCCTTCCTAAGGTATGTACAATGAAGCTAAATAATGAACAAAAGGTATGGAAAGAAAAGGCTTAATGACCCATTGACTATAAGAATGCTAAATAGAAATGTGGTTTCCTTAGAAATTCAGCATTTTTTCATTCTATTTTTATTTTATTTAAAAAATTTTTATTTATTTATTTATTTATTTATTTATTTATTTATTTATTTTTTGGAGAGAGCACAAGCATGCATAGGGGAGGGGCTGAAGAAGAGGGAGAGAATCATAAGCAGACTCCATTCCCAGCTCCGAGCCCGATGGGGCCTCCATGGGGTGTCCACAAAGACAACAATGAGGCGATCCATGCAGAGTTCAAGGTGAGGCTAGATGTGGGGCTCAATCTGATGACCCTGAGATCATGGCCTGAACTAAAATTAAGAGTAGAACGCTAAACTGACTAAGCCACCCAGGTGCCCCTTTATTTTCATTCTACAAACTGTAATTCAATACACAGGAAAAAAAACCCACCTTGACTGAATCTTAACAATAACTTAATATTGTAGAGTATTTAAATAGCAACTAATAAGTAATTTCAGTGAAAAGATTAAGCTTCTTAAAGGAATACATCATAAAACTGCTTCCATCTACTTCTGTAACTGCTAGAATTTACAAAGCCCTTTATATGCATTATTTCTTTTAATTTTAATACTCAAAACAACTCCACTGGATACTGTAATGAGAAGAAGCTAAGGTGCACAGGACCCAAGTGACTTGCTCCAATTATTTTTGCTTGTAAAGTGATGGAGCTGAGAATGGAGAAAAAGTCTCCTGAATCCACATCTGAAGCATTTTTCCATGGCACTGTGCAACCCTCCACAGCCTGCAAGAAATTTAAATTCATAATGAATGAAATATCTATACTATAAGCGAATGATGATTTTTAATGTCTATTGAGTAATTTTTTATTGCATGAAACACACATAACAAAATTTACCATTCTAATTTTAAGTATATGATTCAGTGGCATTAAATAAATTCACAATGTTGTTTAAAGATCACATAATCCATTTCCAGCATTTTTCATTATCCCAAAAAGGAATTTTGTAACCATTGAACAGTAGCTCTCCATCCCCCAGCCGCCCCCCCGCCCCCGGCCCAGCCCCCGGTAATCTCTATCCTACTTTATGTCTCTGAATTTGCCTCTTCTAGGTACCTCATATAATATCTGTCCTTCTTAGCCTGGCTTATTTCAGTTAGCATTATATTGTCAAGGTTTATCCATATTGTACCATACATGAGAATTTCATTCCTTTTTTTTTAAAGTTTACTTATTTATGCTGAAAGACAGAGAGAGAATGCAAGCAAGGGAGGGGCAGAGAGGGAGGGAGACAGAGGATCCGAAGCGGGCTCTGTGCTGAGAGCAGAGAGCCCAACGTGGGGCTTTAACTCATGAACTACGAGATCATGACCTGAGTCAAAGTTAGATGCTTAACTGACTGAGCCATCTAGGCACCCTGAGAATTTCATTCCTTTTTATGACTGAATAATAGAATACTGTATATATATATATGTATATGTATATGTATATATGTATATATATATGTATAATATATATATACGTATATATATATGTATATACATATATCACTTTTTAAAATCTGTCTATCGATAGACATTTGAGTTGTTTCCACCTCTTGGCTGTTGTGAATAGCGGTAGTATGAACACTGATGTGCAAGCATTTGTTAGAGTCCCTGCTTTCATTCCTTTGGGATGTATAACTAGAGTGGAATTGCTGGATCATAAAGTAAATTTATGTTTAACTTTTTGAGGAACCACCATTGGATAGGCAAGTAGTTTTATATTCCCCAACTGATCAATTTAATACTCCTTTATTTTGTAACTATTTTTTTTAATCAGGAAAATTGAAAGAATGTATTAAGAAGGACTTGTTACTCCTGGTTTTAGAGATAAATGTGTTTATATCTTTTTACACTCAATACATAGTGGGGAAAAGCTGGGTATAGCCTACCAGGCCTGTTAGACAGAGTTAGTTCTGCCTCTAAGACTGTCTAATGGAACACAGTGAATTTGAATTCAAGTTCTGAAATACAGAGTATAGATGTACTCCATGTGCGTGTCTGGATGGAAGACTGTGGCCAGGCCAAAGCTGCTGTATGCAAAATGAGGAGGACAATAAGACCATGGCCTAAAGAGGGAGAGAAAAATAGCCACTTTCATGTGACAGTCACAGATTGTTAGGGTAGTAGTGCTTTATGCTTCACTTTATTTTGCTGATTTTGCTGGTGTAGACACAACTACGATGTTAAAAGATTTTAAAGGCCATCTATTGGCTACCATCAATCCCTACGGTATAAAGTTCACCTCAAAACCTTCCTGATACAGCAGTGCATCTGCCTCTTTCACTGCAATTTATTCACTTCTGCAGGTATAAGTTAGGCTTTTTCAGATTCCACATGTAAGTAGTTGTATACACTATCTTTCTATGTCTAACTTATGTCACTTTGCATAATGCCCTTGAGGCCCATACATGCTGTCTTCAAATGGCAGGATTTCCTTCCTTCTTGTGGCTGAATACACACACACACACACACACACACACACACACACACACACACACACAGAGTCCCTTCTTTATTCATTTATCTGTTGATGGACGCTTAAGAACTAACTAGTAATTGGGTGCCTAGGTGGCTCAGTTGTTAAGTATCTGACTTCAGCTCAGGTCATGATTTGATGGTTTGCGAGTTCAAATCCCATGTTGGGTGAGCTCATTCCCTGCTTTGGGTAATTTGAGACCCACTTTGAGTAAAAAAAACCCCATGAGCCCTGCTTTGGGTAAGACCTGCTTCTCTCTCTCTGTCTCTGTCTCTCTGTCTCTCTTGGCCTCCTCACTCACTTGTGCCCTCTCTCTCTCAAAAAAAAAAAAAAGAACTATTAACTGTGTGATGTGATGGACATGTTGGCTAATGCTTGGTGGTAATCATTTTGTAATATATTAAGTGTATCAAGTCAACATTGTGTACACATTAAACTTGCACAACATTATATGTTGATTATATTTCAATAAAGCTGGGAAACCAGGAATATGCTGGTAGAATACAAATGTATGCATAAAAGCATTTGTGTTTGTGTAATACAAATGAGATTCCCAATAGTCAAAGCAGAGAAAACAAGATGATTAAAACAGTATATTATTTTAAGAAACTTATTTAGATTTTGTTTACAAACCCAGCATCTGGAGAAGGAATCATTCTACTTATTGAAGCCTTATTCTTTGTATTTTAACATATATAATGTTATTTAATGTTAACAATAACCTATAAGATGTAAAGTATTATTCCAATTTTACAGGATGCTGAGGTCTAAGGATATTTAATACCCTACATAACACAGATCAAGTGTTCTAATACAGCATACTCATTTGTGTGCTCATTTATCAAAATTTGATTAAGGATATGTGTGTCAGGAACTGTGTTTGGCACTTAGGTCTAGAAGCAAATGGAGCACCTGTGTGGCTCAGTTGGTTAAGTGTCTGACTTCAGGTCATGATGTCATGGTTTGTGATTTTGAGCCCCATATTGGGCTCTGTGGTGACAGCTCAGAGACTGGAGCCAGTTTTGGATTCTGTGTGTGTGTCTCTCTCTCTGCCCCCCACCCCTCGTCAAATAAAAAAATAAACATTAAAAAAACAAGAAACAAAGTAGGAGGCAAAGTTTGATAGCACCAATTAGCAAACACAGATGACTTAATGGTATTGATCTATCTCCCTGCTATTGCCACAAGCTCACCCCACATCTTACAAACTCCTCTGCATTTTGTTTCAGCAGAACTGAGCTCAACCTCTGTCCTCTGGTTAGAGAGCCCTGAATACAGTCTTTTCTTTGCCTTTAATTTGCCTTTAATTTGTGTGTTGCATTTTCTTCTTTGACAGTGGTGGAGACAGATAAAAAGCTTAGAAGAAAAACATTTTACACTGAAAATACTCAGAAGTAAATGAATGGGATAGAGAAAGGCAGAAGGGGAGAAATATTTAAAGAGTTGACTCAAGCCTGGCCTCTCTGAGGAGGTGACATATAACTGGAGGCTGAGGTTATATGAGGAGGTGACGTATAACTTGAAGGAGAAAGGTCCTATGAAGAGCCAGTAGAGAAAAGTAACAGAGGGAACAGAAGGCATAAAGGCACAGGTCAGGAAAAACCCCGATGGATTCAATGAAGCCAGAAGGTCAGCGCAGGGCTACTGTTATTACTCAGACAAGAACTGACGGTGTTGTAGGCAACACTGCAGCAGAAAAGATGGAGAGGGTTAGACAGGTTCAGGACACGTTTTGGAGGCAGACTCAACTGGATTTATCACTGAGTCAGTTTAAGAAACTTGGCAGACTGTGTTATCCTTTCTCAACCTGGGAAAGATTGGGAGGAAGAGGTTCTAGAGGGAAATCTTGTGTTCAGTTTTGGACAAGATGGCATTAGGATGCTTGTGACACAATCAAAAACACCTTCACGGGTGACTGAATAGTCTTACTGAGGAGAACACTAAAGAGAGGGTTTGCTACAAAAGTAAGTCCAGGAGTTGTAAGCGTGCTGATGGCAATAAAACCATTGAAACGGTGAGATCTTTAGGGAGTGAATGGAGAGAGAGAGATGAAATGGAGGCCAGTCTTGGGGATTCTAGAATTGTAGACAGAAGGGAAGAGGAGGAGAAAGCAAAATAGTTTGGTCAGATGTGGATAGGAGACACAGCTCGAAACTATACGTAGCTCTGACTCTGGGCCCCAGCTTGCCACTTACTTTGTATGGCATTTGTACTAGTTTGCTAGGGCTGTCATAACAAAATACCACACACTAGGAGGCTTAAAGAACAAACATTTATTTTCTCACAATTCTGGAGGCTAGGAGTCCAAGGTCAAGGTATCAACACATTTGATTTCTCCCAAGGTCACTTTTTTTAAGTTAATCTATTTATTTTGGGAGATCAAGCAAGTGAGCAAGTGAGCGAGTAAGCGACTGTGAACTGGGAGGGGGCAAAGAGAAAAGTAGAGAGATGGGGGGAGGAGGGGAAAAGAGAGAGGGGGGAGAGAAACCCAAGAATGCTCCCCAACTGCCATTGCAGAGCCCAATTCGGTGCTCAATCTCATGAATCTAGAGATCATGATCTGAGCTGAGATAAAGAGTTGGAAGCTTAACTGACTGAGATACCTAAGAGCACTATGAAGCCACTTTCTTGACTTTGCAGATGGTTACCTTTATGTTGTCTTCTCACATGGTTATCCCTCTGTCTGTGTTGCTGGAGACTTAATTTCTTCTTCTTATAAGAATACCTGTCATATTGGATTATGGCGCACCAATATGACCTCGTTTTAATTTTATCACCTCTTTAAAGACTATCTCCCAATATTGTCACATTTTGAGGAACTGTGGATTAGGATTTCAACAGGTGAATTTTGGGGGAATGAATTAGCTCATAGCAACATTGAACAATCTATTTAAACTTTGCAAATTGCATCTGTAAAATGGAGTAGCACAGTTTCTAGAGAAACTTTTTAATCATTTTTCATAGAGTTGATATTTAAACACAGGTTTACCTGAATGGAAAGTTGATTTTTTCCTCCTGTGTCATGTTACATTAGAAATCTGTTAATTTAAATAAGCTTAATTATCTTAATGACTTTAGCATATATAACTATTTATCCTCAGATGTTCAAGAGAACATTTTAAAGCTTTATGGACATGGTGATGAGAACATTTAAAGATATAAAAATTCATCTTAGTTTTTATGAATGTCTTCTCTCTCTTTTGAAACTCCCCAAGTGCCAAATATGACATATGGCCCAATTAATAAATATGCTATTAATGGGGATGACAATGATTATTCCACTCATGTGTTTCGTACCTATAGGAAATACTTCAATAATTTAACAGCTTTCTGGAAATTTAAAAATGCATGAGAATAAAGAAATCATTTTTATTTTTCTCAGCTGCTGCTTAAATTATCTTGTCCAAAACGTTTATTTTTTTGTTCAATCCTGACTGCTAAGGCATATTTGCAAGAACAAGTTGTAGCTGAACATCCTGAACTATTTGATCTCCAAGTCCCAACGTCTGCCATCAGGAACTCAATTTTACCTGTCAAAGCTCAAACTGAAATAAAATGCACAAACAGACCCATCTTGGTAATCATGACAAGCCTACTTTTGTCTTAAATGCCATGACTGTAGTTGGCTTAGGTCATAGATTGCAAAATCAAGCTGGCTTTCCAAGGAGGAAAAAGAGATGAAAAGAAATAACCACAGGGCAAGTCTGATTTGGGACAGGGATGCTTTCCCAGTCCACTTGCTCCTCATCTATGCATTTTTCCCTTCCCCAGCTTTGTCTCTCTTAAAAATCCCTTCGTTTTCTTTCTGTGTGAAACTCTATTTGAAATTAGTTGTCAGAAAATGGCATTTCCAGAAGTCATGTTCAGGTTTTTAAGGTGTTTTATGTATTCTAGGATTTTATTGTCTTTCAAGTTAAAAAAGATAGTCTTTCCTTTCTTCATAAATGGTTATGTTCGTGGGCTAATTTTCCTCTTTTGTTTTTTGTTTTTAAAGGTAGAAACTCTGCAAGTTGCATTGTAGTAGCTTTGTATGGCTGTCTGGTTCTTAGGCTACTGAAAACAAAATAGTCATAAATTAGATGTTTTAGACACTTTCTAAGAAGGAACTACATCAAAGAAATATTAAGGCTTCTGTGGTTTGGAGGCATGGTCACTGGCAAGGGGCAGGTACCAGACTTTTTAAAAAGGTGAAATGACAGTTTTGAATATTTCACACAAATAAAATAGTGCATTTAAGACATTTTTAAATCTGGTACACTTTTATTCTACTCTTCAGGGTGCACCTTTGTTATAACTGCTCAGATTCCTTCAAAATTTAATGAGAAACTGGAATTAGTAATTGTTTAGAGTTGCACACTCACAATCTTTATTTTATTACTGAAGATTAAATGACACCCAAGTAGCTTCCCTGGAATTTAATTTAAGCTTTTTCATTTATAGAAGAAGAAATCACAACTCATTAGGTTTTGCAATATATGAGATCAATTTTATCTAATCCCTTTAAATTCATAAAACCAGCTTCCTCTGAATAGACTAATACACAAACATATTTCTTTTTATTTTCCATTGCAGAACTTCATTAAAATATAATCTGAAGAAAATGAATAAACTTCCTAGCACAAGGAGGGAGCATTTTAATGGTTTCATTACAGACATCCTGCCAATAGTAACTACTACTGGAGCCTTCTCAATTGCTAGATCAGGCTTCCCAAATTAAATGGAATAATCAATTGCTGAGTATTTTAAGTCAGGCACAACTTGGGAGTTGTGAATAAGAATATCTGCAGAACATGGCTTCTCACTTCAAGAAATGTCAATCTAAGTGTAAGGCATTGGACAAATACACATATGAATATAATTTGAAAAAAAAATGGCCAAAATAGAAATTAAAACTGCTATGAAGCCTATAGGCAAAAAAAAAAAAAAAAGGATATGATTAATGCGACACAGGTATCAAACAAGGCTTTAGAAAAAGATGGCATTTGAATTGGTCTTTGTAAAGATTAGGAATCTGACAAATGAATGTTCAAAAGGAGGTCCTTCCAGAGGGTCAAGAATTGTGGTAGAAAAATGTGGAATAAGTTTGTAAAACAGTGCTTTTGTATTATTCTGTGTCATCAGCACAACTGTTCTTCAGAGTACCTGTGGAAGTCATCAATGCTGAGGTCATGAGGTAGGGTAACTGACTGAAGTTTCAGAGCATATTTCTCCATGGTTAATGTTGCTGGCAGAAGTATCCTCAGAGGTACCTATAGGATCCTATTTCTAACTTGCCATAAAATCTGGTGTAGGTTTCCAAATGTCAGAGTATATACAGTTGAACAGATTTATAAACTATGTCAAGATAATATGTGGCCAAAAATCTGTCTTTTTTCTTTTAGGGAATGAATACACATTAACATTTAATTTTTACTCTTTGGAGTGTGTGTGTGTGTGTGTGTGTGTGTGTGTGTGTGTGCGTGTGCATAGTGGACAGACACACACACATACATTAAAAAATCAAAAACAGTTGAAGAAGGTATTAGTCTAAGTTTCATTGACTAAATACTGGATTTACTACCAAGGACTCTGGAATTGAGGGAGGAGGTGAGTAGGAACCTAAAGAATTGTGACACATTCATCAAGTTCCTTAATGGGGGATCAGACCTAGGAACTTAGCAAGATGCAGTGACTAAGAAATTCAAGAGATTAAAACAATCCAGCTAGCTCAGGTATGAGTTCTGGTCTTTTAGTTGCCATGAGTCAAGCTTGCTGTTTCACATACTTAAAGGATAATTACTTTAATTAAGGCAGGTGTAAAGAGTGAATTCTGGGACCAAGAGGGAAAAAGGAGAGGGAAAAAAGAATTATTTTTCTGTGTTCTGGCTGAGTTAACACAGGGATTGTGATTTTGGAAATATCTTCCTGGATGAAGCACGCCTGCTGCCTTTCTCTGTGCCTGGCTCTGTTAGGATGGATGTTAACATATGGAATTCCAAAATTGTGTTTAGTTTTCAGTTTAGTCTTCTGGCCTAGAATAAATGAAAAGAAAATGATTCTTCTAAATTCATAATTACTTATAAAGCTACAACGGAATGAAAATTTAGTTTTTCACGAATAGCATGACATACTTGGTAAGAGAGCTATAAACGTGAAGGCAGGAGAATGAAGAATCTAGCTATTTGGAAGGTCTGGCCTACTGATAGTCTTGCCTGGGACCCGTGAAATGATCTCCAAACTGGTATTCCTGGTCCCAAGAATATCTACATCTCCTACACATGACATGCTGCTAGTGACTTGAAAGCATCCTTTTTACAAAATATCAAAAATAAAACAACAACAACAAACTCTTCAATTATTCTCTGTGGCCTACAAAGTAATCTTCAGACTCTTTAATATTCAGTGTTCTCCAAATGCAGCTTCTTCTTCAATATTCTCTAATACTTTGTTCAACCACTCTTTCAACCATTCAGCATTTTCCGCCACCTACTCTGTGTGGTGGAGAAACATTCCTTGTGGTCACAGGGAGACATTCTGTGTCTCTACACAGTCTTCTGTCTTAGCCCAACTGGTTGCTCAATAGTTACAGGGTTTTGCTCAAGCTCTCCATCTGTCAATATGTTATATATTCTTTCAGTGGAATATTATCCATTCTTAAAGGCCAAATTCAAGCCCCACATCTTCCTCAAGCATAAAGTCTGTGGGGTTACACGAAATTCCATATATTGTGCTATTCCTTGATTATAGTCTTTTTGTGTTGACACTTAATTCTTGCTTGTCAGTCTCTGCTTTTTCCTGTCACTTAGCTAATTTATATAGATTTATTTCTGTTAGCCTTTTCCTTCACAAATCAATGTCTCTATTCCATTCATCATTCTTGTCTTCCTTCTTTGAACATAACCTAATTTGTCTTAATTTCATGACATGGAAGTTTCCAGAGTAAGGTATTCCAGGTGGACTCATATCAAAATTCTGTACAGTCTTATCTATCTCTTTGTTTTAACTGAATTCAGCCATAAATGTTCAGATTTCATTCTTACAGCTTCTTATGCATATTTCTATCTGACCACATCATATAACCAGGGACCATCTAGGAATCTATTTTACTAGGTTGTGAGCTTTGTGGCAGAGTGTTTGCAGTCATCCATTTGAAATTTTTTGAATTGAATGTTATGTGTCTGTGGCAATTTCTGCTATAATAGGTATTGTTATTACTTTTTGTAGGAAAAAATATATTAAAAATTTCGAACACCTGAATATTAATATTAGAATGTTTAGGCCATTATCATTGCTATGTTGGAGGCACCTGGGTGGCTCAGTTGGTTGAGTGTCTGACTTTGGGTCCAGTCATGATCTCATGGTTTGGGAGTTCAAGCCCCACGTTGGGCTTCGCACCGATAGTGCCCGGCCTGCTTCAGATTCTCTGTCTCATTCTCTCTCTGCTTCTCCCCCACTCACGTGCATACACACTCTCTCTCACTCTCTCAAAAATAAATAAATATTAAAAAATAAAACAATTGCTATGTTGGGTTAGACTTTTCTGCCAGTAAATTTTTTTTAATGTTTATTTACTTTTTGAGAGAGAGAGCAAGCTGGAGATGGGCAGAGACAGAGGGGAAGAGAGAGAATCCTAAGCAGGCTCCGCAATCTCATCATAGAGTCCAATGAGGGGCTTGAACCCATAAACCGAGATATCATGAAATGAGCTGAAATCAAGAGTCAGACGCTTAATTGAGCCACCCAGGGGTCCCTCGACTTTTCTGCCAATATTGATATTTATTGCCTCTCAGTTCTAAATCCCCTTTTTTTTGCCCTTGCTTTGTGATAATGGAACTAGATCCTATAAACACTGCCCATTTGTCAGTTGGCACTATGTTAGTGATGGTCAGAGGGCACTGGAGGAAAACCACAAGGCAGAGAAGAGAAAGCAGCTTCTTTTCCAGATTCCCTTGGGCTTTTCTCCTTGCTCATCTGGCACTGCTGTCAGCAGCATGTAGAAGAGCCAGTGATGCTCACTGGCACCCCATTGTCCCAGGCCACCAACACCCCCACAGATTTCTCTTCCATCCAGTAGGCTGCAGCCACACCCTCTCCTCAGCCTCAGAGAGAGAGGCTCTGCAAGTTTCTTCCTTCCTTGGAGTCTCCCTCAGCCACAGAGACAGTACTTGTTCCCTACATTTTCTATTCTGGTATTCTTTTGTAGTCTTTTAATGTAGTTAATGATGGGGATGCCTGGGTGGCTCAGTCGGTTGAGCGACCTACTTCGGCTCAGGTCATGATCACATGGTTCGTGGGTTCGAGCCCCGCATCCGGCTCTGTGCTGACAGCTAGCTCAGAGCCTGGAGCCTGTTTCAGATTCTGTACCTCCCTCTCTCTCTGACCCTCCCCTGCTCACGCTGTCTCTCTCTCTCTCTCTCTCTCTCTCTCAGAAATAAATAAATAAAACATTAAAAAAATTAGAAAAAATAAAGTAGTTAACCATGTATTTTACTAGTTAATAATTCTTCATATTAAATTTTCTCTGTTAAAAATGACTGGACCTTGCCTGATACACCCCTGTTCAGGCATTCTTTTTTCTACATGTTTGAGAATGACCAAATGTGACATATAGTCAAAGGGCATAGGCTGTCCATTTGTCAATAAACCTTTCTCATAGCTTGAATAGTTATTGTTTTATTATTATACTTTTTGTCTTGTTGGAGCACAATAATTTTTCTAAGGTTTTCCTTCAAGCCTAAATATATCCACTGCACATGTTCATCATCAAACAAAAATGTTTGAGAGTGATGTCAAAAGAAACAGAAACAACAATAACAACAATAATGTTTATAATATTAATATTTACTGAATGTTTAGCATTTATCAGTCGCTGTTCCAAGTGCTTTAAGTCAAATCATTTCGTGGTCTTACAAGTCCTATGAGTTAGTGTTAATATTATCCTGATCTTATAAGCGAGAGAACCAAGGGCATCGATATGATTAATTCAAGCAGGGCATAACCCACATTGTCTATGGCTTACCAGATATTTCTGTAAGAAATATTAGGTATTCTTGCCAATTGCTACCACTACCAGAAGTAGAAGTTAGAAATAAGCTACCACTACCACTACCATAAGACTAGTGAAATCTTAGTGGGCATTAATTAAAGAGTAGTTTGTTTAAAAGAGTAGATAATAATTCCACTGGACTCTTAACTTTTTAGACATCTCTGGAAATAATTTAGCATATTTCAGTAAAGTTTCATAAGGATATTAACAAACTGGAATGCATAATAATGAAAGAAATTAGGATGGCAATAAGCCTAAAATAATGACTCTGTATTAAAATGGTTGAATGAAATAAGGATGTTTGGTCTAGAGAAGAAAGCCTTTGGGAAAGAAGGCAGCTAACTATTTAATTATTTGAAAGGTTGTCGAGTGAAAGAGGCGTTGAATTTATTCACTGTGGATCCAGAAGGCAAAATAAGCTTTAAAGAGTAGTAATTATAAAGAACAATGTTACTGCTAAATGTAACAAAGAAAGAGAATAATGAGTTCCAAGTATCTTGAGTGTCTAGTAGTTTTGGCAAGAAAATAGAATCATAGAAAGAAAAATATCATGACTAAGCACTGTATGATCTAGTGTAACAGATACATGTGCTTCAAGAGGAGGCTGAAAGTCATTTGTTAGGGATTTTGTAGAGAAGAGAATCGATGCATTACATAGTTCTGGGATATCTTCCAAGTTGAACTTTCATGATTTTATTAAATCACATTACTTTGTTAAAATGTAACATTTAACTATTCACCTACGGGTTTTTGGAAACATGGTGACCTTAATCTTGTTCCTTTTCTGCTTAGCACCAATTCCAGTCTCTTTGACTCTTCTAGACCAAACTGATGCAGAATTAAAGAAGAAATCAAAATTTAACTTTCATGTCACCTAAAAATAAAAAGTTTCTTCCGAAACCTATGGGACACACTAAGAACTAGACTCAGAAAAATATGTACCTTATAGTTTATTTATTTATTTATTTTTTTAATGTTTTTTTTATTTCTAGGAGAGAGAGAGAGACAGCATGAGCAGGTGAGGGTCAGAGAGAGAGGGAGTTACAAACTGTGAAACAGGCTCCAGGCTCTGAGCTGGCAGTCAGCACAGAGCCCAACGCGAGCTCGAACCCACGAACCGCGAGATCATGACCTAAGCGAAAGTCGGACGCTTAACCGACTAAGCCACCCAGGCGTCCCGAAAAATATATACCTTAAACGTGTTCATTAATACAGACTAAAGATGGAGAAGAAGGGAATTCAGTCTTTATCTTACTGGAAAAAAGAACAACACAATAAGCCAAAGTAAACTAGGGAGAGGAAACTAATATCAGGCTCAAGTCTAAAACATCTATCAGTGTGATCTGGCACAAAAACAAATGAAAGGAGAAAAAATATGATTTTCATCAGTAGATGCTGAAGAGGTATTTGATAAAATTAAGAGGCATTCCTTGTGATATATTATAAGCAAAATAGTCAGAAGAAAACTACTTAGATACGTGCCCCAAACAAAAAAGAATACTGAATGTTTCTTCCATTTCTTATTGACTTGATTTATACTGTCAATAAATACCTTCATGTGTGCCATCGTGTACAAACATAGCTTATTGTTGTATTCTGTATTTTATTCTCACTGAATTGCCAATTCTCATCCCTAAATTACGCATTTGTAGAAGAAAGCATCTCCTTCATAATTACTATTATTCAAATTTTAAAAATAATATTCTCGTCTCTAGATCTGATCTCAGGGTTTTCCCACAATTATCATTTTTTCCTATAGTCTTTCTCAGAAAATCACTTAGTCCCTTCATGAAGTTTTCAGTTAAAGAACATGATTAAATAGTTGTTAAACATATGTTTATAAATTAGGTTGATCCTTCTGATGCTGGTGTCCAGAATCAAAGCAAAGTTAGTAGCTTTTTTTATAAAAAAAAACCCCTGTCTGGGTTTGGTACATCATAAACCATATTTTCTCTTGATGTCTTTCTGTTACCTTCACAAACAAAAGATGACACAGCTGAAGACAGAGTTTTTGTTATAATCTTTTCTCTCAAAAATATCTGTTATTGACTTCCTAGTATTGCACATCACAGAAAAAACCAAGTCCAACTTTAGTTTTTCTCTTAAAGTTACCCTTTTTTTGGGGGCGGGGGGAAGGCTGGATACCAATATAATTCTTTACATTTCAAATTGTAAAAACCTCATTTATAAAATCAATAATTATATTTTATCATTCATTGTTTATTCTTTTGTGTTCTGTAATATTGTTCTCTGTGTTCTTCACAGAGAAATTCCGTGTTCTCTGTGGCAATATCTATTATTTATAGATTAGGCTTTATGAACTTAACATCCATTTCTCTTTCCTTGTTCTCATTTTGCCACTTTCCTCTATTTTACTCAGGAAATGTTTATCAACTTTTTCCCTAATATCATTTATTGGCTTCCCCTTGCCCCCAGGATACTATCAAATGTGCCATTTACTTCTTCATGTGAGGCATTGTATTGAATCTGGAGTTCAGTGAAGGATCAACTGATATTTTCTACATTAGTCTCTTCTTACTATCACCTATGAATATTCTTTAGAGGGACTCTCTTTCAGAGCCTAACTGAGCTAAATTAACAGACATTTTCTTTAATATTCTTCAGTGTCCAAAATTAAACTTTTTGTTTTTATTTTTAAATTGAGATAAAATTGGCATATAACGTTGTTGTATTCATTTTAGGTGAACAGCATAATGATTTGATATATTACAAAATGATTACCAGAGTAAGTTTAGTTCACATCCATCACCACACATAATTATAAACTTGTTTTTCTTTGTGATGAGAACTTTTAAGATCTTCTCTCTTAGCAACTTTCAAATATACAATACAGTAAAATTAACTATAATCATTAAAGTCACCAGGATTTATTTATCTTCTACCTGGAAGTGTGTGCATTTCCACCACCTATTCATTTTGAGCAGGATTAAATCTTACTCAGAGGAATGAGTTCTTGTTCAGCCCTCCCGATATTGCTGGGCTTACTTGTAGTGAAGAATCTTTTCATAAGCTGCCAGGCTTTTTCTCATCAGTTCTTTTCTAAGTCAATAATCAGTGTTTACATTATTATGACTATGTAAATATTATTTACAGTTGAGCAGTAGACTGTGATTACATTTCTTTCTTGTACAAATTGTTTACTTGTCCTTTATAACAGCTTCAGTTTTGATTCTTCTGGAGTTTTCCATTGTCCTACTGTACCCTGGACGGGTTCCCTCTGGGTCTGCTACAAAGCTACCATCCTGGCATTTTTCTTCACCAGCCACTTGGGACTTTTTTCTTTTTGTGTTAGATACTTTTTTTTTTTTTGGTTCATTCCAAGATTTTGGTGGAATGAGCATCAGTAGATTTCTTAGAAAGGATCTGTTAATCCTTCGATTTCTGAAAATACAGTTGATTCTCATTATTCATGGATTCTGTATTTGGGAATTTGCAAAGATTACTTATAACTCTCAAATCAATGCTTGCAGTGCTTTCGTGGTCATTCACAGACATGCCCAGAGTGGCAAAAATTTGTGTTGCTGAAGCCGCACACTCCCAGCTGAGATTAAGGTGGTGTGCCAGTTTCTTTGTTCAGGTCTGACACGACAGATAAGTATACTTTTTGTGGTATACTTGTGTCACACTTTTTGCATTTTTGTGCTTTGCATTGGTGATTTTCCTGCTTGGAATGGCTCCTAAGAAGTATGCCAAAGTGCTGCTTCAGTTTCCTAAGTACAAAAGGCTGTGATGTGCCTTAAGGGGTAAAACACGTGTGTCAAATGAGCTTCCTTCAGGCAAGAATTATAGTGAGGTTGGCCATGAGTTCAATGTTAATGAATCAATGATATATATGAAATCAGCTATCTTCAAACAAAACACGCAAAGCAAGGTTATGGATTAATTGGTTAATGAAAATATTGTGGCCAGAGGCTCACAGGAACCTAATCCTATATCCAGTGGTTCAGTATTTGCTAATGATGTGGTGGCAGTGACTTTATAGGACCAAACTACCACAAAAATAAGAGTGAATTGGATCTTTTCCTTATCTTTATGCTTGATTGACAAAGTGTTTTGTAGAACTGATGGTCTGGATCTTCAGGTAGAATATCACTTTCTTTCAGAATTCTGAGGGCATTTCTTTGTCTGCAATTTCCTGATGTTGAGAAATTTGATGTCATTTTGATTGTGAGTCTGTGTATGTGGCTTTTATTCCTCTGCTTGAAGGTTTAAGGTCTTCTTATCTATAGTAATTAATCTGCCTTACTCTGGATCATCTTTCATTCTCTGTGCTGAACATATTTCTATGTGAAAACTTTTTTGTTTCAGTTTTAGGACATTTTTTGCATTAATTATTTGATAACATTCTGTTTTCTCCTTGTAAAACAGTTATTACTAGATATTGCTCTCTGGGAGTAAGTCTCTAATTATTTTTAAATCTTTACTTTTCCCATCACTTTGTCTTTGTGATCTTTTAAATTTATAATCCAAACTTCCATTGAACTTTTCTTTTCTGCTATGTTTTTAATTTCTAAGAATTTAACCTTTGTTTTGAAGGTTTTTTGGTTTATTTTATACTCCTTATACTCCTTGTATTCTATACTTACTATATTTCCTATACTCCTTATACTCCTTGTATTTTATACTTCTTATATTTACTTCTGCAATTCTGATTTTCTCTGGGGTTTTCTTCCTTTCATGTTAGAGTATTTTCTCAAATATCAGTGATCCTTTGCTGCTAAGTCATAATTCCAAGCATGCCACCAAAAACCTGACGTGTGTGTGTGTGTGTGTGTGCGCGCGTGTGCGTGCACGTGCACAGGTGCATACATATGCAGGGCTTGTTGACTGGAGGGTCTCATTGGGGTGTGATGGGACAGGGTCCTAAGGGTTTACCGGGATTGCAAAATGTCAGTATTACCAGATCTTCTGAGATGGCCAATTTTCTTAGAGAGGATAAACTGCTAAGTCTTTAAAAAATTTTTTTTTAATGTTTATTTTTGAGAGACAGAGAATGAGTGGAGGAGGGGCAGAGAGAGGAGACACAGAATCTGAAGCAGGCTCTAGGCTCTGAGCTGTTAGCATGAGGCCCAATGCGGGGCTTTAACTCACTACTGTGAGATCATGACCTGAACCAAAGTTGGATGCTCAACTGACTGGGCCACCCAGGTGTTCCCAGACTGCCAAGTCTTTTAATTAAAGAAAAATCTCATCCTGGTCTAATATTGAAAAATAATGGCATTTTAGGGTTGCCCTAATTTTTCCATAGGCCATTAAGATGGTGGCAGAATTCCCCGTCCCACCCCCTGCCCCTAACTGTGAAACTAAAGGATGGGTTGGAGTGTTAGGAATTAATGTAATTTCTGGCACTCAGCAAACATTTCACATATATTAATTTTCTTCCTCATGGTAGAAACTCTTGCAAAGCAAAGGGAGTTGCCGAAGACCAGACAAGAGAACATAAGCTCCTTTTTGAAGGCATACATGTTTTTATTTTTTTTGATATCTCCTAACTTTATTATTATTTTTTTTTACAAAGTTTATTGTCAAATTAGTTTCCACATAACACCCAGTGCTCATCCCCACAAGTGTCCTCCTCCATGCCCATCCCTCCTCCCCCCTACATCCATCAGTCCTCAGTTTTTGTCAGCATTCAAGAGTCTCTCATGGTTTGCCTCTCTCCCTTTCCCCCACCATTTCCGCCCTTCTTCTCCCCTTGGTCCTCTGTTAAGTTCCTCCTAATCCTCCTATACGTGCAAACATATGATATTTGTCCTTCTCTGCCTGACTTATTTCGCTCAGCATAACACCCTCAAGGTCCATCCATGTTGCTACACATGGCCAGATTTCATTGTTTCTCATTGCCATGTAGTATTCCATGGTATTGGTAAACCACATCTTCTTGATCCATTCGTCTGTTGATGGACACTTAGGCTCTTTCCATGTTTTAGCTATTGTGGAGAGTGCTGCTATGAACATTGGGGTACATGTGCTCCTATGCATCAGCATTTCTGGCATACATGTTTTTAAAATGAAGAAAAAGAGAGAGAAGCAGAAGTCAGGAGAAGAGGTGAGGAAGAGAGGGGAGAGGAAGTGAGAGAAGGATAATGGGAGGAGGGAGAGGAAGAAAGAGGGAAAGGAAGAGGAGGAGGGTGAGGAGGAAAGAAAAGAATCAGGAGAGGGAAGGAGGGGAAAGGAGGCAGGTGAAGGGGAGAGGAGATGCGAGGAGCTGAAGAAGGGTTGAGCACAGGGTTTCTCAGTGTCCTGTGATGTGGATTCTGGTTAATTTGCCAGTTGTGTTATTCAGTGTCTCTTCTAGGTTACCTGTGGTGCAGCCAAATGGCACTACTAGTTATCTCCAGGATAGAAACTCAACCTACCTGACGGTGTTCCATCATGATCTTATTTTTTTTAATAACTTGTCTTTCAAGAATTATCAAGTAATGCCTGACATCACAAATATTTGCTTATTTTTAGTTTTTTCTCTTATAGCAGGTTAGAGTTGCCAAACAATGCCTCGTATTATAGATACCAGCTTCTTTGTGTTTATTCTCTGTGTGAGATGGCAAGGTCTTTAAAGGCAAAGACTTAGTCTTGTCCAAAACTTCTCAATTACTGTAGGGAAGGACCAGCTTTTCATTTTAAAAATTTCCCATCCATTACAGACTGTTAGTTTTACAAAATACAAAATGGTACACTTAGATGTCGAAGCAGGAGAAAAATGCTATAAAAGGTTCTAGATGCTTTCTCTTTTTTGTATTTTACTAGTCACACTGGTAAAAATCAGTTCAGGATTGGCACTGCTTTACTGAATCCACTATCTTACTTTGATCCTGGAAATGTGATTCGAGAAGAATTTTGTATGGAATAAATTAAATCTCATCCAAATGTAATTAAATTGATAATCAGAAACAAAGATAAAGATGCTGGATCTTGATTATAATGAAATGGCATCATAATATCCACTTCTTGTTTTTAACCCTTGGTTTGTACTTTTTGGAGGTTTAAATATTAAGCAGTGAGCAATGTTCTCAAAAATAATGAGAGTTGCAGAATTTTTTTCAATCAATTTGACATTTAAGTCTAAATAGTTTGGGGCCACCCTTCATCCATTATTGTCAAAAGTAACGTTTGACTTTACTAAATTCTCCAGCAATGATAATTTGGTGTTGTGATCTTTGTAATATGGAAGGAAAGCTTAATATTCAATCATAGTAATAGGAAACTATTTCTGACTAGCAGCCTGGTTTTAAAACAGGGTCTGACATTGTTATCACATAGTATTACGCACACACACTCACAATGGTCTGCACATAATGAATTGGTGCACTTACTGAAATTGGACAATTGTTCAGTGAATGAAGGGCAGCAAGGCCATCAAATTACTTCTTGTGAACTTCAAACCAAAAATTGGTAACTGAAGAAAATAGGAATGACTGTTTTGATTTATTGGGAAGCCCCCTAATCCCTGACTTGGTGGTCTGACATGGGAATCTGGGGTGCTCAGCATGCCATGGATCTACTGAGATTCATTTTGGTCAACAAGGCCCATGATTAAGGAACACATTTTTAAAATAACTTCTTTAGGAAGCCTCACTTTTTTTATGAATATGTCTTTCTTTTTAAAAAAAATTTTTTTTTAATGTTTTATTTATTTCTGAGAGAGAGAGAGAGAGAGCGTGAGCAGGAGAGGGTCAGAGAGAGAGGGAGACACAGAATCTGAAATACGCTCCAGGCTCCAAGCTAGCTGTCAGCACAGAGTCCGATGTGGGGCTCAAACCCACGAACCATGAGATCATGACCTGAGCTGAAGTCAGAAGCTTTTAACCGACTGAGCCACCCAGGCGCCCCAGAGAGTCTCACTTTTTAAAAGGTTTTCAAGATTTTTAGTATCCAATTGGGCTGTAACATACACTTCACTGAAATACCGCCAGCACAATATGATAATTTAACCAAGATCTGGGAGAAATGTCTCTTCAAGTGTTTCATCTTTTTATGCTTTTCATTGAAGCGATAGTCCAGGGTCGTCTACTGTTGCGTTAAACCAGAGGCATGTTGGTTATGTTATCTTGAATTTGAACGTGGCCTGCAGGTTCCAATGGTAAGTTCTGAATGTGGTCTAATTAAAATTTCACCAAAGAAATACTGTTTCTGAAAATATGCAACATTTGGGGGTTGATTTTTCATTTTATTTTATTTTTATTTAAAAATTTTTAATGTTTTATTTATTTCTGAGAGAGAGAGAGAGAGAGACAGTGTGAGCAAGAAGGGTAGGAGAGAGAGGGAGATACAGAATCTGAAGCAGACTCCAGGCTCCGAGCTAGCTGTCAGCACAGAGCCTGACACCGGGCTTGAACATACAAGCCGTGAGATCATGACCTAAGCCGAAGTCGGATGCTTAACCGACTGAGCCATGCAGGTGCCCCCAGGCTTTTCATTTTAATATCTACTTTAGTTGGCCTGCCAAAATAAAGTTGTTCAATATATTTTTTTTTTGCCCTGATTAGCTCCTAAAGTGTAAACGATACTTGGCTTTTGCTAATATTTGGCAGCTATCGATTATACTGTGATAACTGATTTGTTCTGTAGAGTTAAGTGGGGAATCTTTAGAATCAGAAGTATTCTGCACTTTGAAAATGTCATTAAGTGTGTTGAAAAGGTCACATGTTGAGATTGATGAAATAAAAATCAGTCATTCTTGGCTGGATGAACAGAATTTAATTGGGAAGTGAGGCTTTAAAACTTTTGCCAGCAGTTTCATAATGCAAATCAGAGATTCACACTGCCTCTGGAAGCAATAAATAACTTTTTATGTACATGATTATTTTCCTGAATAATTAAAGCTATTATGTGGATGTTCATGATGATTCGAATGAACATGAAGCTCAGAAGAGAGCATGAAGCATCAGTATGCATGAAATTGACCACTCTTTAAGCAAAAGCCCTATCATGGACCCCATTCCAAAATGGCTACTAATGTGTCTGAGTCTTTATGGAGATGACATCACATTTCTGTGTCTTAGTTTTCCAGTATTAAAATAAGTACAATATCTATTTTCTCTATACCAGAATCAGTACAGATTTATTGAATAATAGAAAATAAAGGCTAATCAATAATTTGGACCCTTAAGAAGGGGTCCAGGAAATTATTTAGATAAGCAAGTATAATTCCACTGGAAAGCCCACTTTAGATACATTTATGGAGTTAAATACAAGAAAAATAAATTAGTTTTCTTTCCTTGGATGTGGGTTGACTTTAGTTGAATGAAATCAAGCACTTCATTTATTTTGTATATTTATTTCTACTGAGTGTTTTCAAGACAGATTTTAAAAGTATATGAAACTAAGATCTTACTTCCAATTAAGCAATAGCACTATCTTCATATAGCATTTCTACATACGACATATAAGTAATCTGATCCATCATTTCTATTTTATCCATGTTTATACCCAATAAATTTATCTTTCATAGGTCAGACTATCTGCCTGCCCTTTCCAGGATAGCTTGACACTTTAAAAATTCATGTGATTCAAAAGCAATGCTGGTGGTAATAAGGAAATTGTAGTAATTGGGTAAGTTAATATACCTGCCAAAGTTCTGATTGCTTTAAATTTGATTCCATAATATCATTTAAGATTACTTCTTCTCATGAGTGAGATTTTATGTATTACAAGTTCAGTTATTTATTTTCTTATGTATGGTTATTTGATGTCTATAAATTAGTTTGACTAATTTAAACTTGTATGATATGAAGTGATCATAAATCCTTTGTAGATTTTAAAGGACTTCCCATTAGACTTGCCTTTTTAATATAATTACATGGTGAGGATTGCTATGACTAAGAGTTTAGAGGATACAGTAATACAGGATACATTATTTAGCCAATGCTATTTAAGTTACAATTTTAACAGCATTCTTATCTTAAATAGACATCTAGCCATTAGGATATCAGGTTTGTTATTGGGTTGAATGGATTTAGTGATTGAATAGGTGTTTCTCGTCTCTGTCTCTCACTGTGTCTGTCTCTCTATCTGTCGGTCTCTCTGTGTCTCTCTGTCTTTCAATCACACACACACACACCAATGACAAATTGACTTTTAAATATCTTAATTTATTATGATCGAAGATCTCATCCAAATTCTGGGGTGGGGGGAGGTTACTTAAGATATATAATGATACCAATTCTCAAAGTAAAACTGATATGAACTGTGACATTTGGCTTAATGTGACACTTTATTATATGAATGAATTAGACAGTAGTGGAAGTGCTGATAACACTCTTTTGAAATATCATCAGCTATAAAGTCCTGCACCACTGCTTTCTTTACAAGCAGAACTTAAATAAATCTATTTAATGATCCTATGTATTTTCTTCCCTCTAAGTAACACTATACTCCTGCCTGCTATAATCTGCAATTACTTTCTTTTCCCTGAGGAGAACATTTCACTGAAGAAATAAAAGTCATTTCAGTCACCATGAGTCTCTCTGCTTCCTAAGACATTTTCAAATGGTAAGGACTGAGGAAGACTGTTTTTGATGACTCTATTTTATTATTGGAGCGTAATGAATTCTTGCTCCTTAAAAATGAGCCCCGGAACCCATGCATTCAAGACACCGCTGTCAAAATATATACATACATGATTGATGACCCAATTTATTGGCAATACTGTATATTTCATCATAGTGCAGTTTAAATGGTTTCGGCACGTACAGAAGGGGGCATTGACAGGTGCAGAAGTAAATAATGGGTTTAAGCTTTCAAATGTTTTTACAGCATTTCCCTGAGTGGCAGGTTGATAAATTAAAATTACAGTTGTAGCATCAGGCCCGAGAGCACAAGGCTTTAGATTACAAAAATAGCGCCGTGGAAACTTTGTGTACTCTCCAGAGAAGCAGCCTGGAGGGCCTAGGGAAAAAATGAAACGAGTGCACTTGCTAAAGGAATCATTAATTTTGCGGTAGCACTGTCTGAGTCTAAACAAATAAAAAAATGGATTTTTAGAAGAGGAAAATTGCCTTTATCCCCTTATCCCCTTTTCCCTGGAGACTCACAGAAAATTGAAACCACACCATCAAAAGATGGGCATTGAGTTGGCCATTAGTGGTTTCAGGATGTCAGATGGGCGTATTTAGAGCTTCAGGACAGTTTCTTGTTAACCTTCCCTTAGTTTTGATGCTACACCTGGAGTTTAGCCTGTCATGCTCTCACCATCACGCCACAAAGTTCAGCTGAGACACCCCTAAGATATACTCCATCACTCACTGACTCGAATACTCTCAAAAAATGTTATTTCCATCAGGCATTTCCATTATTTTTTTTCTTGTACAGATCTTATCAATGAAAATTATATATATTTAAGGTGTATAACATGACATTTTGATATACCTACACACTGTGAAATGATTACCATGATGAAGCTGATTAACATATCCAGCACCTCACAGAGTTATTTCTTTTGTGATGAGAACACTTTAAGTCTTTTTTTTTAAAAAGCGAATCTCTTTTCTTTTTCTTTTTTTTTAATGTTTTTAAAATTTATTTCTAGGAGAGAGAGAGAGAGACAGCGTGAGCAGGGGAGGGTCAGAGAGAGAGGGAGTCACAGTTTGAAACAGGCTCCAGGCTCTGAGCTGGCAGTCAGCACAGAGCCCGATGCGGGGCTCGAACCCAAGAACCGCGAGATCATGACCTAAGCGAAAGTCGGACGCTTAACTGACTAAGCCACCCAGGCGCCCCAAATTTAATTTATATTCTTTTTTTTTTATTATTTTATTTCTGAGAGAGAGAGAGAGAGAGACAGTGAGCAGGGAGGTCAGAGAGAGAGGGAGTTTGAAACAGGCTCCATTCTGAGCTGGCAGTCAACAGAGCCCCGTCGGGGCTCGAACCGACCGCGAAGAAAGTCGGCGCTTAACGACTAACCCACCCAAGCCAAAAAAGCAAATCTCAAGTATACAATATAGTGTTACTAATTAAAGTCATCATGCTCTGATTCTTATTTATCCTACATAAGTGAAACTTTGTCTCCCTAATTCTCCCTGGCAACCACCATTCTACTCCCTGTTTCTGAGCTCAGTTATTTTAGTTTCTGCCTATAAGTGAGATCGTGCAGTATTTGTCTTTCTATGTCTGGCATCTGACTTATTTCAAGTAGCATTATGTCCTTCAGGTTATTCCATGCTGTTGCAAATGGCAGCACTTCCTTCTTTTTAAAGGCTGGATAATATTCTATTATATAACATTATATAATATTTCATAAATATGACATTTTCTCTATCCATTTATCTGTTCATGGACACTTGGGTGTTTCTATCTCTGTCTTGGCTATTGTAAATAATGCTACTATGAACATGAGGAATGCTGATTATCTTTTCAAGTTAGTGTTTTCATTTCCTTTGGATAAATAGAAGTGGAGCTGCCGAATCATAGAGTAGTTCTATTTGTATTTTTTGAGGAACCTTCACACTGTTTTCTGCAGTGGCTATACCAATTTACATTCCCTCCCCCACTATAGTGCACAAAGATTCCCTTTTCTCCACACTTTCACCAGCATTCGTTATCATTTATCTTTTTGATAAGAGCCCTTCTAACAGGTGTGAGGTGATTTCATTCTGCTCAAGTCATGAATCTTTCCAAGTCATGCCTCAACTATTGCAACAGCTTTCAAGATGGCTCTGCTATGAACTTACTTTGGAAAATATCACTCTTCTGTTAAAAACAAAACAGACAAGCAAACATCAAGTGATTCCACTGAATCCATAGAATGAAAGGACTCTCATCTCTTCCCTCTCTCGATATTCTATGGAATTTTTAACCTGACCTTGAGGATTAACTCAAGTCCTGCTTTTCTTAATATTTATTTATTTTTGAAGGAGATAGAGACAGAGTATGAGCGGGGTAGGGGCAGAGAGAGAGGGAGGGAGACACAGAATCTGAAGCAAGCTCCAGCCTCCGGGCTGTCAGCACAAAGCCAGATGTGGGGCTCCAACTCAGGCTCTGTGAGATCATGACCTGAGCTGAAGTCCAATGATTAACAGACTGAACCACCCAGGCACCCCAGGTCCTGCTTTTTGTCTAGAAAAATTTCCTGATAATCTGGACATTTTTCCAACTTCTCAGTTCTTTTTTATTAAAAAATTTTTATGTTTATTTTATTTTTGAGACAGAGAGAGAGAGAGCGAGCATGAGTGGGGGAGGGGAAAAGAGAGAGGGAAACAGAATCTGAAGCAGGTTCCAGGCTCTGAGCTGTCAGCACTGGGCTCAAACTCATGAATCGTGAGATCATGACTTGAGTCAAAGTCAGTGCTTCAGTGCCCCTACTTCTCAGTTCTTAATATTAACTCTTAATTCCTAAATGGTTGGTAAACACCAATTACTTTACAGCAGTTATATAATATTATGTTTTCATGCTTTACTCAAACCACATTTAAATTGGTGTTGTTTTCCTTTTTTCATGCTCCTATAATTAAAGTTTTTAACACCGTGAGTCACATTTTCTATAAATCTAAGTACCCTCTGGAATTGTCTCCGTCTTCATGCTATTTTACCTTTTCCTGTCTATCTTCCTCAAAGATCTGCCAAGTATGGCAGTCCTTCATTTCTGTGCTGATTTCACTCTCTTGTGAACGTCTATTCTCAGAATTCAGCTGCATTACCAGGGACTGGATAATCAGGCTTTTGGGATTCAATTAGTTAACATTTCTATCATTCAGTGGAACTTACTGCTTTAGGAAAAAAAATTATTAATATAATTTTATTGTTACACAAGACTTTGATAGTAATAGGTACTTATTTTCCTGCTTACTATGTGTCAGACACTGTTTTAAGCACTTTGCAATATTATCTCATTGAAGACAACCCTAAGAGTCAGTTGGGAAGAGCTAAATACCAGGTACCTAGCTAGGAAGTAACAGAATGGAATTCAAACCAAGGAAATCAAATTACAGAATTTAAGCTCTTAAAACAGGTAGCAAACCATCCATCAATGTATAATGTCTGTTAGTAAATGTAAGGTCCCATACAAATCCTGGTAAAAAGTAAACTAGTGTAAATATTGGACCTACTAGGAGTGTCAAGATTTAATAATGTCTTCATAGCAACAGCAGAAGTATAATACTTCATAACAATAAATTCAGTTCCAAGACGAAATAACCAGGGGAAGATATCCCCCAAGAAAAGCTATTAAAAATATAGCTGCTAGCAATTATGTGAGGATCAATTTTTGCTGCCCTGGGGACTGTTCACTTCCACTTGTTTGGATTTAGTAGGGTGGGAATGCTACATCTCAGCGCCTGCAGGAGATCCAGGATTGACGGGATCATGATTGGCTTACTCACTGAGCCAGTGCCTCAACAGAGTTAATAGAAGAATTTTGCTATTTTTACCTTTGATGTGTTTTGAATGTCTCTCAGACAAGCTTGAGAAATAAAAATTCTGAACTTTATCAATAGCATTTTTAAATTATTTTAGTTATTTAAATTATCCTAACAGAATGGAAAAAAGTCTGAACATTTTAAAAATATTAAAATATTAATTTATTTTTGAGACAGAGAGAGAGAGAGAGAGAACAGGCAAGGGGAGAGAGAGAGGGAGACACAGCATCCAAAGCAGGCTGTAAGCTGAGCTGTCAGCACAGAGCCCAACGTGGGGTTCAAACCCATGAACTGCGAGATCATGACCTGAGCTCAAGTTGGATGCTTAACTGACTGAGCCACCCAGGTGTCCATCAAATACATAATTCTCCTTATAATGAAATTACTAATGCAAAAATTCATCAGCTGAAATAAAATATTGGTATGAACCAAAATTTCAATTCCAAAATACAACTGATTCATATTAAGTCTTTTTAAAAGGGCAACTTCATGCTGAAGAGGTAAGAAGAAATAATTAACATGGAAAATTTACTGCCTGTAGTATATTTTTGAAGTGGCTCAGTGTCTGCAAAGTGTCAACAGTCACTTGTGCTTGAAGAGAACTCATGCATTGTCTTGACATGCCCTTTTACACTGTGAATCTTAAACATCAAAGGAACAAAAGCTTCCTTTCCCCCATCTGTATTTTTCATTAAAAAGCTGTAAAAAGCCCTTTTTAAGGCAACTGGTTTTAAACTAAGATTTATATCTTAGAATCTTAATGGAGATGATCACTTGGATCTTGTTCACTGTCTTAAATGCAAACTTGATGCTGTTTTCTCCCAGCTTATTCCCAAATTCAGAATCTATTCGATGCCACATAAAAGGATACATTTGCCAGAAGAGTTTTCTTAATTGCTCTAAAACATAACATTTTGAAAACGAGTAAAATATCAGATGCTTAGTACTCCCTTGCTCAGCACTTAAGCCTAAGCGCCACACTAAAAAAACAAGTGTGCCTACCTGATTTTTTTTTCTTTACTGTTGGGTGAGTGAGGTGGAAAAGATTTTTAATTTTTAAATCTATTACTTAAATTCATATTGCTTAAAATAGAAATATATTTATATTATATACTTAAAATTATATCTGTAACACTTATACTACATACATATTTATAATGTAAAATATAAAGCATTTTAGCCAATATTTAATAAAAATTATTTATTAAACATTTAAATAATAATATTTAATAATTTGAAGTTTTATATATTTTCAGCCCTAGGTCTGGGCTAGCATCAGAATGAGGTTTTATGCACCCAAGCGTAGGCAGTATGTTCTCTGTGTACCGTGGAAACTTCCATGACATACCATCTGATCTCTTTATGTGTATCCTGGTCTAAGATGGGTGAATTCCAAGACAGCTGTAGATCAATGTGCCCACCTCCATCATATGCATGGTGGATAGTCTTTCTGATGCCTCTTCTGCCTTCAAAGTCCCCAGACCCAGGCCAGAGACTCTTCAGTTCACAGTGGATATGTTCCACTTTGCTAAGGACACTAGGAACATGATCTATATCACCTACCATCTGAGGGTCGCTCTGGCTGACTGAGTCCTGGACCAGCTAAACAAAGTCTGTTTCTTCATCAAGTCTTCCAACAGGTGGTCGTGAGTTGAAGGCCCTGTTGATATCTGTCTTTGTTTGTAACACAGGTAGCAGTGGCCTTCTGGGCCGCACCAGGAGGCTGTCCCACTTAGAGAAACTGCAGCTCAAAATTGCAATTGCAGGCATGTGACTGAAGAAGCAAATATTACTGTGGGGCCTCCCATCCTCCTGGGAAAGGCTGGTGATCACGGCACAGAGGAGTCCGTCTCTCCTCACTCCTCTGTGATGTGGGCGTAGGCTGGTCACAGTGGTGTCCCTGACTCTCTCTGGCTACCATTGTCCTGGGTCTTGCCAGGAGGCATCACACTGCTTCCTTCCCTGTGATATGCCCTGTGTCTGTTTCCCAATAAAAGAAGAAAGTGAAGAAAAAGACCCCCAGCTTTCCCAAACTAGGGAAGACTATGATGGAAAGTTATTTCCCAAAGATTTTCTGAAAATATTCCGGAGACTATAAATGTCTATATGAACAATGTGTGGATTCATGTAAGAGAAGCAATGGGAGAATGAAACCATGATGCAGATAGTGGCCTCCAGGCCCGCCTACACAGCCTTGGAAAACACTGCAATTATTGGCCTCCCTGCGTAACCAGACCCAGACTCTGAGATGAGCCTTCCTACCTGACTCTAGGCCAAAGTTTATTGTTTTTTCTTAATGACATTCTTTTATTAATAATTTACTAGTGCATATGCAAGTTCCTCTCATATGAATGTACAGTTGAAGATCTGAGATTTCACTTAACTTCTACTCACAATTCCCTAATCTTTTTCCATAAGCAAATAATTCCTGTGTTATAACTTTCTTTGACAATTTTTCCATTGGTATATTCAGACTGAATTTATATTGTGACATTTAAAAATTTTATTTCATAAATACTGCAGCACATTTATGAAATAATTTTCCCTAGTTTATATTAAGAAGAGATGCACATTAAAAATTTATCAAATAAAAATTTATCAATACTTCTTTCCCTTTAAGAGGCGCCTGGGTGGTTCAGTCAGTTAAGTGTCCTACTTAGGTTCAGGTCATGATCTCACGGTTCGTGCGTTCGAGCCCCGCATCACACTCTGTGCTGACTGCCAGCTCAGAGCCTGGAGCCTGTTTTGGATTCTGTGTCTCCCTCTCTCTCTGACCCTCCCCTGCTCATGCTGTCTCTCTCTCTCAGAAATAAATAAAACATTAAAAAATATTTCTTTCCATTTAAAAATTCAAATGACAATTATTAGTTTTCATCATTAACATGCAAACCAATATCTGCATTCATCTTATTTGATAGCCTATACCATTCACAATTTTGTTTTTTTTACCTTTCTAATATAAAAATGTTTTTTGGTTTCCACGTGTGACCCGAAGTACGCCCCGTTAAAGTGGAGTTTTATAACTATTTCCAAGCTCTCTGATGAACCCCTTGGAGCATTATATATGAGTATACCTTCTATATCTGTAATAAAACCTAATCTTTATGAGAAGTTATGTGCCAAGAACAGTGTTAAATACTTAATCTAAATTATCTTCCTTAATCTCTATATCACAAATAAGGACCCAAAGCTTGGGAGTTTAAGTCATTGCCTAAACTAATACACATTGCTTGTAAGTGTCAGTCTAACACAACTGCTAGAAGTACATATTAAAAAGTGCTTTAAGACATTGGCAGACAATGGACTGAAGTATGCAATATTTAGCAGGGATCTATTCATTAATATGATTTTTTTAAATTAAACATGGAATTAAAATTAATGTGAAGTGTGCAGGGTTCTAGAAAATTCACTGGTCACCTCATACCAAAGACCATATACCATGTATTATTCCTTGTATTAAAAGTCACAAATTTGAAAAATGGTTCTTATATTAGACTACCTGTTGATGGGTCATCTCATAGTGTCCATTATGTTCATTATCATCTTATGCTCTTACTAACAAGGATCAGGAGATAGATTCATACAAACTTTGGACAATTTTATTTGAAATAACTTTCTTGGAGAAAAATGGAGAAGTTTAGCTGTATATTGAAATATCCAGTTAGCAGGACCGTTTGGTTGCATGTTTCACCCCATTCTGAACACTCATCTAAGGAACAGCAACACCTTGCTGGTTATTACCATGCCAATTTTCCCATTATGGTATTTGTTACGTTGTATGCCATTCTTTACTGGAAACATTTTTTTCTGGGTTCTAATATAGAGTTTTAAACTCCTGATAAGTTTCAAAGATTACTTGGAGTCTGTCCTTATAAAACAGAGGTATGAAGTAAAAAATGAATTCCATTTCAAAGTAGTTGGGAGAGCAGGAAATGCTGCAGAGAAACTGCATTAAGTGAGGCATGAAGAGAAGCTATTTCGGCCCTCTTGACTTGAGGGCAGGACACATATGCATTCAAAATAAAAGATTTCTTCAGGCTTAAAGGCTCTTAACAATAGGAGCTGATGATCAATGAAGGAAAGAAGCATGCTCTAATGATTTTTTTGGACTAGATCACCTTGACCTTTCATTTTTTCATGAAATCCTCTGATAAATGCACCTACTCCATTCTTCTCTCCCAGCAGCCCTAACAATTATTTTGATTCTCATGATTCAAAAGGCTTTCTCAAATGCTTTTTGAGGAGTAGAAAGGGGGAAGGGAATCATGTTGCTCAAGGAATGACAGACACATTCAAGGCCAGCAAATAAAGCACTTAAAGAAAATTAATATGATCATTTAAAAATATACTCCCATCCCATGTTTCTGGTCATCAAGCTTGAGTATAATGGCTGCTTATATATGATTATTTTTCTCATCAACCGTGGAATGCTTCCCTTTAAGCTATCTTCTGGCACTTTTTGACACTTTACAACATCAACCACAATGCTGAGCAGGCCAAAGTCCCCTAACGAGATACTTTAATATTTTAATCAAAAGATCATTTGATAGATCAATAAAAACAACTTTGTCGATTCTTAATTAGCATATTCCCTGGAAGTAGTATGTGTATTCTTGTCAACAATATATTATTAGTAGAACGTTACTGTGACTCAGAATACTACCGGAGGAGGCAAGTGTTGGCCTTACTCAATCTGCTTCATGGCTCCTTAGCTTTACCTTCAGAGAAGCAGCTGATTTCTCCAGTGGAGAAATTAAAGTGAAATGGGAGAAAAGGAGAAAAGAGAGATACAGATTTTGAAGACAGATTTAGGAAAAAAGGGTAGAAACACTAGAGCAGATGAACAGAAAACAGCGCAAAAACGAGTAGATGGACTGGGAATAGTGAAGCTGTGGCTCAGGGGAATTTGTAAGGCCAATCTGAGCATCTCTTTACACGATAAGAATATAGAAAATTGCCATATACTTTGTTTGGCATTTTTTGAGGATACAGGATTTCATATGCATCCATTTGCTGAATTTCTGAGGTCATAAAACAGCCTAGTGAGCATTTCAGTTAAGTTTTTATAAAATGCAGATAGCAATGTTGCTGAGGATATTATCCAATGATGTGGGATGACTCTGAATATGGAATTATGTGACTGAAAACACCATCCCAGAAGCCCTTGTTAAAAAATCAATTAAAGAACTGAGATTTAAAATATATAGACATATACTCACCCAACAGACAGGAAAGGCTCCTTTGACTCAAGTCTATGAAAAAATATAAAAAAATTATTTTAATATGACAATTTGCTATACACTTAAAATTGTTCTTATATGACTCTGACAAAATTATTATACTTGTTTAGATAAAAATGCACACTTTAGCACTAATAAAAAGCTACAGATAATATATCAAGATGTAATCTGGACTAATTCAAATTCTGGCTGACTATTATAATGCAGAGGGTAAATAAAATGAAAGACGTGGAATGGGAATGTAGTATTTAAATGATACATTAAGATAATCATACTGTTATTCTAATCCTAATTTGTACTCTCTATATCTATTTATTTTCTATTTTATAGGAATTTGTAGAAGTTTTGAGATATCTGTTTGTGGTGGTTACAGTAGTAAAGAAATTTATGATGTATTTGGTTACATATTGGCTGAGTAATCTATTTCTAGTAAATATTCTGTAACAAAGAAAGAAGCAGGGTGACATTCATGGTCATTTACAGGCAGCAGCAAGACTGGGGGGGTGGGTTGAGGGGAAGTCAGGTCAACAGATTAGAATATTACTGTCTCCTTTGTGTCTCCTAAGAACCAAGTATTTTTTGTACCTTCTGACATTAAAGAAGAATTCCAGTTCTGAAGCCCCTGATTAGTTGTGGCATCTTGAACAAGCCACTTAAAAGCAGGAAATTGAATCCTGTGACAAACACTATAGAAGGTGACCACACACTGAAGTGGACACTGAGAGGGCTTGTCTTAAAATTAAGACAAATTATTGTACTTTTATATGAATCTGAACAATGAAAGCAATAATCACCTTTTGTCTCTATTATAAAAATAGTTTATTATAAATATGCCTTGTCCCATCTAATGGGCAGAGATGACAAAGGTCTCTGACACATGTCACACTGTTTTAGGCGAACAATCATAGCCGGAAGGGCCTCTTTTAGGGGACAGGACGCCTTAGCAATCCGTCTGCACAGTGGCAGGTAGAGAAACAGAGAAAACCAATAGATGGTGCTCAGAGTTTGGAGGCGTGCATTTATGCAGCCTTTTTCATTTTCCGAATTCTGACTTTATTCATTTTCTGACGTTATTTATTTTACACCTCCCTGGAAATTATTTGCCATATAGTGTGTTTGTTGTTCCCATATATTTAAGATATGAATAAGCAAATAGAACTCAGGGGAAAAACTTGAAGAAAAATAATGAAATATATTTGGATATGTTTGTTTTATAAGACATGACCAGTGCTAAGTGATCAGAAGAAATTTACCTGGAAGGAATGAGGGCGATTCTATACAGTGTAACACAGGGGACCTTTTATTTATTTGGATCATCAACACCATGACAGTATCACTTCTCTCTTACTTTCTAATGAGCAATACTTAGTAAGTAGATAACAGGTGGGCATTAAATGAGATCCCTTGTATTTTTGCCAATAATTTCAGCCTCACACCTGTCAGACTTTAGTGTCTGTGGGTAATTTGCTTGTGTTAGGTCCTAGCCCGCAAGCTCCTAGTTTCCCATTTCCTGCTGCCTACAATGTCCCCCTGGCCTCTCACTGCTGCCTGTTCCTTAGTGGCTTTGACAAATCCAGTAAAAGAAACATTTAAAATATCTGATTCCTCTCGTTTTCATCCTCCACATCTCAGTTAGCAAGGCGCTGGTAATTTCTCCTTTATGTGACTCTTACATCCCTCCCTTTACTCTCTTTCCAGGTTGGTTCTCATAATTTACCCCAGCCTAGCTGGTCTCACCAAACGTAAATTCTTTGTTCACAGCTGCTGCAAGTTCACACTGTTTCACAGTAAAGCCTCCTTCAACGTCCCCACTCACATCTTTTGTTTAAGGACAGCATGGTGCTGCTTTCATTGAAGGTATCACCAACAACATGAAGAAAAGAAAGACCCACCGTTTTGCCTTTCCCTGTGCAGTTACTAAACCACTGAGTCAGAACGTGTTTGAAGTAGTATTTACTTATTGATTCTCCTTTTCTTTTTCTGGATGCTTCAGACAAACACTTGTTGGATCGGAGCATGTAAGGACATATGTTGCTCCACTGGCACCTGTGGTTGATATTGTTAGTCTCACTTGCTAGTTAACTGTCTCCTTCTTTTACCACTTCACTCACTTCAACCATTTTTTCCTAAACGTTCAACAGAACTCAGGGGAAAATTCAAAAAAAATGTTTTTAAATGTTTTATTTATTTCTGAAAGAGACAGTGTGAGCAGGGGAGGGTCAGAGAGAGAGGGAGGTACAGAATCTGAAACAGGCTCCAGGCTCTGAGCTAGCTGTCAGCACAGAGCCCGACGCGGGGCTCGAACCCACGAACTGTGAGATCATGACCCGAGCAGAAGTCGGACGCTTAACGACTGAGCCACCCACATGCCCCAGAAAATTCAAAGTTTTGAAAGTGATACTGGATTGAGAGTTCTGACTGATGTTCTATAAACCAGGGGTTTGCAAACTCTGGTGTATAGGCCAAATCCTGCTTACCACCTGTTTTTGTAGAACCCACAAACTAGGAATGTCTCTTACATCATTGACACACAATGTTACATCAGTTCTAGGTGTGTAACATAGTGATGCAACATCTCTACCAGTTAGGCCATGCTCACAAATGTACATTTTTCTTCTCTCTCTTTTTTTTTACATTAATTTTTTTAATGTTTATATATTTTTGAGAGACAGAGACAGAGTGTGAGTGGGGGAGAGGCAGAGAGAGAGGGAGACACAGAATTGGAAGCAGGCTCCAGGCTCTGAGCTGTCAGCACAGCAGGGCTCAAACCCACGAACCGTGAGATCATCACCTGAGCCGAAGTCAGACGCTTGACCAACTGAGCCACCCAGGCGCCCCACAAGTATACATTTTTAAATGGTTGAAAAATATAAAAAATGAATAATACTTTGTGACACATGAAAATTCTATGAAATTCCAATTTCAGAGTCCATAAAGTTTGTTGAGACACAGTCGTGCTTATTCGTTTACATATTGTTTAAGGCTGCTTTTGTGCTACAGTAGCAAGTTGAGTAGTTGTAACAGAGACTGTATATCTACAGTTTGAAAATATTTTCTCTATGGCCTTTACAGAAGAGGTATGCCAGTGTACAACCTATAATTATATTGTTGGAAGGATCTGGAAACAACCAGATAGGCACTCCTTATTTTAATACATATCAAAATATTCTCCCAGAATTAGAAGATCAGAATAATTTGAGTTCTTTCTCTACATCACCATTTCTCTGCACCTACTACTGACAGATGAACTCCCCTATAATGCTATTTTCATGTCACCATATTTCTTGACAATTTTGATAACCATAGGAAGATGCCCAAACTTTTTAGTGTGTCATTCGAAAGCTTGTCAGAAACATGCCTCACAGTAACTTTCCATGTTGCTCTTTATCACTTCTCATACCAATCACTTTATTCCATGATATTTGTTTATTTATTACTTAAACAAATTTCCTTTGCTTTGGTGTCTTTAAGCATTCTATTTCTGTACCAGAATACTATATTTTAAGTCCTTTCCCTGTGATGATCTATTTGTCTTATGAGTTTATCTAATTCCTTCATAAAGCTAATCCTGACACCTTCATCTTATAAGGACAGTCCTGTCACTAAGCTTCTAATAATTATTAACTCCATTACTATGACATATTCTCAGGACAACAGTCTTTGGTTAAAAGTCTAGCTTCCAGTTTCAGGATCAGTAAGAATGTCAAACTTGCAAGTCTACTTAGAGAAGAAGCTCATGAAAATTTTGTGTTAAACCTTCTAATGGTCAAAGGAAGTTCCGTCTGACACTCTACCAGCTGAGTAGAAAGGAAAGTCTGTTGTCTATTAGTCATTCCAAGCCACTGAAAATGAGCACTTGGAGCCCCAAGCGTTTTCAGTGGTGACACATAGCAGGAAATCTGTGGAGAGCCACCATCAGGCAATCCTATCTCATGTCTCATCCTTAAAATGATGGCACACTGTAGGGGAGGTGATAACCGGCCCACACTGAATGATGCTCTGCTCTCTAACCAACTGTTTAGTCATGGTTTCATTACATAGAGTCAACTTCCCTAGCCTTCAGTTGATACAGAGATTTTTTTTTTTACATATTTTCTTATTAATTATATAGCCTACATCATAGCCAACTTACAACATATCTGTTGTGAAGAGTATGAGATTATGTACTCAGAGTAACTAACACAGTTCCTGGCACAGAGTAGACTGTGATGGTCACGACTCTGCCAAAGATATGTTGTTAGTTCTATGGGCTGAAACTGCCTGAAAACATGAAAAGCTCACACTTGTGATTTTAGTCCTGAAAAGTGAAGAGAAATGCAAAAGAAGGAAACTACTGGGAGAAACATCCCTTTGGAGAAAATTGTTTATCAATATAATCCTTAAAAACAGATGATTACATTGTGATATGCCCAGAGACAACTTTTCTGAGTTTTTTTTTTTTTTTTAACAAAGTCATTGTTCTGTGAAGAAAAGGGTTGGTTTTGTCTTTCCTAAGATTTACTTTTAACAATGTGAATTTAATGGTACTTCATTCAGGACCTGCTAAAATAAGGAATATAATAAGATAAACCAGAGGGGCGCCTGGGTGGCTTAGTCGGTTGAGCGTCCGACTTTCGCTCCGGTCATGATCTCGCGGTTTGTGGGTTCGAGCCCCGCGTCGGGCTCTGTGCTGACTGCCAGCTCAGAGCCTGGAGCCTGTTTCAGTCTGTGACTCCCTCTCTCTCTGACCCTCCCCTGCTCACGCTGTCTCTCTCTCTCTCCTAGAAATAAATAAAACATTAAAAAAATTAAAAAAAAAAAGATAAACAAACCAGAGCCTTTCAGAAAAATAGGCACAGTAAAGAAATAAAAGTGAATGCAAAATGAAGATCAATATTTGAGGCTAATGGATTTATAACACTTTGTATTTAATAACAAAAAATCTAAGCTGTATTTATTAAGGGCCAAGCATTATTAAAAATGCTCTATAAACACTGATTTATTTAAGCATCATGATATCCTTTTAGATAGATTTCATTTTACAGATGAGGAAACTGATACCCAAAGATGCTAAATGTCTCGCCTAAGGTCACACAGCTAACGTGGTTAAGCTAGGATTTTAACTTAGGTATTCTACTTCTAAACTTCACATATTCATGTCTTGCATTGTATATTGTCTTTCATCGATTTATTTTCTTTGTTTTGTTTTGTTTGTATGTGCCTAATAGCACTGTCCCATTTCCTTTCTTTATAGTTTCTATACTCCACTGAGAAATCTTATCTGGTCTCACCTGTTGACATTCTGGATATTTCTAAACTTTCGTCTTTAGTATTACTCTATTTATCACTCTGTATCTGTCCACCATATATGTCTAATTGTAGATGTCTTCAACTTAACTTGTTCCAAACTAAATTCATTGTCTGCCTCCCTCATTCTGTTCTTCTTCATCCCTAACTCGATGGCATACTCCACCAATCTGGTGACCAAACTAGAAAGACCATAATCTTTCTCTTCAACTTCTATCCAATGGAACTCACTTTCAGTTGATCTCTCTAGTTCTGCTGCTTCTACTGCCCAAAGTCCTCTTAGTTCTTTACTTACCTCTTAATTTTTATTCTTACAGTTCAAGTGATCATCAACCTTTATGTGAGCTATTAGAAAAACCTCCTCATTGACCTTCCTTCTTCAGTATTCTTTGGAATAGCTATATCTACTAGGAAAACCATCTTTCTAAAATAACTGTCATGCAAATATGATCATGTAATTCCCCTCATTGCACATCTGTGAGTGCTTCTAGGAAATATTTTCTCATAAGGCACCATAGGTTGGTAAGGAGTGCTTTATAATTGTTCGGATAGCATCCTGTAGCACTTAATAATGAGATATTAAACGTGATTAGCATATTTTCCAAGTCTCCTATTAAGACGGTATACTCCTTGAAAGTAGGAACTCACAGTGTTTCAAGTACCTAGAGTCATGCCTACTTCATAGGAGGCTCGCAGGAATGATTTTGTCAAATGAACTTCTCTGCCTCACTCCCCCACCCCTACTTCCATGATTCACCTATACAGTAAAGCTCAAATCCTTTAATATAACTCAAAGTTTATTCACAGTCTTGTTCTAGTACCTTCCCAGCCCTTGGCTTCTACCACTTCAGCCTACAAATTCTATGCTCCAGCCAAGCTGAGCCAAATGCTCTCCATCAGTGCAGCATCTTGTTTTCTCACTCCCTGTGCTTGGGCATGTACTGTGTTTTTGCAAAAATGACTTCAACTACCTTGTTTTTGTAAATCTGGTGGATTTTTTATGAGTCCAAAGTGACTTATAAGTATGTTCCCCTACGGTATTTATATGGTTTTGCAGTAAAAATTGTCAAGGAGCAGCACTATTTACTACCACCTGATCTATTCTCTTTAGCAATGACAACCCAAGCCTGACCTACATTTACGATGGATGTTCCAAAGCGCTTAAGGACACAGTTTCTAGAATCAGTCAGCCTGATTCTAGTTCTGACTTTAACATCCTCTGGCTGTTTGGCCTTAACAAAGTAAAGTGCTTTTCTTTGTGCCTCAATGATCTTATCTGCAAAACATAATAATATGCCTAACTCTTAAGGCTGTTGTGAGAATTAGACAAGTAATGAAATAGATAACTAAATTAATCACATCAATCAATCAATAAATGGATAGATAAATACTTAATAGATTTCTGCCATCATTGTTATTGTTTTTTATCCCCAAGTGATTGTTCCTGGATTCAGGGCCAGTTAACAGATACAAGGAGTCCAGACTGGGGAACAGGTGGGCACAGCAGTTATATAATAAGTGAGGCACGTGGGGCTATGCTGGTGGAGGTACACAACAGATGAACATGTATGACTGGAACTCAGGCAAGACATCTGCACTGGAAATACAGATTTGGGAGTCATGTCAAAGCAGAGTTAGTATAGGACATCGAAGGAGAGAACAGGGACCCCCAGAGAGAATGTGTACAATGGGAAAAAAAGGATGGAGGAGAAATATCCAGCTTCACTAGCAGGCCTCCAGCTGTAAAGATGCCAAGTTCAGAAAGGGACGCCATGGTGGTCCATGTCATTGTCAGCTAAAGCTTAGCTAACCAGTTGCTTATTATTTATGGAATAATTTGACATGCTATTTTACAAACAGCTTGATAGCACTTTTTGAATTACAGGAATCTTACTTTGATATTTAAAGTTTACTCTACATTTCATCATCAACCATTTGTAATCTAAACACATCTGCATGACATTTTCATCATTCCATGACCTTCTGATTTAAACAGGCTTCCCCTCCAAGGTAAATGATTAAATTTGAGCAAAAGATGATTATTTTGATCAAAGATAAGCACCTGTAAAGTGATTCATAGATGTCTTCCTTTACTGAACATTTTACATTCTAAAGTATAACACGATTCTATCAGTATTCTGAAAAATTCATTTACTGCCAGAGAATTAAAAGGCAAATAAGAGTCTTCTTTAAATAATAGAAGCAGGATATTCATAGGTGATTGTATTCTCTGACAGCCAGTAAAACTCAGAATCTGTGTGTAGTACTTACCCTGGCTCTTCTCCTCTCCTCAAAGAGAAAAAATAGAAGCAAAAGCAGCCCAGGCTTCTGTGCTGGCCCATCATGGCTTAGATGCCTAGAATCTCCTGTCCAGGGAGCAAGAAGCTTGGTAGGAAGAACACACTATACTGGTGCGTGGCATGGGAAGCAGCACTGGTCTGTGCAGGCACCAACCTCATCACCTCCCCCTCCCTGAGGAAGTCCGAGTAGGACTCAACCATGAGTGTCTTTGGTAGAACAAGAGTTCAAGATATTTTTGTCTCCTGACCATGAGCAGGCACTCACGGTGCATTCTCCTGCCAACCATAGCCCTTTCCCAGGCGTGGCTCCTACCAGGGCGTAGTGTTGTCACAGATGTACAAGATTATCCCAAGTGTAGCCTTTTATGGTGTTCTGTCAACTACACTGAGAAATCCGTGGCAAAGCAGGGCTCTGGGTGAGGTTGTGATGGGATAGTCTGAGGGGGCTAAGCGTGGGAGCAATCATTTCCTTAAAAGCTTCTATGCTATAAAGCTGAGAGGTCAAATAAGTTTTAATTTTTGTGTCAATTCTGACTAATTGATGGTGGCTGCTGGGAACAAGGTGCTGATAAGAATTCTAAAACCTATTCAGGCCTCAGAGTGTAAGAGGGCTGTAATTAACCTATGTCTGCCACAGAAGTATAAAAGGAAAGGAGAAGAATGGTGTGCAAATATGTATTTACCAACTCTGTGCTAATAGAAGGTACAGAAATTTGCTCAAACTTATAAAAGGAATAAAGAGGTATAAAGTTTGCAGCAGAACCCAGATTTCTGGACGTACGGTCCATATGCCAAGGTGTACGAATAACAGTGTGTACTTAATGCCTCATAATGATAATAGCCAGTATTTTTACTTTGACATGCTATTCTAAGCATTTTAAGATATAATCCTCATAACTTCCCTGTGAAGTTGGTACAATTATTGTCTCTATTTTATACAGAGGACATTGAGGCAGAGAGAGATTGAGTAATGTAAAACTAAAGAGTCATACAGCAGGATGGTAGATCCTGATAAAGATAAAGATAGACTCCCGATAAAGATCTTATAGTACAGTTGTGCCACTTTCCAAGATATTATTTGTTTGCCATTAGTAGAGGAAAGCCAGGCTCCTTCACTCCTACGCTGAGATCTGTCTACAATGAATTCCATTTCTCTGGAGTAAAAACAGCTTTCCCGTCAATTTATTGTGATACCTTTTTGCAAGGGCTTTCACGCTCAATTGAAATTTCTGCTTAAAGCTATCATCAGACCTCTTGGTAAGTTTCATTTGCAGTTCCCACCATCTGTGCTCCTAACTCCAGGGACAGGTTAATGGATGGCTGTGGCATCAACCAAGAATCTCAGGGGGCAGTTTTGGCACTCACAATCCTGACTTTTGCCACATTGGAAATTGAGGCTGCAGGGCTCATGTCCGCTGCACAGGCTGCAGTGCAGCCTCGCAAATCTGCCGGGACGACTGAGCTGCAGCCAGGGAGACTGGACATGAGGTATAGAGATGATCCTCAAGGCAAAAAAGATGAACTTTTGGCAGATTTTTCTGGGAGACTTGAAGAGTTTACTCCAATAGCCTGGGGGTGGGGCTAGGGGTAGGTGTAGTAAGGTATTTGGCCAAGTCAGAGAGTATAGAGTCTCACCCTTGCTCCGGAACTAACTTCACCATACCTCACACTGGAACGGAGTGCATACAACTGCGTGGATCTTTTCATTCAGATAAGAAAATGTTACTTTCTGAAAAAAGTTATGTTGAGGGCCATTTGGGAGGCTCAGTCGGTTTAGTGTCGTGATCTCACGGTTTGTCAGCACACAGCCACTTCGGATCCTTTGTCTCCCTCTTTTGCTGCCCCTCACCCACTGGTTCTCTCTCTTTCTATCTCTCTCTCTCAAAAATAAATAAGTAAGCTTAAAAAAAGAGAGAGATACTTGCAAACTCAGTTATTTTCATATTGGATGATTTGCTTATCTCAGTTCCAAACATAGGCAGTGAAAGGAAGTAGATTTAAGAAAAATCAGCCCGTGGCTGCTCATCTGTCTCTTCCAATCGTTTTATTTAGTTACTTGCTAATAATTATTAAACTGTGTGTCTGCCAAGAGCACAGACGGGGAAAGCAGGTAATCAGTCACAGAGTTATCCAGTTTCAAATCTCAATCCTCAGTTCTGCCTTATGATGTCATTTATCTCTCTCCTCCATTTTAAATGAAGAGATCAGAGGCAATCCAATGCTGTACAGTCTTTTGATTGCTCATCATAATAAGTTGTACAGAGTGCAATTGGTGCTAAAAGACATAAAACGTGCCTTTGCAGGCTAACCCTCTTTGGTTGAGAGGACATCTTGGCTTTTGTCCTCATGTGCCTCCCTCAACGACTCCCTCTGGTCCCCATGCTTCCTCTGTGTCCCCCTCTCTCATACCCATTCAGTTCCCAGATGCAGCCTCATTCTCTCTGCTGCCTTCTCTTAGTAAAATGTTTGAAACGAATTCAACCCAAGCTGTGGCTAAAGTCTGAGAGGGGCATGGGAACAACAGCTTGTCTCTGCATGTTCTGCTTAACTGTGTCGCTGCCCTCTTTCCAGTGACAAACTTGTCTGGCAGATTAATCTCCTATCTCGGTACCCTCAACCTCTCCCAGACCCAGAGTTTTTTCCCCCTCAGATCTTTGAAAACATGAAATCCTGGCACCAAATGTCAGAATTTAACCATCTAAATTGCCACACGTTGACAAAATCAACTAGAGTGCTTCTTGGATTGTGCTGAAGCTCCACCTGACTGGCAGGGGTGCATCTTGGCTTCATGTTAATGTCCCTCTAAACCTGCTGCTATAGCTATTGTACACAGGCTTAGGTTTATAATTCCAGGTCCCATCTGTTTCCAGGCTGCTCCCTGAGTTAACTATGCAGGACTGAGCCAGGACTCTAAAGCTGGTGGAAATATTCTTGTTGGTCTCCAGCAGTCTCCACAGGGCTGAGTTCAGTGGTAAATCATTTGTTACCATGATCTCTGAAGAACACTTCACCCACCTGATTACTTCTTCCTGAGGACTTCGTCGCTGAGTTTCATACCACTTAGTCGACGTCACACTTAGTCAACGTCACTAGTTGTTTCTTTTGAGTCACCTTTGCTAGATTCTGACTTCAAATATCAGTGTGTTCCTGAGCTCAGTCTTTGGACTTCTTCTCTTTTCTGTCATTAATTACCCCTTTGGTGTTTGTTCTCATCTAGTCTCATGGTTCTGAATGCCATCTACACAGTGACGAATCACAAATCTGCACGGCCAACCCAGACCTCTGCTTGAACTCCAGATTATGTATTCAACTGTTCACTTGACATTTTCACTTAGACGTCTAATAGGTATCACCACTTTAACAAAAAACTAAGCTCCTAATCTCTACTGCCCACTTTGGCCGACTCCAATCTCTGGCTTGAGTATTGCTTACCTCACTTAATTGTAATTTCATATGGTCAGATGCTCAGTCTGAAAACATTGGGGGTTTCCATGGTAGACAGACTGCTCATTATCAATTTTTTCCTTCCACCCATTAAGATCTGGAGTCTACATACCCTCATCTCGTATATGAACTGGCCTTATATATAATGTGGCTGATGTGACACTGCAGAATTTCCAACCTAGATTTTAAGAAGACAGGCAGCTTCTTCCTCCTTCTTGAACTCAGTTACTATGTCAAACTGATCACCCTGAGACCACTGTGACATAATAAAGTTTAAGCTCACTGCATGGAGAGATCATGTGGAGAAAGATGCTCAGTCACCACAGCTGTTCTAGCCAGCCCCTGCTGAAGTGCCAGATATATAAGCACAGAAGCCATTTGGATACCACATAGAGCAGAACTGCTTGACCAAACCCACGCCAGATTGTTGAGTATGACAAACAATATGTTTTTTAAGCCAGTAAATTTTCCCTAGCAGTAGATAATAATACCTTTGCCTCCATTCCTTCTCTCACAGTCCAAAGTTGAAAGTTTGTTGGCACTACTTTCAAAATATATCCATGATATAACCACTCTTTTCATCTCCGTGGTTACCACTTTGAATCGTTATCATCTTTTGTGTGTTTTCCCATGTTCCTCCCTTGTTCTTTCATAACCTATTGTCAACCTAAAGCTAAAGTGACTTTTCAAAATTTAAGGCTGTCGTGCTATCCTTCGTTTAAAATCTTCCAAAGGCTCTCCATTTCACTCAGGGTAAAAGCCAAAGTACTTCAACGGTCTGCGAGGGTATTCAGGACTTGGCACCCTCACTGTATCTCTGCCTTATCCTCTCACCTCCTCCTGGCCCTCAGCTTTGCTCGATTCTACTCCAGAAACATTGGCTTTCTTGCTTTTTATTAATATTTGGGTGTGTTTCTGCCAACCCTCTTGCTTTTTATTAATATTTGGGTGTGTTTCTGCAGATCATCCCTCTGCCCAGCATGGTTTCACCTAGGGGGTGCTTACCTGCTTTTCACCTTCAAGTTTTTGCACAAATATCACCTTCTCAGCTAGGTCTTCACTCACCACCCTATTCAAAGTTGTATCACTTCTCACCTTCCCATCCCTATCCCTTTTGCTTTGCTTTATTGTTTCCATAATACCTCCTGCTTTCTAACATATGCTTAATTTAATTACTGATTTTTAAAAAAATATTTTTATTTATTTCTAGGAGAGAGAGAGAGACAGCGTGAGCAGGGGAGGGTCAGAGAGAGAGGGAGACACAGACTCTGAAACAGGCTCCAGGCTCTGAGCTGGCAGTCAGCACAGAGCCCAATGCGGGGCTCGAACCCACGAACCGTGAGATCATGACCTAAGTGAAAGTCGGACGCTTAACCAACTAAGCCATGCATGTGCCCCTAACTACTGATTTTTATTATCATTTACCTCACACTTGAAGACAAGGTCAAGGATTTTTGTCCATTTTTTAGCTAAGGTATATCCTCAGTTCCCAGAACAATGTCTAGTCAGTGCTTAAGAATTGACAAACAACTGATTGGTGATTCTATGTTTCCTTCTCCTCCACTTGATCCACTGAGAATCTCTGAGTTTGGTAAATATGAGCTGAATTTGGTAAATCCATGAGTCAGGTCTGTTCATAGAGGCTTAGAGATAAGCTATCTTTCCAGGCTGGAGATGGTGTGGTTCATTCAAATTGCAGGTATCAGAAATTCTTCTCCAAGTCTCAATCATTTCTCAAAAAACTCTCAGGGTTGACTCCACATGAAGTCCTTCATTTCTCTTTACCAATTTGTGTTGTCTCTAAACACTGTCTAATTACTACCTGCCCACATGATGTTTATAAAGCTGTTCTTTCTTGCCTTCTTTACAGCAAGAAAACATTACATTTTCGAAAATAATATATTTAATTTTTTTACTTAAATGGATGCCTAATATTATTACTTCTCTCATAACATCTTTATGTGTTTTCATGCCAAGTGTTTCAACTTTTTATACTCAATTTAGCCCATTTTTTTCAAATATTGGTTATATAATTTTTCTTGCCAAACACTTTAAACATGAGATTCATTATTTTGAGTTAAAGTACCAAAGAGTAAAAAAAAAAAAAAAAAAGATAAAAAGACATCAGCAAACCAAGAAATCAGCACTTACAATTTGACTTCAATTCTTCTAGAATTCTCACAATATCACGTTAATGTCTACACCCTTATGCTGTGGATAGTTTTGTTAAGAGTTTTGCTCTTTAACTGTTTTGCTCAGCAGTCTAACTCCAAATGGTATTTTACAAATGATTATTTGTCATCTGTGGGTCATCCTCTACTTCTTTTTCTCCTTAATAAATGCATTCTGGTACATTTTTCATACTCAGACTCATTGCCATTGGCTCTCCTGTACTGATCTCTCTGTAAGAGTTTGGAACACAGAACCTGTCCCCTGTTTTATGGTCATGTCCCATGCTTTGTACACTAAGGACAGAACCTGGGCTTTATTCCAAGCTATTTTGTTACTCTTCGTAGCTCACGTACGCGATGCCCTTTCAAAGCATCAACAGCAGCAAAGTGACTGAATTACAGCTTTAAATACAAAAAGGGATAGTTACTGTCAGGCAAGTGCCATTGTCTCACTACTGGCTCACTAATCTGTAGTCTGGACGGCCATCACTATGCATTCCTAATTACTTATTTTACTGCATTACTTAAGGGCTCATAAATTTTGACTTTTCATTTTTGAAGACTAGATGACTTCAGTGGCTCTCCCTGCACCCTGCTCCTTACACTCTCCCCTGTACACTGAGATCCTAATCCCATTGTGGCATTGACTGACTGACACACCACTTCCGGCAGTTCGCCTTGGCAGTTAACTGCTTTACCACACAAGGCTGTTGGCCTGCATTGAGTGTTAATGAAGTTGCCTTTTTTAGAACACTAACTTTTTTAATAACCAGGGAAACTTGAAGAAGTGTAGTTCCAAAGATGAAGGGCTATATCTATTGAATTGATTTTGTACAACAGTGAGTGCAAATAATCCTCTTTGTTGCCTGTTGTGAGTGTTTTTGTGTGATGTTTATCATTTATCACTGGAAAAATCCGCCTTTTAAATCTCTCTTTTTCTTTTGGTTATAAAATTCTCATTAAGGAAAATTTGCATTAGGTATTGAAGTTACAAGAAAAATGTCACTCATATCCTTCCTATCCAAAGAATTACAGCTAATATTTGATCTTATTTTTTCCTCTGCATATGTTTGTTTCATTTATTAAATAGTTTTGGTTGCCTGCTTATGTAACATATGATGTTTACATAACGATATGCTGTTAATATAATTTTGGTTTGCTTTTTTACCCTACTCAAACCTTGAATTTTTCCCATGTCAGTATGAACACTTCATGAACATTCCATCTAATGGATGTCCCATATCCATTATTGTACAATATTCTGGCTGGATCAGATTACTCAATATTTTAAATAAAGCTGCAAAGAACACCTTAAGAATAATATCATATATTTTTAAGTTATTTAAATATTTAGAATTATTTTCTTAGACATATTTCTGGAAATGGAATTGCTTAGTCAAAAGATATGAATACTTTAAGATACTGGATGGAGTCTGAAGAAAAAAAGGAATAAACTTGCTAATAAAGCACCTCTTCTTCTCTTTTGTTTCTGGATTAGAAAATAAACAGCAGAATACCAGAGTCCTAGAAATGGGAATCAACTAAGAAATGTTTAACTCCATTCCTTCCTGTTATAAGAAAGTTTGACTTAAAAGAGGTTGTATTGCTCATAATCACCTGGCTGGAGTGGGCAGGTAGTAGCAGATATATGATGTGGTTGCAGGTTTCCTACATTCCAATCCAGTGCTCTTTCTAATGACCATGGATATCTTTTTAGAACTGAGTGATTCTGACACATAAGCAGAAGATATCTCAAACAAATACTAAACTATAAACCGTATAACACCGCAGTTTCATTTGTAGTGTAATATGCTAAACTCAGAATGAGCCCCTTGTCCTTCATTCCACCATACAGTAACCAAAAATGAGAAGTATGTCACTGCCTGGGTTTGGAAGAAGACCCCCTAGTACCCTAAGTATTCTGCTAGTTAATAATACCTATAAGGTTGAATTCTTAATCGTGCTATCATTCCACTAGAAAGAAATTTTGTAAGTTCAATAGAGTTAGCTTACAAAAGAACACAGTTTTGTGAGAAGCGTTCATCACACATGGGTGACTAATGATCTAGTGAGACAATGCTGTCTTTTTTGCCCTCATCTTTCTAGGCATCAAAAAAAGAGGCATTTCAAGTTGTGGTTTTAGCACTTATAACTCAATTGGAAGAATTTTTCTTGCATTTAGTTTATGAAATTTTTATAAGAAAATTTGTGGACTGTTTTCTAATTAATGTATTTAAAGCCAAACAAAGTTAATAAATTTAAAACTTCATTTTTTTTTTTTTTACTGTGCGAAACTTGCTCATAATTAAAACTTCAAAATATCTTTCTAGGGTTACTTAGGTGGCTCAGTCGGTTAAGTGTCTAACTCTTGATTTTGGCTCATGTCAATCCTAGGGTTGTGGGATTCAGCCTCATGTTGGGCTTCATGCTGAGTGTGGAGCTTGCTTAGGGTTCTCTCTGTCTCTCTGTTTCTCTCTGTCCCCCCCCACCATGCCACTCTCCCCAGCTCATACACATACACTCTTTCTCAAATAAAAATTAAAAAATACTTTTTATGACAACATTTTCTATTAGTTTATAATTTGTGATAAGTATCTTCAAATTTTAATTGACCAGGAGAAAATACATTTTTATAAAGATAAAAAAATTAGATACTTTACTAAAGTACTTACATGTGATTAAAAATCATTCATTGTAAAAGTGAGTAAAGATGACAGAACCAAAAAATCTGTTTGGCTTCTCATTAATTCAATCCTGTCCATCTATACTGTGAATATTCATTTTATCTTTCCTCTTCTCCCCATTTTGTATGTACTCATTCTTCTATATCATGACACTTCTCTTCCTACTATTTTTTTTTCTTATTTAGAAGATAAGCAGTCAATATGGCCACAAAGCATCCTTGTATGTATGACAGGAATATTATGGTAGAAGCCCTTGTACAGAGGAGCAATCAGTGAGGTGGTACAGAGCACTAACTTCTCAGGAAGGGACATAATATAAGCAACTTCCCATCAATCTTAACACAACAAGTTCATAAATATCACTCTCAATTGTACTTTAAGAAAAATGGGACAGGGGTGCCTGGTGGCTTAGTTGGTTGAGTGTCCAACTCTTGGTTTTGGCTCAGGGCATGATCTCACGGTTTTTGGGTTAGAGCCCAGAGTCAGGGTTTGCGTTGACAGTACAGAGCCTACTTGGGATTCTCTCTCCCTCCCTCTCTCTCTCTTTCACTTTGTCTCTATCATTGCCTCTTCCCCTCTTGTGCTATCTCTGTCTCTCTCAAAATAAATAAATAAACTTAAAAAAAGCAATAAAAATGGGACAAAACCCTAGACATTTAAAACTCCCTCTTGAAAATTAAGGAAAATATTTCCCTTCCCTCCTTTTTCTTTGAGTAGTTACTTCAGAAAGTTTGTCATTGCAAAGACATTCTTCCTTCTTTGAAATGCATGTAAATTGCTTTGAAAACTAGACAGGTTTGTATGACCTGAGTATGTCTTTTTTTTGAGGACATGGCTTCCATGTCCTCAAAAGGTAAGCATCAAAAAAGATAGAACTTCTATCTCTCAGCTTCTGTGGGAGGATAGGAATCTAACTTAGGTATTCCTGGTTGAAAAACTACCTGTTATAAAGAGATGAGAAATTTAATGTTTGTCTGGATAAAGCCAACTGCCAATTAGTTAACACAGATGGTCACTCAATTACAGATAACTTTATGATGAACTATGCATGACAAATGGTGCTTTCAAGTCCTCTTACTTGAGGGTTAGCAATTATCTATTTTGAGAACATGCACAGAATGGGTTATGTCTGCTTTGCTATATTAAAGGGCAAGATTTCTTTCTGTTTTTGTGAACTCTTGGCAGATTATCTGTGATGTGTATCTCATTCTGGGTGTTCATTTAATAAGAAAAGTGTTTTCCTTCTTTACTAACTTTGTAGAAAGGATTTCTAGGTTGGTAAAAGATTTTGTTTTTAGTTACATTAACAACTGTAAAAAGAGGGTACCACTCCCACATTAAAGACTTTTTAGTTTTTGATCTGTTTAAAAATAGAACTTCAGACACATTTCAATTTATTTCATGATCCTTCCATGGAATCTTGAAGAAAAAGAAACCTTGAATTTCGAACTTAATATGTAGATTGGGAAGACAGACGAGATATGAGCCCTTAGTGGGCAAACAAAGCAAAGAAATAACTCTTAGAAATGAAAAACAACCAATTTCAATTATCTTAGGTTGGAAGCTCAGGGCCTCAAATTCTCTAACCAAGGGCTATCCTCAAATAAGAGGTCACTGGATCTAAAGATAATGACCAATAAATAAATAAAATGATGAAAACATATGAAATCAGCATTGACAGTGAAGACATTCCATCTTGTAAACAAGAAAGACAATGCATTTTGGAAGACAAAATCCAAAGAGCACCTTCCTCCCATGCAGAGAGCACTTCTGCACTGACCCTACCATGTGAGATGCCCACCATTCTCCCGTGCTTTGTGGGGCCAGTGGGGTTTCTGCCAGTGCTCTAACTTTAATACCCCATCAATCAAAGCATGAAGAACACAAACATTGTTAAGACACAAAAAGCATATAGCATAAAAGGCCATAACACCCGAGTCCTATTAAGGAGGCTTTGGTTCAACAGAAAACTCTGTTTTCACAAATGAACAAAGGCAACAATTTCAGGACAGGCTGGAGCTTCTAAACTACAGTAAAACTGCCAACTAGAACAAGAGTTGCATTTCTTCCTTTGCACCTGTTAGCTGTGAGAAAGAGGTGAAAGTTTAGCCCCTCTATCCCATACTAGATTTACCATTCCTTTTCTATTCCTCTCCATCCTAGAGGAGTATTAGGTAACAGATCAAGAGGCACCTGAGGGAAAGGCTGTAAACAACCAAGCATTGTCTTTTTCTTTCAGTCTTGACGCTGCATGAATAAGCTTGCCAAGGGATCAGCCCACTCTTACTTTTTGTCTCCTCCTCACATGCCTCTAACATGTGTAATTTGACTCCAGGCTGCTCTGTAGATCTAGCCATCTTGGAACACCACTGTTTTTGAGTTTTATGCAATTTGTCACAGGATGGTAAAGTGCCTTGAGAGATGCAGGAAAAAGTCAGTGCTGTTACTGAGAGATTTCATGAGGAAAGTACCATTAATTGAAAAATATTTTGTGTGGATGAGCGTGTGTGTGTTTATTGTATAAGTAGTACTGAAGGTAGTACCTACCATGCTATTTAGATACTTTCATATGTGATAAGTTTTTCTGAGAAGGGAGAGTTATGGTAAAATTTTTATCATAAATTGGAGTACTTGTTTTACATTTTTTAAACATTCATTTATTTTTGAGAGACAGAGAGAGATAGACCATGAGTGTGGGAGGGGCAGAGAGAGAGAGAGAGAGAGAGATGGATAAACAGAATCTGAAGCGGGCTCCAGGTTCCGAGCTGTCAGCACAGAGCCTGACCTGGGGTTTGAAGCCATGGATGGTGAGATCAGGACCTGAGCCGAAGATCATGACCTGAGCTAAAGTCGGATGCTTAGCCAACTGAGCCACCCAGGCAACCCAGAGCACTTGCTTTTAATAGATGGTTACATAAATTATTAAGCATCCCCTTTTTGCTTTGGCTGCCAAGAATCCCATCGCTGAGTTCAATGCTTACTTGTAATACCTTATTACTGCATAGGTTTTCTAAGTATAATTTGCTTGGTCCTATCAGCCACACCCCACCCCAATTCCCACCTAATTCTTGACTCTTATTATTTACCTCCTTTTAAAATTGGTTGCATAATTTTGCTTCCTTTGGTTTTATCAAAATTACCTTGAATCAAACAAATAGAATCATATCTTTCAAAAAGCCATAGAGATGGATTCTCTGTATTAAGGGATTATACCATCTAGTCTCCCCTTACTCTTACTGTATTCTTCCCACCGGCAAGAAGGTATTTATTCAAGGATGTTTATGTATTTCAAAAACTAACAAAGGACTGCAAACAGGCCATTCCTTCACCTAGCAGAAAACAGCTTATAGCAGAAGTATTTTAATGTGTATTATGTCAGCATTTCTATAAACATTTTAAATTAAAAAGGTTTATAACTTACATTTGCTTAATGTTGAAATATGAGGGACAAACTATAAATAAGCATAATCTTTTTCTTTCCCCCAAAATATCTTTTTAGGCAGCTATAGAATATGTTAACCTATTTAGCTGGTTGTATGAATTTTAGCAATATTATCATAGGTCAAGGCTCCTTTAAAATAACATCTTAAAATACTTTGTCATAGAGCTTTTTCTTCGAATAATCATAATAATGAGAATAACAAAAATTTGTAGAGCATCTATAACAGTTTCAGGCTCCTTAAATATATCGTCTTTCAGGAAACTTTTATTTTTCCTCCAGCAGGTAAAGAACCTAATGAATAAGAGATAGAGTTCAAATCACTGATAATGGTGAGCCAATTTTAGGAGGCAGTCCTGTCTGACACTCTTTCCACCAAACATACTTGCATAAAACATTTGCACAATTTTAAGCCATCCACAAAGTAAGTACTTGGGACCTCTTCTGGTTCAACAGTATTTTATGTTCACTTGAGAAGTGTGAATTAAAGAGAGCCCACCCTCTGTTACTCAGATGTATAGATATTGAGCTTTGAGTTTTAGAAGTGGACTCTTTTTCTCTCGTGGGTATTGGCAACCACACTTTTCCTTGCCAGTAATTGGATTGTCCAAGACTGAATCAGGAGCTAAAAGAGACTGTGATTGCTACATAGACCCAGCGACAACTTAATTTCAAATTGAACCTTGTAGACATGTGAGTGCTGGGGCTTGTGTCCTTTTATTTATTTATTTATTTATTTATTTATTTATTTATTTATTTATTTCTAGGAGAGAGAGAGAGAGACACCGTGAGCAGGGGAGGGTCAGAGGGAGAGGGAGTCACAGACTGAAACAGGCTCCAGGCTCTGAGCTGGCAGTCAGCACAGAGCCCGACGCGGGGCTCGAACCCACGAACCGCGAGATCATGACCTAAGCGAAAGTCGGACGCTTAACCGACTAAGCCACCCAGGCGCCCCAGCTTGTGTCCTTTTAAAAGGGCAAAATGTATCAGCACAGGAGGTGAGATAAGCACCTGTCCTCCTCACATTCCATTTAAAAGCCACAGAGTCCATTCCTAGATGGCTTTCTGCATGGACCCATCCGAGTAGGTAGGTGAAATGGAAGCCTAGGAAACCAGTGCAAAGGGAGGCACATACTTTCAGAAGTATTAAGCTTCTGAAAATGTATGTGTATTATCTTTGACATTATAAAAGGAGACAGAAAATAAATAAAATAATCAATAGCTAATTGGTAAACCTTCCTCAGCAAACAGCAAGTCAGTGAAGTGGAGACATCCAGGATGATTTTCCTCCATATTGATTTTTACTATTTCACATTAGCCTAAATTAGCTTCTATTGTTTTCATTTCGATTGTCAAGGTTCTAGGGAACATTTTGGGTCACCTGAGGGTTCCTCTTCCCATTTTGTGCCAGAGTCACCAGGAGAATGATAATGGAACTCACATAGGTCAAGTGGTAAACAAATCACCAGAAAGATTTTGCCGCAGAGTCACTTTACCTGGCCCAGGCTCTGAGAGTGTTTTGGTCATTGAAGTTCTTATAATATAACCTGCATTTATGTTATCACCGTTAATTGTGGTGATATTAACATGGTAATACTATAGGTCATCCTATGACAATCTTAAGGGAGCCTTAAAGTTACTTGCAGTGACAATCTTGATTTCCATGGTCATCTCCGTGAGGTGGGAAGGTTGCTAAGAAAGGCATCTGTATAATAACCATAAAGGCATATTTGGGAATGAGACCTAGGAATATCCATGCAACAAATAGGATGAAATTTTGTTTCATGTGTCTCACTGCATTGTGCTTCCTGTGACTGGGAGGGCTGCCTTGAGGTGAATGAAAACCTGTACTTGGTCAGCTATGAAAATAGTATCTTTATTCTCTGGGTATCAGCTTTACTCACATCAGAGAGGAAAGGTCTGTCTCCTTTACAAGCAGAAACAAAACCATCATACAATTATTCTCATTTAGCTATTATTTAGCATTAATTGGAACTCGGCACGCTGGGAAACTTGCTTCCTGGGGAAGAATTTTATTTTAGAGCACCCTAGACACTGTGTAATGTACATAGCACATCCAAAGCACCAATTTATTAAAAGTCGCAATATTTTCCCTAGAGAATGGATTTACTATTCACCATTAGGACTAGGTCCAATATTTATGGAATATTCACACATGATTAATTATGTTTCATTTACAAATAGCCTCTAATGGGAGCCATTTTTATTATAAGTGCTATTTTAATGAATTGTCTGTCTTTATGAATTCATGTCCAAGACTGAAATAATGTCTTTTCCTTCCTTTCCCCAACTTTATACCTGAGCCTGCTGGTTCTTCTGTCTTTCCTATGTCTTCCATCAGACTCATGTGATCATCCCTTCAGTTGCCTAAGCTAGAAGTCTTGACTATATTTGTGACTCACTCATCCCTCCATCCCATTGCCGATCACTCACCATATCAAATGGCTCCCTGTTGCCTGTAGAATAAAAGCTGAATCTCTTTTTCTGATTAAGCAGGTGTATTAAGATCCTGATAGCCTGAGCCACCAGAGCATCCCAGTTGTCCGTTCTTCACCTTCCCCAAGTGGACTATACTAGTTCTCACCATGAGATGCTCTTCCTTATCCCTGTGTCTACACCCTGTTCACATTTTCTTCTGCCAGCATGCCCTTCTTTTTCTTTGCTAAGAGGGAATGCCTGCTTGTTCAGAAGTCAGCGTAAATGTCACTCAGACTCTCCCCTCTCCTCTCTTTAGGCAGGATCAGTAACTCTCTCATTTGTTTTCTTATAGAACTGTATGTATACTTCATTTATGTTCCTTATTTATGTGTACATTTAACTCATGAATAACACAGTAAATATTTTAAGGCATCAGTATGCTTTTAAAATTTTTTGTGTGTCTTCCGTGTATACCATATTAATTAGCATATGATAAATGCTTGGTGAAGGCTGTCTGGCCAAACTGAAAATCCTGTTAAAAGAAGTAACAAGGTTATCCCTCAGCATGTATTCCATATAAATACTACCTTGAGGTTGATGATGGAGATAAAATGGATACAGCTGAAGGAGAAAGTCTGATGGCAAAACATATACACCCCCAACAGGGTAAAAAGATCTAGAGACATAACAGTTGAGGGCATGAAGGTAAATCAGAGGTTACCAATAACCAGAAAAATAATTTATTTTTATTTAATGTTGCTCTCTCTTTGCCTCATAGCCTTGGCATTTGCTATGTCATTTGCCTTGATAAGCAGCGACCACAGTGCCTAAACTATAGCAGACACACGATAAACATGTTTTGTATGAATGAATGAATAAATAAATGGAGAAATGAGATGACTCCACTTTCTCATTTCATGGATAAGGAAAGAAACCCAAAGACACAAAGAATAGGAAAGCAGAAACAACCTCTTTTCAAGCTACCACCATATGCCTTAAACTAAGACTGGGGGCTTTTGCCTCAACTATCTAATTTTATCCTGTCAAGAAAATTCTACAACTATTATGTGAGACAAAGAGCCTGAAGCTCAAAACCTGTGCCCTATGATCACAGAGATCAGTTGTAACTCTTGTTTTTATACTATGTATAGTGTAGTCTTTCCTTTGCCCCCTGCTGGCATGATAAACGTGGATAGATATGTAAGTGATTACTAGTTTCGGTGGGTAGGAATCTCTGCTTTTTATAATCTCTATTGCTTAGATAGTAGCAGGTGAGTAAATATGGGCAGCAGTGATCTAGTGGCGAGATCACTAGAATTGAAGGCTGAAAACCAGAGTTCAGTTCCTAATCTTGTTATGGTAGTTGGGGAGAGTCCTTTATTACTTTGGAAACTTAGTTTTCCCATTTATAACACAAGGCACATAATACCAACCTTGTGGACTTCTGTGGTGAACAGAAATATAGTGACTGGGAGACACAGTTTGTCTACATAAAAAGGAGTTATTACTATTATTAAGCTTATGTAAGAATGAGACAGTGTGCATAAAAGGGTGATCTCAGCCGCACGTTCACTCTCTTTTGTTCCCTTTGTTACTGCTTTGTAATTTCAGTACAACTCAGCCTTCATTTGAGGAAACAGATGAAAACAGGATAAATAAGAATTTCTCCACTAATATGATTTGTACACAATATATCAGATTAAATGAACTTCTGCTTCTAATTCTTTTGAATTCAGAATTCAACATAATTTAGTAATAGAGAAATAATAGTTAAAAAGACATCTGTTTCTTGTCGAAAGCTTCTATTCTCACAAGGAAATCAAAACAGTGCAAGAACAGGGAATATTGGAAAATCAACATCACTGCACGGTGGTGACTCTTTGATGAGAAAAAAAAAAGCCACTGACAGTTTGTTTTGTTAATTATTGAAAATAGGGCTTTTCAAATGTTCTACATTAGCGGCAGTTCTATGCATACATTTAAAAACAAATCTGATCACAAAAGAACTTGCATTTTTTTCAGTTTTTTGTAAAGGTATCCTCTATCTTAAACAAGGTACAGAAAGGATCATTTCCCTTCAGCTGGTGACTTCATTTCAGACCTTTCATATCAATAGTGACTTATGATCATTTCTCACGTTTGTTAAGGCCTGTACCTTCCCATTTAATATAAATTTTTAAATTAAAATGAAATAAGTTCACATAGCCAAAAAAATTATAGGAGCAATTAAGACATATTTTCAATATCTATTTTAAGATCTCTGATGGTCATACATTAGGCATGAATAGGACCTTGACACTCATCTAATTCTGATCTTTTTATTTCATAGCTTGGGAAATGAGGCTGTGAGCAGCTAATAGAAGAAGATATGCTAGTTCTCAGAGAACAAAGATGAAAAAAAAACCGCTGCAAGCTATCTTTTGAGGACACTTCTTACTGTACTATATTAGAATATAATCAATTTTGAGAAGTATAACTCAATTCTCCTTTATCCAAATAATATCAGGGAATAAAGAGGGCCTTGCTCAACACTTACATTAGCTCTTTGGCTGAGGACACCTGATGGAATGAAGAGACATATCTGGGAGAAGACTAAATAAATTGGATGATAGAGTTCAGTTCCTAATAGCTTGGAATAATTGGCTAAGTCTAACAAAAGGGAATTTAACAGAGGGATGCAAAATTGGCACTTAACAGTACAAGAACCAATGGCAAAAGTTAATGAAGTGGGGCATATGGCTTAGCAGTAGAACATTTTTTTTCAAAAGTGGCTATTCTTTAAAAAAATTTTTAATGTTTTTATTTATTTAGTTTTACTGTTTTATTTATTTTATTCATTTTTGAGAGAGAGAGACACACACACACAGAGGGTGAGTGGGGGAGGGGCAGATAGAGAGGGAGACACAGAATCGGAAGCAGGCTCTCGGTTCTGAGCTGTCAGCACACACAGAGCCCAACACGGGGCTGAAACTCATGAACCAGGAGATCATGACCTGGGCCCAAGTCAGAAGTTCAACCACCTGAGCCATCCAGGAGCCCCCTAAAAAGTGGCTACTTTTAAAGAACTTAAAGTTTTATGAATTTACTCTTATCTTCTTCCCGAAATGAACTGAATTTTACTTAACATGGTAGAAGTTTATACAGAACAATAAAGATGCTAAATACAGTCTAATTTAATCACCTAGCAGTGAGATTTTAAATGTGGACACTGATACACTGGGGTAAGTAGAGGGGAAAGACTAGAAATGACTCAGATCCAAGTATATTAGGAAAGGTTAAAGGTATTCTTCTTTGGAGAAGAGAAGGCCTGCATTTGTTGTCTTAGAGAAATGGGGGTAAAATGAACATATACTTTGTGACAAAAGAGGATGAATGATCAGGCAGAAAGAACTTTAGGCATGGCATCAGAGCATGGGTCTGAATATTGGTGTCATCATTTACAAGTGGTGTGACCTATGGAAAGTCTCCAAGAAAGTGTGTATCAGAGTCTTGATCTGTAAGATAAAAGCAGCAATACCTACAATGCAAAATGGTTATGAAAATTAAATTAAATCAAACAACATGAAAAATACCTACAGTTCATGGCACGCAATAGTCAAAAGGTATTGACCTTTCCACCACTTTGTCAGGTAAAGTCATGAAAGATTTTTACTGGATTTTATTAGAGGAATATCTTGTAGAGGGGTTGTTTTAATTGAGACAGGAAGGTTAGGTGTACAGATTCCTGCCAGTCTGGTGACATACATTTATGTTGATTGTCAGCATTTTGTTGTACTTTATACAAGGAAGGATTGTTGCTTAAAACATTTGATTCCTTATAAGGTTATATTGCCTTTTGAAGTTGCAAGAAGTTTCCACTACTATATATCATAAAATTGCTTACTTACCTATAAAGTGCAGACAAGGGCCTCTTGTTTCCGGGTTTGGGTCTGTATGGTTTGGGTTCTCCTGCCATGTTGATATCTAAAAGCAAAAAATAATATAGTACTGATTAGCAAAAAATAATCCATTTGAGAAAAGTGATGAGATCTTTTTTCCTTTTGCCATTTGCTTATATAAATGTTATATGCCATTGATTTATTCAACAAATATTTACTGAGCACCTACTCTAGGCCAGGCACTGTTTGAGATATGACATGTACCAAACAGATTAGATTTATGCCCTTGTAAAACTAACCTTCTACTGGAGGAGAAACAGATAGCATACAACAACAACAAAAAAGAGAAAAATACATAACATATTATAAAGCAATAAGTACTCGGGGCGCCTGGGTGGCTTAGTCGGTTAAGCGTCCGACTTTTGAGCCCCGCGTCGGGCTCTGTGCTGACTGCCAGCTCAGAGCCTGGAGCCTGTTTCAGAGTCTGTGACTCCCTCTCTCTCTGACCCTCCCCTGCTCATGCTGTCTCTCTCTTTCCTAGAAATAAATAAAAATATATTTAAAAAAAAAAAAGCAATAAGTACTATGGAAAAATACAATGTTGAATGCGGTAGAGAAATCAGGAATTTTACTAAGCAGTAAAAATGAAGAGAGAATACGATATACTTTTTTTTTTTTAATGTTTATTTTCAGAGAGAGAGAGAAAAGAGAGAGAGAAGAGAGAATCCTAAGCAGGCTTCACACTGTCAGCATGGAACCCAATGTGGGGCCGGACCCCATGAAGTGAGAGGTCAGCCTGAGCTGAAATCAAGCGTTGGATGTTTAACCAATTGAGCCACCCAGGTGCCCCCAGATATCCTTCTCACTTGGGTTTTTGCCAGAAATGTTACAGTTTGCATATGCATTTGCATACAATAGAGCTCCGTTCCTAAGAGGAATTAATTTAAATGGTACTACCTTTCACTTCTGTAGAGAAGGGATGTAGAAGAGTGGAACTGTTAGAGCATACCAGGTTTACTACAGGAACAACACAATGCACTCAGAAACCAGAATGTGCATTTATAGACTTCTGGGGTAGTAAGAAGAAGAGAGCACCACTTTTGCCTTTGTGAACTAATATTATGATAAAGTCTTTAGGATGAGACAATAAGATGCTTAAGTACATGATAGAAGAGTATTTGCATACAATTGCCCAACTCTGGCTTAAAGAAATGTATAAAACTGTTAAGTGGTTGGTAAATTGGGTGACAAAGATTTGGACAATCACACAAACACCAAGATTTAATAAAGCTAAAATTTCTAAAGCATGATATAAAGAATAATCTAAAAAAAGCAAACTTTAAGAAAGAGGGACATTATTTTGATAGAAAAGAAAGGGAATACTTCTCTTTCTTGTACAATGGACTAAATACACTGGATTAGGGAGGGATGAGCCACCCAGCAGTGAAAACAACCAAAATTTCTAGTTAAATACAACTGACTCTTGAACAACACTGGTGTGAACTGCACAGGTCCATTTATATGCAGATTTTTTTTCAATATATATGGTACAGTACTGTAAATCTATTTTCTCTACCTTATGATTTTCTTAACATTTTCTTTTCTCTAGCTTACTTCTATTGTAAGAATACAGTAACAAGAATACATGAAATATACAATATATGTATTTATTGTTTATGTTATTGGTAAGGTTTCCAGTCAATAGTAGGCTATTATTTGAATTGGGGGGGGGAGTCAAACATTATGTGTAGATTTTTGACTGCACAAAGGGTGAGGCCCCTAAATTCCATGTTGTTCAAGGGACAACTGTATAATGTATCTCTTTTTAAAAAATACAACATTGAGCTAGTAAGAAAGTAAGGAGTTCATAGAAGCCTACATGTGAGTGAAAGCAGGAACTCAGATGGAACTGGAAGACTGACTCTGGCTTAGTCCTTAAAGACATTTATTGAAACCAGAACTTGAGCTTTAGCTTTCATGTCTTTGTGAATTAGCAGGGACAGGAGACAGTGCCCACATTAAATGATATGAACCATATAATCACTGAACTCAATATCCATATGGGTTAAAATCCTTAAGTATGAAGAGAAGGAAACTTTCCCCTTCCCCCTAATAAGGAATATCTACAAAAAAAATTTCTAGTAAATGTCACACTTAATAGCGAAATATTGGCCACATTTTAACATCAAGGAATTTGATTACCTAATTATATATATATATACATATATATATTTTATAGTTTATTGTCAAGTTGGTTTCCATATAACACCCAGAGCTCATCCCAAGAAGTGCCCTCCTCCATGCCCATTAACCCCCTTCCCCTCTACACCACCCCCCCACCCTCATTAACTAATTTTTAAATTATGTCTGCACCCAACATGGGGCTCAAACTTATGACCTGGAGATCTAGAGTCACAAACTCTTCCAAATGAGCCAGCCAGGTGCTCCTAATATCGAGAAATTTAAAAGGGCATTCACTCGTACCAATTCTGTATCACACTGTACTGGATTTCATAGTCAGTGATGTTAAACAGGAAAACAGTACCAGAAATGGAAAGGAAGAGATTAAACTGTCATAATTGTTGATAATAACTGGGTCCACATAAAAACTCCAAAATATCCATGAACTATTACAATTAATAAAGGAGTTTAATAAATTGCTTGGGTTCAAAGCCAATATACAAAATTCAAATGCATATCTCTATATGGCAATACATGTTTTAAAAACATAATTCTAAAAGATGTTATTTACAGAGTATAAAAGTAAAGTACCTTGGTATAAATGTATTATAAAAGTTTAGAGATGTTTATAAGGAAAATTATGTAACTATATTGGAAGATTTTACAGTTACCTTACATAAATAAAGAATTAGAAACTTGATATTTAACAACCAATTCAATTCTCCCAAAGTTGGTTTATTGATTCCATATAGTTTCAATAAAGTCACTGAAGAGCCAAAAATCAAGGCCTCCAGTAAGAGCAAGCTCAGCTGCACATAGGCCCAGTCCCAGTTCCAGGAAAAGCCTCAGATTGTTCAAGGCTAAAGCCATCCTTGGACCACCCTCAGTTCAGCTAATCAAAAAGAAAAGAAAACAAAACAAAACAAAACATTCCTATGGTCTGAGTCAAGGCTGGAAACTGCAGATACAAACTAGCCAATTTCTCATCGCTTGCCTGAACCCCACGTGGGCCCTCTGAACTCACCTCATAATTGGTCATTTTCAAAGGATTCTCAAAAGTCATGATTGGGTCCCACCAAAAGTAATGAACACCTCACAGATACTGAATGGTCAAAGCTGTTACCAGGGGTGCTGTACGATTGTAACCGGTGCTTATGTGATGATGCTACATGTACTGTAACACCCCCATCCCTTACTCCTTAAAAACCCTGTTCGTTATTGTTCTTCCCTTTACCTTGCTGCCATGACACTGGTAGGCTGGTGAGCCCCTGCTCGAGCTTGTAATGAAGACCCTTTTGTATTTGCATCAGTGCCGGCTCCTTGGTGGTCTCTGGGACTCCTGATTTGGGCACAACATCACCAAACATTCTTTTTATATCTGTGTGGGGTTGGATAAGTTAATTCTGAAAACTATATGACAAAGTAAAAGGTCAAATCAACCGCTTAGAAAAAAGCCCAAAGGTGGCCAACTTGCCTTATCCAGGCTAATTTTAAGCTATAATAATTAAGACTATAGTATTGGTACAAAGATAGAAAATGAAACATTGCAAAAGAGTCGAGAAGCCCCAAATCGACACATGCATATATGAATGTCTGAATTAGGACAGAAATAGCCTACCTGATCAGGGAGTAAAGATAAGCTTGAAATTGGACCTCTACCTTACACTCTACAGAAAAATTAATTACTATTGGATTAAAAGCCTAAATGTGACAGACAAAATATGTAACTGTTAAGAAGAAATGTAGTAGAATATCTTTATGAGATCAGAATATGAAAGGATAACCTTAAACCAGACATAAAAAGCACTAGCCTTAAAATATAAGATTGATAAATTCTACTATATTACAGTAAAATAAAAAGAATTTTTACTCAGCAAAAGGCACATAAAGACAATGAAAAGAAAACCCACAAACTAGATAAAGAAATTTTTGACAAAGTATTTGTTTCTGGAATATATAAAGAACTCATTTACATAATAGGAAAAAGAGACAAGCCACCAGGTAGAAAATTGGGCAAAAAACACAGGAGATACACTTTACAGAAGAAGATAGATAAATGCTGAATAAACACATGAAAATATTCTCAACCTCACTTGTAGTGGAGAATTTCATTTTAGTATATGTACTGCCAAAGTGAGCACAATAACGGAGAATTCAAATTAAAACACTACAAGATACAATTAATACCCACTGAATTTCCAACAATTTACAAAGTCTGACAATATCAAGAGTTGGTGAATTTGGCAGCAAACTGGAATGTGTACATTGCAGGTATAAGCATAAATTGGTACAACTATTTCACAAGATAGCAGTTTATAATGAACTTAAAATGCTCAAACCCTACAAATCAGGAGGTATGCACCCTAAGAAATGCTAGCATATGTGTACCATGAGATATACACAAGAATGCTTATTGCAGTATACCAAAATAGAAAAAAATTCCCATAAAAACACAAATATCTGTTGATAGGCAACAAGATAAATGAATTATGATGTATTTACAAAGAGGGAGAGAGAGAGAGAGTGAGAGAGAGAGAAAGAGAGAGAGAGAGAGAGACTGACTTAGACCCATAAGGCAACAACATGTAATCTCAGGAACATAACACTGACCAAAAAATGATGTCATGGAAAAACACTGACAGAATGAATTTTTATCTTAATAAAAATACAGATTTAAACAAATGTTATATAGGAATCAAAATACATGTAGCAAAATGGAAAAGAGCAAGCAGAGATAAACAATACATTTAGGATGAAAGTTACCCTTAAAGGGTTGGAAAGAATGTGGAACTTGGGTAGGACATCTAGGGAACTTTAAAATGAATTATAATGTATTATTGACGGTGCATGTGAAGTGGGAATATGAGTTTACAATGTAGCATAATTCTTTACAATTCTAAGATGTTGTAAATTTTATTTTGTATATATTTAATAACTAACAAAAATTTGAAAAAGAGAATGGGAACAGGGATGGTAAGTTGTGGATTGATAAATACTCAGGTCAGGGGCAGTGGGTTTTGGTAAACAAGTGGTTTCAGCAAAGATTGCAAATGAGGACATAGGACAGAAGACCTGTTGGTGGGTAGGTGGATTATTGGATGTGAGTAGATTATTAGAAACCCCAATTAGAAGTTTAAATCTAATTTTACTGGGATATAATTTTGGGTTCTGAGTAGAGGATGGTTTTGAGAATGAATCATGACGACAGTGATTCTTGTATGAGTTGGGATAAGGTACATCCAAGATCAAGGCTGTCTGAGTCTTTCAGATGTGACAGAGTTGGAACAAAAAAGTGAGTGAAATACAGATTTCTATTGTTTTTGCAAACTCTGTAATGATGGCCATGAAATATAAGACACAATATGTGTCTCTTGCTTAGCCTCCATTGAGTCTCCATTATGAAATAAAAATGTAAAACTACTCTCATAAATAAATAAAAAGCTTGGCTTGAGTCTATCAACACAAATACTGTAACACTTTAAAAAATACGGTGTCAGTGGTTCTGAGGATAAACTTAGGAGTTTGACGGCATATACACATACAATGGAAAGTCTTTCATGAAAGGCTATTAAATTCAGCATTTCCAGACATCAGCCTCCATTCAAAAGCTTTACAAAATGCAGAAGAAAATCTTTTATTTCTTAAAGACAATAGTGTTCAAATACATAATTTTCCTTTGAATTTATGGAAATTTATTCTTAAATATGCAAAGTTATATTGCTTCTTATTGCTATAGTTAAGATCATCCATAACTTAGTGTTAATGGACAGGGATGAGGGTAAAAAGGGTTGGATGTAGTTAAGGGAGAAGGGATGGTGGGCAGTGAGTTCAATTAGTCAGTGAACTTAAAGTCTTGCCGAGCTCTGGATGAATGAACATTTCCACTGTACTTAAAGTCTTGCCGAGCTCTGGATGAATGAACATTTCCACTGTACTCAACTTTATAAATATAGGATTTGTGTTTTCAGACCAACATGGCTTATTTGGAAGCCAAGGCTCAAGTACTTGTGACTCAAGAGCTGTTGGCCTTGAAGGGACCATGCAAACAGGGCAAATGACATCTTAACAGTAAACTCTGTGGTCAATGACATCCTGAGGTTTTCTTCTCTGATTGTCACACATTGTGTAAGTTTCCCACAGGTAAGACTAGAGAAAAAATGACCGAGATTCAATTTTATGCCATTCTTACAAAGATAGGGGCTTTGGAGTAAAATGCTGAGGTACGGAAAATAAAGTGTTACTTCCTAAATTCCCAAATTTAGAAAGAGTCATACCAAATACTAATATTTAGAAATCACATATTGTCTTCAAGAAAAGATGTGGGTTTAATCATTCTCAACAATTTTTTTTTGAGATCATCCAAAATATTCCAGTTAAATTCCTACTTGTTTTGCAGAAGTACCTATAAAATCCACCTATATCAAGAAGGTAGATTCTATTATCTGAGTATTAGAATTATATTCTTGTAGAGAGAGTCAGTAAAATTAGGTAAGCACCATTAAAAGGAGGTCTCTTGAAGTGTTTCTGTTTGGGTACAGTATACATCATACTGTGTGGAAGAACTCCCCTACCGCTTTTCTGGGCACAGGGACAAAGTAGAAGGGAGTGAAGCCTTTCCCATTGTTAGGAGATGACTGGAGACAGGAGACCTCCACAAGGAGGGAAGACGGGTATGTGCATTTTGTCCTCTGGCATTAGAAGCCTACATAAGGACCAACCAAGAACAGACCCCATATCTATTTTGAAGTTTCAATATTTCAAGTTAGCATGAGAAAAATAGGTGGAAAGAATAAAAATTTACTCTAAAATTATTCTTTTAAAATTAAACCTCAGAATCAAACAAACTTAAAAATATCCTGTTGGGCTACTAACTCTATCTTTTCACAGTAAACTACTTAAAAAATATATAAATTTGTTCAAAAAAATTTAATCAGTTTTCCTTTCTTCTTTATATTGAAACTAAATAAGCGATGTCAATATGCCATGACAGAAATAACTATAAAGTTAGAGAACTGGAAAAAGTCAATGAGTTGAAACTATTCTGGTTTGAGGTAAATGAGATGAGGCAAATGGAGACAGGTACTGTTCCAAAGTGTCATTCTCTGAAGTAATATCCAACACATGTTAATGTATTTCTTTCACCAATTCTTGTTAGCGTGCGACTAAAGATGATGGTAACAGCAGTCTATTAGTTCATGCTTTATGACTCTTGGGAAGATACCTCTACTTCAACACCCAGACACTGTGACCCCCATTTTCTGTTATTACGTTGCTCCAATGGAACAGACTACTGAGTGCCTCTCTTTGACTTTGGACTTTATCTTGCACAGTGTTATTTATCCAACAGGTGTTCAATGGGTCTGTTGGTTGATAAAATTCATACAGATCAGAAGGTATATCCTTGCACAGGTTGTAGTGTGTCTGGCCAAACACACTGTCAGCACATTTCCTAAAGTGATATTTATTTGAACTATGTTTTGGAAGATGGGAATCGGTATGTTGCCCAACAAATAAATCACAGTAACATAAGTTTTGTAAAAATGCTGTAATTTATCTCTCTCTTGGATGTTTGTAATGCATATTCAAGGATAAGATTCTGGAAAAAAAGAAACATTCAGACGTGTTTAACTCAAATGTCTGTGTATGTGTGTGTGTGTGAATAAACAGAGTATATTTTAGATGACACACTTGTAAACATTCAGCAAAGCAGTGTTCTCCCAGAACACAGGCTTATGAGATACACAGAAATATTTAGAAAAACTATTTTACATTTTTTTGTCCACATTTCAATTTGGAATATCCTCAGGTGAAAAGTTAATTTAATCGTTTCAACTGCATATAATTTACACTGCTACAGTAAACAGACACTTGCTACTTACCTCTACCTCTAGTGATCCCTGATGGCATCTGTCATTTCTAGAGGAATTTAACCTTGATATTAAAGTGATGTCTAACTTATATTCCTGGGGCACCTGGCTGAGTGTCCGACTTTGGCTCAGTTCATGATCTCAGCGTCATGAGTTTGAGCCCTGTGTTGGGCTCTGTGCTGACAGCTTAGAGCCTGGAGCCTGCTTTGGATTCTGTGTCTCCCTCTCTTTCTGCTCCTCTCCCCGCTCATGCTCTCTCTCTCTCTCAAAAAGAAAAAGAAAAACATTAAAAAAACTAAGATGATGTCTAACTTATAGTATAATAAAGGCATATACATTATCAATATCATTTTTAAATGGAGAAAAAAATTAAAGAAATAGTTTTCAAAACGGATTAGCTAAAAGTAATATATTCTTGAGATTTTTTTGTTTTGTTTCCTTTCCTGGGTTTAAATAAAAGTTTAAATAATTCAGCCATGGCATATAGACTGCCAGGAAAAGTCATTCAGAGCCTTTTATTGCTCACATTTAAAAGATTTAGGGATTCATTACTATTCCATTGAATAAAAATTCAGGAGATAAAGAAAATAGTCTGTTATGTTTGACAAGTGAATGGATGAAACCATACATTACCCTAGTATAAGCACGCTACCATTTAAGAGTGTTTTTGCATTTATTAGTTCAGATCCTCAAAACAATCCTGTGAAAGAAGCAGAGCAGGAATCATTACTCCCACATCATGTACGTAGATGTTTGAGGTACCGAGAAATTAAATGGCATTCATAATAATATAGTTAGCTCAGTTCACTACAGCTGTCTCTATTACTGAGCATGGCAGGGACTGATAGCCTGCCTCTGTCCTGAGAGAGATGACTGTCTGAACTAGAGCTGCACCAGACCCACAGTCTAGAACTTTCCCTACTATCACATTGCTCTTAACCAGATTTTGGATGTCACCTTTTCTATGTCATTAATGCTGGTTTGGTTGTGGTAATTAGCATGTAAAGTAATATTTCTCTGAGTCCCTGGGAGTTTTGGCATCATGGGGCAGGATGTATGATTTAAAGAATGTTGTAAGAAGCAATGAGAGAACCACATTCCACCTGACTGATTGCTTGAGATTTCTTGGCCAGGTAGGTTCACAACCCTGTGGTTTGATGGAACTGCCTGGAAGTGCTTTTGCTCTAAGGAAAAAATGCGCCTGACTTGCAAATGCAAGTATAGTCTACCTTGTGCTCTAAAATACAGACATTTGAGGCATGTTAGGCTGAAAGTGGAGCCAGTAGGGTACACAAGTAAATGGGTTTCTAATCTTGTTGTTTTTCCCTTCACGGAATCAAAGCTAGTTTTAACACTTGAAAAATGTCCTTAATAGTATGTTAAAATATTCACTGTTATGGGAATGAAACTGTAGTCTAATTTTACTGGGCAGTCACTGAATTGTGACCGTTTTAATGAGCCTTTGGACCTGATTTCATAAATTAGTTCTGACGCAGCACTATGGCATGCTGGCCTCTGGTTATTAGAATACTAATGCACAGATCAGTGGTTGGGCCAGATTCCCATTTGTTATCAGAAAACACTCTGTGCTCCCAGGCTCTCCCTGCAAGGGCAAATACAAGTGGTAACTTGAACTTATTACTAATTACTTAGTACGTCTGATCACCATACATGACTTACGTAGATTCAAACTGGGGTTTCCTCAATGGAAACTGAAGTGAAAAAAGTGGGGATGTATAGTTGATGCCCTTTTTTGCTTACTGTCTATTGTGTTAAATGGCTATATTAAGAAGAAAATGAAAATGCCACAAATCATTCATTTTCATTGATCAAATAGTTATTGAACTTACAGGATGTGCTAGGTACCATGCTAAGTATGGGGTATGTGTGTATGAATGCTGTTTGTGTTCTCTGGAATATCAGAGAGAGCTAAACCTGAAGCTAACTACAGCAAATAAAATAAACATCACACTAAGATGAATACTGCGTGCTTTGGGAACATGTTGCCCTACCTTCTTTGGCTGAGAGTGCTCTTAAGGGTACATTCTTGGTGCATAAGGTGGTTTTCTCCAAAGACACGGGTTAAAATGTTAGCAGTTTTGCTGACTTACATCGATCAGCAAACTCTTGTAGATGCTTCAGCTCTATGCATTAAGCTGCCGAGAACTGTTTCTGTTCTTTTGTTTGTTTTATTCTGCTTTTCTCATCCACACTCCCAGTAGCTAACTGTTAAAATACTTTTTGATTTGCCTGAAGCATAAGTGGCCATGAAATTTGAGGAAACTGTGTCACTGGCGCATATTTAATCAATGTCTAGTTTAATATTATTTAGCAGAGACTACAAGCACATTTTCACATAGGTACAAAGCAATTTTTTATCAAATTTAAATTTACTTAATTATTATTAAAACTTCTAACTTGCATCAGTTTGTCTCTATCATTTTCTCTTTTATGTTACCTTGGGTAAATTTTTTTGAGAAATGCTTTTCTATATTCTAGGAGTATCTACAAAAATCTCTCCAAAGGTAAAAATGAAGGACTACATATGCTTTATTAAGAAAGACAAAGTCTCCAGAAACCAAATCTAAAATTTGGATAAATGTTCACCAGCAGCACCATGAGTTTGTTTAGGAACTTGCTAAACAATTTTACTAATACACTTAATGACCTATTGACGTTAATCGTAGAGAGAACTATGTGGTAATAAGAACCACAAATACTTGGTAAAAAATAATCTTAACCATATGTTCATTATCAGTGCATAGACTTAACAGTACTAATTTCTTTGTATCCCAAGAGTTCATTTAGTTTCATACTTGAGGATAAAATATTCCTTAAGGAAAGTAAAATTCAACCACAGTATCTGGATTAGCACTTTCCTTGAGAATGCTCAGATTTCCATCAGTGAAGTAAAGTAACCTCAGGATTTGGGTATTGCTTCTCTCTGCTCCCTTACTTTTCTAATCTTTCTCTTTTTCATGTATGTATAGATAAACTTATTTTCTCAGGTCCTTTTTGTTCACCACAAAGAGTGTTTAAAATTCTTACATTCAGTGTTTAAAACACCAAAGCTACTATGTTAAGAGTATTTTGTAATTCATAAACATAATGAAACACCAAAGCTAATGTTAGGTAGCTAAATGCATTTTATGTCAAGATTAGTATACAACTCTGATACTCCAAGTACTGGCTGGCAAACAGACAGCATCTGTATCCTGTAGGAACCTGTTAGAATTGCAGAATCCAGGTTCTACCTTAGACCTAATGAATCAGACTGCATTTTAACAAGACACCCAGGTAACTGCTATGCACATTCAAGTCTGAGAAGCAATGGAATATAACACATTTAGCTTAAATGTCTTCCTTTAATTATTAAGGGTTTTACTTTTTTAAAAAACTGTTTTGAAGAGAAAGTATTAAGAATTCAGAATAGACATCATCACTCATCATCAGGGAAATGCAAATGAAAATGAGATATTACCTCACACCTGTCAGAATGGCTAAAATCAGAAACACAATAAACAACAAGTGTTGGTGAGGATGGGGAAAAAAGGGAGCCCTGTACACTGCTGGTAGGAATGCCAACTGGTACAGTCACTGTGAAAGAGGTATGGGGGTTTCTCAAAAAATTAAAAATAATACTACCTTATGATCCAATAATCCTCCTACTGGGTATTTACCAAAAGAACACAAAAACACTAATTCGAAGAATATATGCTCTTTGACATTTACTGTAGCAATATTTACAATAACCAAATTATGGACGCAGCCCAAGTGCCCACTGGCAGATGAATGGATGAAGAAGAGATGGTAAATAGATACAATGGAGTATCACTCAGCCATAAAAAGAATGAAATCTTGCCTTTTGCAATAACATGGATGGATCCAGAGAGTACAATGCTAAGTGAAATAAGCCAGTCAGAGAAAGACAAATACCATATGATTTCATTCATATTTGGAAGTTAAGGAACAATACAAACAAATGAAAAATAAAAGAGACAAATCAAAAAACAGACTCTTAACTATAGAGAACAATCTGATGGTTGCCAGAGGGGAGGTGTGTGGGGAATTGGTTGAAATCGATGAAGGGGATTAAGAGTACACTTATCCTGATGGAACTGCTATATGGTACACCTGAAATTAATATAACATTGTAGGTTAACTACACTAGAATTACATTAAAAATATTCTAAGCAGAAAAAATTAAACATTGAGGAGCCTGGGTGGCTCAATCAGTTAAGTGTCCAGCTTTAGCTCCCGTCACTATCTCATGATTCGTGAGTTCAAGCCCTGTGTTGGGCTCTGTGCTGACAGCTCAGAGATTGGAGCCTGCTTCGGATTCTGTGTCTCCCTCTCTCTCTGCCCCACCTCCCCTTGTACTCTGTCTCGCCCTGTCTCTCAAAAATGAATAAAATTAGGTATTTAGGCAAGAAGTTTGAAAAATGCTTTTCTAAAGGCTTAGAATGGACTAATGGTAACTCAAGGTCATTTCTGATGATAATAATAGCCCCCAGTATTGTATATCATTTAACATTTGATCACATTTTCACATAGCTTAGAAAATGTTCACAATAATCGTGTGATGTGGGTCTTATTGCGGATTCCCATTTATACAAACTGAAGTTGAGAAAGTGTAAGTTCTTTGCACAAGACAGCGTAGCTAATAGGTAGTGGTGCCAAGATTCTGAGTTCAGGTCCCCACTCAAAATATGCATCATGTTTTATAGATGAAATTTATACACTTTTCAATTAAAAATAAACCTATCACATTTGGCACACCTTATAAAAGTTACTAAATTACTTCATAATTTCATTTATTAAAAAGATAAATTTTTCACAAAGTCTTCAGGAGCATATATAAAGTAGAAAACCATTAAATTAGATCTTATTTTTAACATTCCATGCAAAAGCACAACTTCGAAAGCTCCTTCCCTGAAAACTGAAGGCTGGAAAAGCCAGAAATCAAGGAAATACAAAGGACCTAACACCCTTTACCAAAAGCCCGAGAGAAATTACCTGATATTTAATAACAAAGCCAAGCTAAGATAAAGACAAGAATCTACAAGATTTAATCTTTGGATAAACATTCTTTTAGATATTGTTATGCAAAAATAGAGGATTTTATTTTTTTTTTAATGTTTATTTATTTTTGAGACAGAGAGAGTGCAAGCGGAGGAGGGGCAGAGAAAGAGGAAGACAGAGCATCCCATCAGTGTAGAGTCAGACATGGGGCTTGAACTCACAAACCGTGAGATCATGACCTGAGCTGAAATCAAGAGTTGCATTCTTAGCCAACTGAGCCACCCAGGCACCCTCCACCTGTACCATATCCTCTCTCTCTCTAGCCACTTTCCCTCTCTTGCCCTTCACACTTCAAATCCTACTACACTCCCCCACATTCTTTCCCTCCAGCTATACTGGTCTCTTGTTTCTTAGGCATTCTAGGAGTGTCCCTCTACCCTTTGTGCCAGCTGCTCCTCTCTCCCAGCCTCCTCTCTACCTAGATAATCCCATGGTTAATTCCCCTAATACCTTCAAATCTTTGTTCAAAAGACACCTTCTCATCTATTTAATGTGCAGCATTTCCTTTCCTTAACACTTCTCACACACATTACTTTGCTTGAATTTTTGTTTTCCAAAGGATTTATCACTTCCTAATCTGTGATACAATTTATTTATGTATTGTGCCCATTGTTTATTGCTAGATGATGCCCTTCTCCCCATGCTAAAATGTTGACTCCATAAAGTCAGGGATCTTTGTTTTGTTCACAAATATATTCAAAGCACCTAGAATATTTGGCTAATAGATTGAGCTAAAAGGTGACTGCTGAATACATGAATGACTTAATTAATGAATTAGTGAATGTTTTATCTGAACTTACATAATCAACATGGCTGTCAAAGGCAGAAAGCAGAATCAAGAATAAGGTTAAAGTTATGGTGACCATATAGGTTAGTATCCAAATGAGTCACTTTTGGGTGTCAATAGGGCAATAAAATCATTGAAATTATATAATTTTGAAAATTTACTGAATTGATCAACAAATTGATTTGTTATATCACTGGTTCTATAATGAGAGGCAATGAAAAACATTTTTTAAAATTCTTGATCTTGTATTATTTAAAAAAGCTTTTAATATAATTTATTGTCAAGTAGGCTAACAAATAGTATGTACACTGTACTCTTGGTTTTGAGGGTAGATTCCCATGATTCCTCCCTTATAACACACAATGCTTGATCTTTTAAAATAAAGCAAAATTAAAACAGATTTAAGTTGATTATCTGAATATTAAATATAACATAAACTGAATAATTTTCCATGGTGCTTTGATCAGTTAATATTGTGTCACTTACATTTTTCTGTACAATTTACTTTCAATCATCTTATTTTAAAATTTTCATAAAATTTCTCAAGTTTTCTGCAAAGGTACATTTTACCATTAAGTTTATTGACACTTTCAAAATATTCTGCTTTGCAAATATAATAATTTTAATTGAGAAAACACTTCCAAAGGTGCTCAGGAAGATATGTGGAAAATATTCTTAATTCTATTTTAATGCTGGTATGTGTAACTTTATTAGCCCAACTATTTTCATAGGTACTGTCTTTTTACTTCCATTGACAGAGTACTTTTCTTGACATATTTTTATTAAGATAAAAATTGTCAGAAGTGTCTTAACATTCTTTGAATATCTCAGCAAAGGTAGATGTCATTCAACTATGCATTCTCAATTTCATTTCATTTTAGTATAGAATAAAACTACCTAATTACATATAGGACTTTATAAAAGGTAGAAAAACTTTTCCCTCAAGTTGAGATGTTTCAAAGCATTATAACAGAAAAATTAAATTGAAATCTTGTATATCTCTAGAGCTGTCACTGTAATTTATTTATACCATTCATTGCTTCTCTAAGAATTAGTTTGTCCTTTCATTTACGAGATTTGCTTTTAATAATCAAAATTCTTTATTAACTTCCAAAGTTGAATCTTGCTAAACATTTTGATTAGATATTTCCAACTGATTTTGTAAAAAAAAATGTAAGCAAAATTTAGAGTATTTACAAAGTAGTTCTTCAAAGGCTCAAACATCTGAAATTCTATCGATGAGAGGTAGCAGAGAGAGATTTTATAATAATCTCTAATATCTTAGTTAAAAATAAGATTCATCATCAAAATTTTTGTAGTTCTGACTCTGCAAACATAAAAATAATTATAAAATATGATACTTATAGTTGAGTTTGTATAAGCCAATAGAATTACCATAGCTCATTTAAAGCCATTATGAATTATTTATATACCATAACCAATTCCAAGTACATTTTTTCTCCACAGTTTTCAGAATTTACTAAAAACATTATTTTTTCTATCATGCTGTGTTCTACTCGAATGTATTCATATTATCACTGAAGATTTTCACATAACTTTATTTTCAATGTTGAAGTTTTAAATTTACAATACCAATCACAAATAATGTCATCAATTTTAGTTTTCATTTAATAGTCAACAATAAGTATTTTAATTCTAAAGCAAACACTTAAAGACACTAATAAATTAGCTTATAGCCTATTAAAAATTTGTGAATAAAATCATTAATCATTGTTATTAAAAGGCTTTTGGAGTAATTATTATGGCTAGAAATTGCCCATAAGGTGGGAAGCCAGTACAATGTGACTTCAAAAAGAATTCTTTCTAAAATTTTTATTTATTTTTTATTGAGATATAATTAACATATAGCATTATATTAGTTACAGATGTATAACATATTGATTTAATAATGCATATATTATGAAATGATCATCACAGTAGGTCTAGTTAACATACATCCATCACCACACATTTTATAATATTTTTCTTGAGATGAGAACTTCTAAGATTTATTCTCTTAGCAACTTTCAAATATATAATATCGTACTATTATTTCTGACTGTCATGCTATACATTATATCCTTATGCCTTCTTTATTTTATAATTAGAAGTTTGTACCTTTGACACTTCCATTCAATTCACTCACCCTTTATGTCATCCTGCCTCTGGCCACCACTAATCTGTTTCCTGTATCTATGAGCTTGGTTGTTGAGTGCTTTTTTTTTTAGATCCTACATATATGTGGTATCATGCAGTATTTGTCTTTCTCTGATTTATTTCACTAAATATAATGTCTTTGAGCTCCACAGGTTATTAACAAATAACAGGATTTCCTTCTTTCTTTGTTTTTAATTTTATTTTAGAGACAGAGAGACAGAGAACATGAATGGAGAAGTGGGGCAGAAGGGAGAGGGAAAGAGAGAGAGAGAGAGAGAGAATATCTTAAGTAGGCTCCACACTCAGGGCAGAGCCCTATGCGATTGTTCTAGTCCATGAACTGTGAGATCATGACCTAAACCAAAGTCAAGAGTCGGATACGTAACTGACAGAGCCACCCAGGTGCCCCTCAATATTTATCTCAAAAGGAATTCTTGATGTCTGAGTTAGGCACCTGGCTCAAGGGCTCAGAGGAACAAATCACTTGTGGAGGATCTAGAATATAACTTTAAAGACATATTGTTTATTGGTGACTTACGGGCATTAAAAGAAAATATTAACATCACAGATATGTAGTGTGGTTAATGACAGGCATTTAATAAAAATATACTAGATTTTTCTTGAACTATAGATTTCTGAACTATAAACTAACTTGCACAATATCTGTGTAATATCAATACTGGTTTTCCCATTTTACAGAGACTAAAACTTTAGGCAAGAGATATAGTAACTTGCATAAGGCCATACAGCTAGTATTCTGGCAGAACCCACATACAAACTAGTTTTTTTGTGACTCCAGAGGTACATTCCTCAAACTACTCAAACTACCCAATTACCTGATCCTTCTTTGAGGATAGAAATTTTATCCTATTGTTCTTGGCAACCAGAAATACTTGAGAAAAAGAAAGACAAAGATGATTATCTCCACTGGATATTGAAGGATTACTCCTGACAGTTTACTACTTGGGTTAGTGCTTATTAGCTTTTGATGAATATTCTGAAGAGATAGGATCTTGAATGTGTTGTATTCCGGAAAAAGGCAGATCCTAGGAGCATTATTTAATAGTGATTAATTACTAAGGTAGTTTAGAAAACATGTGCACAAATTCCTTCATACATGTAGGAGGCAGAATAATAGTTCCCCAAAGACACACAGAGCCTAATTCCAGGAACCTGTGCATATATTACATTAGATGACAAAGATGAAATAAAGTGATTTTAAACTAGGGAGACTATCCAAGGTTATTCAGGTGGGCCCAGTGTAATCACATTGGTCTTTAAATTTGGAAGAGGTAGGAAGAAGAGAAGGTCAGAGTGATGCAACACAAGAAGGACTCAGTTAACCAGTGTTGACTTCAGAGCTGGAAGAAGGGAGCCATAGGAAAAGGAATGTGGGAAGCCTTTAAAGAATAGGCGAGACAAGGGAATAGATTCTCCCCAAGAGTCTTCAGAAAGGAACACTACCCAAGTGACCCCTTTACATTTACTGAGTGAGAGCTATGTTGGGTTTCTGACCTACAGAACTCTAAGATACTACATTTGTATTGTTTTAATCCACTAAATTTATGATAATTTGTTATAGCAGCAATAGAAAACTAATACAACACCCTCTCCTTCACGAAGTAGAATGTAATACACCTCTGCCTGAGTGTGGGCTGAACTTGCTTCTAATCAATAGACTGTGTGATTCCCTTCTAATAAACAGAATATAGCAGAAAATGGTATATCACTTCCTACATTAGGTTACGTGAAGACTGTATCTTTCACTTCGGTATGCTCTTCCTTTCTCTGGGATTTCTTCCTTATTCCGAGGGAGCTGGATGTCATGTCATCAGGCACCCTGTAGAAAGGCAACGTGGTAAAGAGCCAAGCCCTGCCAGCCACCACATGGGTGAACTAGGAAGAGTATCCTTACCCTTCAAACCTTTAGGTGGCTGTAGCCTTAACTACAATTTGATTACAGCCTTGTGTGCAACTCTATACCGAACTACCTAGGGAAGATATGCTAAGATTTCCTGACCCATAGAAATGGTACAATAATAAACGTTTGTTATTTTAGGCTATGGGACTTTGAGAACTTGTTATTTAGTCATAGATAACTAATATAATTACTCTAAAGTGTATATTTACCTATCAAAAGTGAAGAAATAAACAAAGGAAAAATGCTAATTAGGTGGGTACTGTTCTCTTTCTCCAAATAAACTCTAATATGAATGCACATATTTCATTGGAAAGTTGTGAGAAAGTCATCCAATGCTTTTAACATAACAATGTGCACATATAACATCTGGCATTTCTACAAATACAATTTAGTCAACTTTTATTCAGATTATAAATGAAATTAAAACCTCAATGTTGAGAATAAAATTTCTCAAAACATTTTACTAAGAATACATTCATTCATTTTTACACATATTTTAGTGGATTAGAGCTTCAAAACTACTGAGACCAACAAAGGCAATTAAACTATTTTTTTCCTCTGTTCTTTCTTTTATTTTGCTTTTTCCTTGAAGTCTATACCTAATGGAACAAAGCATGTCATAAACCGAGGTTAATTAATGGGTTTTCTTACTTTGCTATGTAGAAATATTCTCTAGACTGCAAATTACAAAATTTAATAACTTCCAGCCAAATATATGTATGTGTGTATGTGTGTACACACACATATATATCCGTTAAACAAAGAAAATAACCATTTACTTTGTGATGTTTTTATGTTGAACTTCAAATAGAATATTATTATTAAAATGGAGCATCTTTTTCTTTCCTTTATGAGTGTAATTTGTCTTGGCTAACCAAATGTAAATACTAGCCATGCTAACCTTACTACATGACAAGTAGCCAGGCTCTCTCCCCATCCTCTTTAAATGTTGCTAACATTCAGATAACAGATTCGGTACTCATAGCTTCTTTTAAATGGAAGTGTTACTTAATCAAATCCATTGCTCTTGCATTGCCAAAATATAATTCCCCATATCCAGCTTAAATATCGACTAGTGTATAAATCATCTCCATGTATGAATATAAAAGAGATACACAAACTGCACAGTGGAGATTTTTTTTTCCATGAGGTTGAATGAATTTCCTTACTTAAATGTTACACTAGAGAAAGTAGTACTTTTAAATAAATCAGTGTCTGTTTTTATTTTCTCTGTAAAATCAGAACTAGTTTCACTTTTTGAAACTAATTCCTAAGGAAATGTCTAGTGGATAGAGATTATGTGCTTTTATTTTGGGATGGTCTCTTCTGATACTATATCTGATCTGAGTTTAATTACCAGTGTATCATCCAAGAATTATGTTATCAAAAGTATTTCTAAATTTTATTCTTATTCAGCAATCACAGATTAGGCCTATATTTTTACCTAAAGGATATAAAAGCCCTTTCCTCCTTCATTTAAATTCTCCTTGTTAGTGTCAGAACATGTATCATCACTGCTTAATTAAAAGGGAATGAGGTATAGCATCACTGGAAATTTCAAATAAGAATGGTTGAGTTCAAAAACAAATGAGCAAAGGAAAAAGAGAGAGAGAGAGAGAGAGAGAGAGAAGCAAACCAAAAGGCGGACTCTTAACTTAGAACAAACTGATGGTCACCAGAAAGGAGGTGAGTGGGTGATGGGTTAAATAAGTGATGGAGGCACTTTTTGTGATAAGCCCCGGGTGTTGTTTATAAATATGGAATCACCATACTGTATGCCAGAAACTAATATTACACTGTATATTAACTAACTGAAATTTAAATAAAATCTTAAAAAGTATGTAATGGTTGAGTTCACATTCATTGTCCCTAAATCAAGTGAAAAATTGGTAAAGAAGAAAAAATAATTTTTGCACATTTTAAAATGAGGCCAATAATTGTGATTTTATTCAGAATTATCAAAATATTCTTCTATTATGTAAAGGAAAATGTGCTCGTCTGCGAATCCATTAGTTCTGCTAGTGAGAAAACAGAACAGCATTTTAAAATATACCTTTTCAAATGTCCTGGCCTCAGATGTGAAGCTTATTGGATAGTAAACCACAAGAAAGCACCATCAGCAATATGAATATTAAAAGGTGTTAATATGGGGACGCCTGGGTGGCTTAGTCGGTTAAGCGTCCGCTTTCGCTTAGGTCATGATCTCATGGTTCGTGGGTTCAGCCCCGCGTCAGGCTCTGTGCTGACTGCCAGCTCAGAGCCTGGAGCCTGTTTCAGTCTGTGACTCCCTCTCTCTCTGACCCTCCCCTGCTCACGCTGTCTCTCTCTCTCCTAGAAATAAAAATAAATAAATAAATAAAAGGTGTTAATATAGTTAATTATGCATAACTACTTCTTTCCTCAGATTGGGGCCCTAGGATCAGCAGGTGACACTGCATAAATTATTGTGTTAATAGTCCAGTTGTTGGGAGGATAGACATGTGTTACTAGTGAGCTCCTAAAATATACACATAAATATAATTGCATTAAACAATCAATATTTATTCTTAGAAAAGTGACAATTCTAATGGTGGCAAGGCAAACATTTCTCAATTATGGTTGTGGTTTGTAACTAGGATTTCACTAATGGATCAGAATGTTTTAAGCATGTTTTAGCTTCTACGGGAAAGGGTAGGGGACTGCCAATGAGGGGTTATTATGTGCGTTAAAGGATTCTACTGAATTTGTCTCTGTAATTGTATGTACTGATCTCATCTTTTCCTTTCATTTTGAAAGCCGCCTATCAATAAATTGACTCCCCTTACCTAAAATCAGAGTCTCTTCTCTGCTTTATTCTTTTCTAATTAGAAAAGTCACTTAAAAACATTTTATCACATCATATTTCAAATATTACTCTTTTGGGGGGTAGATTATGGATGCAATAGGAGTAATAAAATCCATGGTATATTAGTTCAAATAATGTATATCCTTCATTCTTTACGGGTATACTAATAACCTCAAAAATTCAGAAAAATGTAGGTTGCCTCTATTTGTTTAAGACAATAAGTCATAAAGAATTTTCTGTAAGCCTTTTTGGAAAAGCCCTACTTAACCACAGCTCACATGATTTAAAACTCTGTCTTCAGTACTTTTAGCTTAATGGCATTGTCAAATGTCAAGAGCATTCAGTACGAGGTTTTTTTTTTTTTTTTACAATGTGCTATATTTTGCCTTTCCTTATAATAGCTGTCAAGTCATGAAACATTTGCAGTGAAGAATGATTAAACTAAGTGGATTACAAATTTAGTCACAATATTATAGAACTAGAATCTTCTTGGATTTCTACTGTGGCCACACAGTTCTACTATTACCCTTGTAATAATATTTACACCACTTGTGGTTCAATATATAAAACAATGCAAGATTGACAGATTACTTTTCATATCTTACAGAGGCAATTTTATATAGACACAATACTCATACACTCATACTCTAATTCAAACGTGTTGCAAAACCTACTAGCGGTAAAAACAGTTGCTTGCAAATTCTATCAAAAAAATATTTAAACATTTTAGTTTGACCTCATAAGACAGAAGTACAATTTATTTATGGTTACGGCATTTGTTAGACATGTATGCACAGTGATAGAGTAAATATAAAGGAGAGGCATTTATGATTTAAAGTCCTTGCTATATGCAATAATGTCCTCCATATCTTGAGAAGTTGCTTCTGTTGACAGCATGTTATTCATGTATGTACTTGGGACAGAAAAGACTGATATGGGATCAACAGTGATTTTCACATATGCCTATACAAAAAGACTGCTACTTGTTTTGAGAGACACTCCATCTGTTCATAGGAGATATGGCTGCTGCTTTATCTGTTGGGCCACACCAATATTTTATTCTGACCCATCCCTTCTCTGGTAGCTTTACAGCATACTCATGTAGTTCTGCCGTGTTCCAGGAGCTCCTTCATACTGGACATCTACCCTCTCCCTATGTCATCTTGGTAATTAAACCTCAGTGTCCGATGGTGCTTCAGCATCAATATATTCATGGCCACTCTAGCACCAGGTTCTGGAGCTAGACTCCTCGGATCAAATTCTAGCTCTAATACTCACTAGATTGGAAACTTGGATGAATTACCTAACCTCATCTATCAAAAATACAATATACTACCTCATAGTGCTTTGGGGAGTAATTAAATGAATTAATACATATGAAACATTTGGACAGAGTCTTATATGAAATGTAACCACTGGTTAGCTGTTGTGGTTATTATTTCAAACCTTCTCTCCCTTCTCCTCTTCCTCCTCTTCTTCCTTCTTCTCCTTCTCCTCCTTCTTGTTCTTACCATTATTGTCATCTATCTTTCCATGCTTACTGGATGGTGCCATCTATCCTCTTTAGTCCTGATCTCTCTGTCTCTCATTCAGTAGAAGAGGATGTGTTGGGACGGGAAGCATTGCCTTTTGGAGTGTGCATTACTTGTGAATTATGTGCACTCTCCTTTCCTTTCATCATCACACTGAAAAAGTGGACAGATATACCTAGTTGGAGTACATTTCTGAAGCCGAAGACAGGAAATCTTAAGAAAGCCATTTATTTAAAAAAGGTTTACTTATTTATTTTGAGAGAAAGAGAGAGAGAGTGCAACGGGGGCAGAGGCAGAGAGAGAGGGAGAGAGAGAATCACAAGCAGGCTCTGTGCTTAGTGTGGAGCCTGATGCAAGGCTCAATTCCATGACCATGAGACCATGGCCTGAGCCAATATCAAGAGTCTGACACTCAATTGACTGTGCCATCCCCAGAAAATCCCTTATAAAACATGAGGGTTTTGACATGAAAGGAAGAATGGTATTCAGCTTAGCCACTGGATATCTAATTAATCACTAAGTTTGTTTGATTTTCCTGGGGCTACCTGCAGAGGAGAAAGGAAACTGGGGAGAAGGTAGGGGAGAAGGTAGGGTGGGATGGTCAAGTAGAAGGCGGCAAGAATCATCTCTTCAAATACACAAATCAAATCCAGACTCTGCTTGAGCCCACCAACACATGTAAGTAATCCATCATGAGTGGTTGGGATTTATAGCTATAGGCTTGACTAAAACTGCCTCAGCATGGGGGCAAAAAGATGCGCACATCAAAACATGATGGAGTGATTCCACTAAGTGGGTATTAGACCAAAGACCTGGTCTCATCAGAGACCAAACTCCTTGTTGAGAGTGCCTGTTTAGGCCATTACTGTATTTATCATAATCACATAAAATAGGCTTTAAAAAAAAGAATTATGTGGCCACAGAAGGACTAACACTTTTCCAAGGTCAGATATATAAGAAGACAATGTCTAGAGTCCCTCTGTCTCCTCCCCATATGAGCAAAGTAAGTGCAGGAAAGAAAGTGGGGACATCAAAGCAGGTGTATCACAGCCCCTCCCACTGGCTGCAATGGCTGGTTGACCATTTTCAACCATGAGCACAAGTGCAACATTCTAGGGCTAACATCATAGTAAAAAAGAAAGTGCCCCTGTCCATACACAAGCCACCACAACAGTCATGGATAGATGTGTTCAGACTTCAACATGTGAAAGTAATTTCTATCTTGTTAAAACCACTGCATTTTGTTATAGTTGCCTAATGTCTACCTAATGTAGTATTGATAATGTTATTTTAAACACAAGCCTTTGCAAAAAAAAAAATAAATAAAAATTAGGGGCACCTGGGTGGCTCAGTCAGTTAAACATGTGACTCTTGGTTTTGGCTCAGGTTATGATCTCATGGTTCATGAGTTCAAGCCCCGTATGGGACTCTGTGCTGATAATGCAGAGTCTATTTGGGATTCTCTGTCTCCCTCTCTCTCTTCCCCTCCCTGTCCTCTCTCAAAAATAAATAAACAGTAAAAAAAAATTTAAAATCAGTCTTCTCTTTAACTATTTAACCAACAGCTTATCTTAATCATGTTGACTAAAAAGGCTTTTTACTATATTGTAGATGCTATTGTGGCTTGTCTTTTCTCTTAATTTATACCCTGTGAATTTTTGTCTGATGAAGTCAAAACTCAATTTAACTCTTACTACTTGTGGGCAATTTTTCCTGACTTCCTGGTAAAGATCCTTTGTCTATGCTATTTGGGCTTACCTCTTTCATTCTGTATAGAACATGATACTTACTGGTAAGTTCCCCTAAGAGATTGTGCCTAAGAGTTTCTTAGCACATAGTAGGGGCTCCAAAATGGTTTGTAAAATAAATGAACACATGACTCAGAGGATGGGTAATGGATGGAGAAATGCATTTAAGGCAATGTGGTATGGCCACAAATCTACATTTGTTATAAGCACATAACAGCAGACAAGACCAGTTAAGACACTATTAAAATAATATGCATGAAAAAGTAAAAAGGCTGTAAACAATGGCAATGTTTACATTGTGAGTGGGAAACACTCTAGAGAAAGGTAATAATACTTATTTTTGTACAATTTCTATTATCAGTTACTGAAGAATTCTTTGGTCTAGATTTCATTCTGCATTTTTTGAACATTTGGCATATACATTTTTTTTAACTTCACTGCTTCACTTAATTAGTTATTAGACAATGGGGAGTTTAATTTATTGTGCAGTTCAATCCTCAGAGCAACCCTGCTGCCATTAGAGAGAATTCTCTTTTCAGATAGTAGCAAAACCAAAAATGATCAAGTTAATTGCAGAGAAGCAGATGTTAGGGCAACTGAGGATTGCGAAGGAAAGTAGAAAGAAGACGAAGGACATAAAGGACAGAAGAGAAAACCCGGGAAAATGCCTGCTTATTGATATTTTGCCTTGGATAAAGACCTACAACAAATCACAATCAACAGGACAAATACTAATGTCTTGTGTTAATAGCAATGCTTGGGGAATATTGAATATGGTTGGTTACATACTTCGGTGGTTGTAAACAACTCTTAATTAAACATTTGCATTCAAGCAGAAGCAGATTCCAGATTCTAATCAAAGGATTAAATATTAGTAGAGTTTGAGGTCAAGATGCAAAGACAATGTATTTGAAGCGATCCATTCATATAGAATGCTAACACTAGAAAGAGATGTTTTCCTGAAAGCTACATTTTTCCGCCTGTTCAAAAACTTTTGAAACAATATATTGCTCCCTTTATTTTTTAAGTAACTCAAAGAATTTCAGATGTGGGAACATGGGATAGGATTGTAATTGATCATGTTGACTCTAAAGGTTTTCCAAAGATTAAATAATAAGAGCCAGCTAGAACTAGATCTTCTCACATTTCATCTGAGCTGCTCTTCTCCTGCCTTACTCATCTTATATCCCTATTACCCAACAATTATTCAAGCTCTACTATGATGACTAAAAACCTCACATTTTATTTGACAATTAGGTAAACTCTGCTTGACATTCCTACATCAGATCTATTGTTTCTACCTGCAAATAAATGCTTGTCTTAATAAATTGCATTGAATTGTGGCCAAGAGTTAGAAAAAAAAGTACGAAAGAATGCAGAATCCTTTCAGACAGTAAGAAGATTAGAAAAATTCACTGAAGTGGTGCTGTGATTTACCCACAACCTCAGTAAGGTTACAGAATTAGACCTTCCTACCCAATCAGCTAAAAAGAATTTAAAGGAAACAAGGCAAATGAGAGAGCAAGTGATTCACTAATTTGCAAAACTCATTCTCACCTGAAATATGTGTACTTGGGTTTTATTTTTACCAAGCATAGGGAATTCAACTCTAAGAAACATTTCGAGGTATAACTTGGTTGGAACCTGAAAGAATGTCGGGTCCAAAGTTTCTCTTTGGTCTCAAATATGTGATGAAGAAATAAACATTTATATCATGATCTTAGATTGTGTCTAACTACAATGGTAACTGTTCTTCTTACCTAAGTAAGTATCATTAAAACCCCGAAAAGATGGAAAAGTAAGTAGAAAAGTGACAAATTAAATCAAGTTATTATTATTTTTCTATTAAGTTTTAAAATATTTAGTGCAATCTGCTTAATCTTGTTAAATATATTTGAAATAATATTTATAACTTAAAAATATTTATAAGATCTACTTAGAAAAAGACTTGTATACTAGATTTGTAAGTCTTCCTTTTCAGGCATTTAAAATATTGAGAGAGTCAGGTGTACTAAAGTTATATATTTAATGTCATAAATGTTTAATACAATATAATTAGTTGTTTATATGGGATTAACTTTACAGGGAAATTCAGTCTATTAAAATAAACTTGATTTGATCACTAATCAAAAAACAAGTAATTATTCTTATTTTAATACAATTACAATAAATTTAAAAGAACGTACGAGGGATCAACCTAAATCTTAAGAAAATTGGGACTTGAATGTGTAACTTTAATAAATTGAAAGTTAATTTAAATAAAAAATAACTTGTTTAAATACCTAAATATAAAACTCATAGTAGACATGAAGTATCTTAAATGGTAGCCTACAAGTTGGTTATTAAGTAAATTTACTAATTATTTAAAATGACTATATAGCTCAGCATATGAGTTTCAGGTATATTCTGACAAATTTGTCTGTATTCTTTCTACTTCACTCATGGAACTAGTTTCTTGTTGAGCACTCTGAGGGAACACTAGACCATTTTTAAGTAATTTCCTATTAAGGAATAAATAGAATTTATTTTTCTACCTAGAAACTGTAAGAAAGAATGCCTTTCAAGAGTTGTGTTTGGTGGTATAGTCCAATAAAATAAAAAGGCCACTAAGGCACCTGAGTGGCTCAGTCAGTTGAGCCTCCCACTTTGGCTCAGATCATGGTCTCACAGTTCATGGGTTTAAGCCCCACATCACAGAGCCTGGAGCCTGCTTCAGATTCTGTGTCTCCCTTTCTTCTCTCTCTACTCCTCCCCCGCTTGCACCCTGCCTCTGTCTCTCAAAAATAAATAAACGTTAAAAAAATAAAAAATAAATAAAAGGCCACAGAATTCCTCTTTATAGATCATCACTGCTCCCCTTATTTTCTTTTCCCAGGATATCACACTTGGGTTATGATTTGTTGAAGAAATTGCTATGCCCTTTCTGGAGTAAAAAATTAGTCTTTGCAACACTGTCTGATTTGTATCGGAGAATTTGAGAAAAGTAAGACTTTTCTCAATATGTTCAAAGCTTCACTAAAGTTTCAGTTCTCTCTATTTTTTAATATTCATAGTTTTTCTACCTGGTATAAAGTCCTGTACCTATGCCAACTCAAATAGACAGTCATACACTTGTGATAGAACTAGTATTTGTTCAAAAAATCTATTACGATGATGATTATTATTGCGTTATTTGAGTGACTTCCCCCATCCTGTGAGAGGTGACTATTGCCTTTGAAGAAGACTGAAATTGTTATTGCAGGAATGCAAGGAGAAAGAGGTGACTTTTAAATTTTGGTATCCAGAGTAGGATTTTTGAGACTGCAGCTAGAAAATAATCTTGAAAGCCACGCTTTGTTGAGAGATAAAAGGATTTTCTCTGTGTCTTTACTCTTTCTTTCTTAGTAACTACTGAGAGACATCTTGCAGGCTCAATCTTAGGTTCTTCCATAGTCTAGAGTGGCTACTGCTTCCACTAATCTGCCTGAACTATGAGACTGTTTGCTTCTGGAAGAGGAATAACATGGATAACAAGTCCAAGCCAAAAAACACAGACATGGAGATCATGTGCTTTGAGCCTCATGGAATATGGGAAGAAGACAGGGACTGAAGCAGGATGTAGGCAATGAGATATGTATATCAGAAGTTCAATAACTGGGTTGAAGAAGAAAATTAATTACGGTGGTTTTGCCTAGTTTCTGTTTGGGATTCTGGAAGGAGAGGTCCCAGAAGGGTATTATTTGCAAAAATGAGATGCATCATGAGAAGAAAATTCTATGTGGCACCGAGCAAGTAGAAGCCTCATGAAGAAAACTGGATAGTTGTAGAAAAATGAAGAAGCTCCATGTTCTGCGCATTAGCGAGCAGCAGACAGTAAATCTTGCGACTTACTTATAAGATAGCTCACATAATACAGCCACTTTTTTTGTGACGCATATATGTTCTCAGAAACCACTGTACTGTGCCACACTGCACAATAAAAAGTACACGGCTTCTGGGAAATTTCAGGTTAATACACAGCACTCAAAGACTTCATCAGCCATACATTAAAAAAAGGATAAAAACAATAATAAAATTTAAAAAATCCTAACCAAAATGAAAGCACAGTTTTATACATGCTGAACCGTTAGAAAATCCATAAGCATTACAATAAACACGGCACTTTACCTTGAAAAAAGACCTTGGCTTGTGCAAGTGGTCCTTGGAAAGGTTGCAGCCTGTGTGTTAATGTGAAGTGGCAGGAGGAGAGGGATCTGAAGTCATAAGGGAGGTTGTACATCAGATATGGATGGAGTGAGCTTGAGGTGACTGCTGAACTGAGACACTTGGTAGATGTTTGAGGTGTGTGTGTGTGTGTGTGTGTGTGTGTGTGTGTGTGTTTCAGGGTGTGTGCATCCTCCTATTTGGCTACGTTCAGCTGGGTGTTTTCTACACTTATTTGTTTTTCCTACATGAACTTCTTGTACAGGCAAACAGAAAATCTGCACTGTGCTCACATTAGTCCTTAGTATATCCATTACTCTGGAATACATTCACAGGTTCAAACAAACACTATAGCAGAACTGCCTGTACTTTAAGGTTTTTATGCCGTGATATGTCATTCATCATCTCTCAGGTTTTAAAAAGGTCTAAATCAGGAGCACCAGCCTAGACCTCTGCTTCTCCAACTGAACCGATTCACTGCAATGAGTATCACAAAAATAAAAGGCAATTCTGAAACAGAGTTAGTGACTCTCCTTTAAAAAACCTTGAATAACCTTGATCTTTTTTGTGAGTAGTTTTTTTTTTTTTTTAAGTTTACTTATTTATTTTGAGGGAGAGAGGGAGAGGAAGAGGGGCAGAGAGAGGGAGAATCCCAAGCAGGCTCCATGCTATTAGCACAGAGCTTGATGTGGGGCTCAAACTGTGAGATCATAACTTGAGCCAAAATCAAGAGTCAGATGCTTAACCCACTGAGCCACCCAGTTACCTTCTTTTCTTTCTTTTTTTTTTTTTTTGTGAATAGTTTGGATTGGTAATTTTCAAAGTGTGGGTTACAATACTTGGCTGATATACACAGTGAACTGTGTGGTTTTTTTTTTTTTTAAGTGTATTCATTTATTTTGAGAAAGAGAGGGACAGTGCATGATGGGGAGGGGGAGAGAGAGAGGGAAGGAGAGACAATCCCAAGCAGGTTCTTCACTGTCAGTGCTGAGTCCAACGTGAAGCTCGATCTCATGAACCGTGAAATCATGACCTGAGCTGAAATCAAGAGTTGGTCGGACACTTAACCTACTGAGCCACCCAGGTACCCCCTGAGATATATTTTTAATGAGACTGTTACAAATGAAATGGAATCTAGTTTCTTCTACCACAAAGATCAGGCAGTTGGTGCTCTGGGTGAACAAAGTTAAGTTCAAATTTGTCCATTTCAAGTGTGGCTTCCTGCTTTGCTTGAATGAGACCTAAAGAGAGGAAAGCAATGGCAGGAGAATGTCTGCCTCAATCCAGCAGCATTTTTAGGCAGAAATAAGGAGTATCTTGTTTGTATGTGGGGATCCATCACACAGTGGCGTTCAGACTACCTCCCTGACCAGAGTGGGGACCAAATCCATGTTTGGAGAGCTTTGAGGTTAGAATTATGGATGTTGGTCATTAAGTACATTCACACTGATGTACACCAATCACCCCCATCCATCTCTAAAACTCTGTTGTCTTCACAAACTGAAACTTCATATGCATTAAAAGGCAATTCCCCATTCCCGCCTTGGGCCATCCTCTGACTATCACCATCCTACTTGTATTTCTAGGAGTTTGACTACACCAGGTACCTCAGATAATGTACAATACATACAATATTTATCCTTTTGTGACTGGTTTATTTCACTTCAAGGTGACATTCAGCCACATAAGAGCATGTGTCAGAATTTCTTTCCTTTTTTAAGACTGAATAATATTTCTCTTTATAATTTCCTTTGATGATGACCAAAAAACTACATATTTATTTCTAGCTATCCTAGGTCCTGGTCTTTTTTGTCGCAGCATTTAGGATACATGTGACCGGACGTTCTTGGTTGCTTTAATAAGCAGTAAGCTATTCAGTTACCCCTCAGGCTTTTCTTGTTCAGATGAAGTACTTCCAGTTTCTCTAGCACTAAGATCTATTCAGTAACTCTCCAGCTATGAATAAAACTGGTGACTAAAATGTTGGAACCCTTTTCTTAGACCAATATATCCTCAAATATTGAGCATAAATTGACAGTGTTTGCACTGGGGGCACATGTAAGAGCGTGGCAGGGGAAGACAATCAGCAAGAATGCTAAACTGAATTGCCTTTTATATTCGGATGCTCATTGTGGTCAAATTCTGTTTCACACGGAGGAATAAGGAGAACTCAAATGCAAAGTGACCTTTGAAGCAGAGGAAAGAATACAGAGTAAAAAACTTCTCCATTTAGCTTCATCCTGTGTCAAGGAATCACTATCTTATTTTAGAATGCTGTCATCTTAAATCTTTGAAATGCTTTCTATAGAAATGATTACATTAATCCTGCAGTCAATTTGTCTGAAGTTAGCAAGTGTTACAGCTATCAAAAGTGCTACAAAAATAATTGAATACATTTTTAAAACTAGTAGATACTGTGACTGTAATTTATTTTCTTAGGATTGCCAGGAAAGAGCAGAAAAGAAAGAACTCTATCAGGCACAGAAAAAGGGATGAATAAATTGAATAATGCCAAGCTTAATGTTATTCAATGATCTTGCCTGGTCAATAAGTAGCATCAACTTCTGCTTTCAATTATTTTTTCCTTTAGGACCACATAGAATTGAGCACAACTATCTGTTCTTTTCTGATTTAAAATATATGTGCACAAGTCAGCCTGATGGATAACCTAATCCGACTGCTGAAGGACAGACTGATTCTCTGTAACACTTCATCAGGACCAATGTGTAATGGATTATCCCAGCAAAGATATTATTCTCCCTTGGGGGATGTTCCATTATAGCTGCACTTCCTTGCTTTTAATGCTTGGTACACATCAAAATCATTGACCTGTAGGAATTGGTGTCTACCTCTCTCAATTTTCTCTAGATCCTTCTCACTCCCTGCAGCCACAGCTAGGACAGAAGTGACTGAAGGCAGAGAGCTGAAAGAACCCAAAAAAGGAGGTAATCAATTATTTGGATGCATTCCTTCCTCTTCCTTTTTGCATGTAGTTTACTTCTTAGGGTTAGCCTTTAAAAATATTTGTTCCAATTAACTTCCTGGAGTATATGAATATTAACAATATTTTTTCATTTATTGATCATGTATCTCATGTTTGTCAGTGCATACTTTTTGCTAAGGACATTTCTCCAGAAAAAATACAATTAAATAATAGGTTGAAATGTCTCAAAAAATTTTAAAGCACTGTGTTATTTGAACACTGACTTCTTCTGTTAACAAAACCTTTTGCTATTATTTATATAAATGCTAACCAACGGTCTATGAGGGTATTTTATGTTGCATTGGATATTTATCCATGAAATTCACAAGGCTGCAGACTAATGCCTGTTGAGAGCCTTGCCAGTGTTTCTCTGTCTAAACTTGGAATGAACAGGTTATCAGGCACATTTGAGCTCTTTAAAAATGTAACCTTTATATGACAATTAAATTCTAGTTCATATCTTTTCATTTTTCTTTACTTTCTTTCATCTTTAGCCCCTCCCCCATTCCCTATCTACTTTCAGGCTCAAGGGGAAGAGAACCTGTATGTGTGTGTGTGTGTATTCTCTCTTTTGGTTCTCTTTCCCTTGAACCTGAAGATATATATATATATATATATATATATATATACACACACATATATATACATATATATGTATATAGACGTATACATATATATATATATGAACTAAATATTTGCTTCTGATAATGAAGGATTATGGGAAAGCTTGTATGCTGTGGTGCAAATTTTCTTTCTTTTTAAAGTGACATTTTCTTCTGTGGTTACAGAGGCCTTCTGGGGAAAGACCCCTGGAGGAGGCTGAAACAAGCGGTGCCCCTGAGGGGCTAATGGTGCTGTCACTAATGTCCTTTCTACCTACTACACAGGACATGATGTCTTTTCTTTTCCAGGCCTTTTATGAGTCTCATCCAGCGTGTGGTACTTGAGTAGTACATCGCAGGGGAGTCAGATCCCTTTAAAATAACCATTCCCTTACATCTATTTTGGACACTATTACTTGATAAACCATAACTTCTTTTTTTTTCCTTTAACATTTCTATTTATTTTTGAGAGATAGAGACAGAGTGTGAGTGGGGGAGGAGCAGAAAAAGGGAGACACAGAATCTTAAGATGTTAGCACGGGGGCCTCGAACCCACAAACTGTGAGATCACGACCTGAGTCGAAGTTGGATGCTTAACTGACTGAGCCACCCAGGCGCCCCAATAAATTCTTTTCTGACGGTCCCCTAATGAAAAAAAAGATGTAACACCCTCCTTCTTTCTTATTTCTCTTCCTTCTTCCTTCATTTTCTTTTTACAAGACTCTTCAGGCCTCAGAGGACATAATATATTAGTGTATAATTATGTTAGTAGCCCAAATAGGTGTCATCTGGCATTTCAGTTACATTAGGAACATAATCCTCTCATTACAAATGCATTTCCAGGTACTTGTCATCACTGAACCATCTAGCTTAGACTAGGAGAGCTTTTGATTACTGAAAGCTTGTGCCGGAATAATACAGAAATTTCTCAGCCATTGGGAAGAGCCGTCGACCTTACACACTATACAATTCAATTTTTGGGATTCATTTTTTTAACCTCTGGAATTTCAATGCAAGTTCATAAATGTATTGATGTGTTTGGGGGATAGAAATAAAACCTTAAAATGTTCCCTTTAAATTACAGAGTTTCTTTTTAGAATAAATTATACTCTGTTGCTTTTGCTTTGCAACCAGTGAAGAGAGAACTTTGCTCCTCTTTTCTTCTTCTGACCTTAGCAATAACCCTCCATACTTAAGTCTTTTGTCCTTCTTTCTCAGAGCTTCATACTGCGGAGAGAAACTAACTCTCCAAGTTTCAAAACAGTCTTCCCATAGATGAATCTATATCTTTCAAAATCTTTCACTTAGCTTTTGAAGGCTTCTGCTTCCAGAGGGACATTAAACATATCTAAAGTATAATACTGAAAAAACAAAGCTGGGTATCTTTCTTCCCTAAATACCTTTTCTAACTGCTCTTTCTTAGCACTATGGCACTTAGTACGATCATTGTTATGTGAATATTTTATTGGCTACGAGTTCATCAAGAGAAGGAACCGTATCTAATTTGACTATGTATCAACACCCGGCACAATATCTGACATAGAGTAAGCAATCAGTATGTTTTTAGTGAAAATATGTAATTTATTTGTATAAACTGATCTGAAAATTAGTCTAATTATCTTGGAATTATACACACACATTTCATATTGATATGTTCTTTGCTTAATATGTGTAAAGTCTATGTATATTATATAAAAGTATGAAATAACTTAATTCTATAGGGAAATCTGCTAGATGTAGATGATTTGGGCTGCAAGGGAAAAAAGGTCATAAGATCTCCCTTTAAAGTCTGACTATTAATGGTACATGGGCTAATGTTGAACAATGCTGTATAAAGGTCAGTATAATGTCAGTAAGTACTTATTTTGTTTACATATCCTATGAGGTATAAGTTAAGATTAAATTAAGCATTTATTTACCTTTAAGTTTACTGCAGTGAAAAGATAAGTGTAACTGCCAGTAATAACACTAACAGTTTTTGAGTGATTCTGAATTTTCAAAATAGTTCCACCTGAATGTGTAGTGGTTTAGACCACAGTATTCGGAATAGACAGAAATTTCATGTTTTGGCTTTCTCACTATTACCTTTAAGCTACTTAACATGTTTAGGTCATTGTTTCCTCATCTGTAAAATGAAAAAGGCCTAGTTTAGAACATGTTAAGAACTCTATAAATGTAGCACTATTTTAATAGTAGTATTAGAGTCTTTGTATCTTTCAAAATTTATAGTAGAACTGAATAGGATTTATAAAAAGCAACACATGAAATATTTCTTTTAAGAATGTTTTAGTAGGAGTTGATGAATGGATAATATGATATCTATCATGAAGGAGATAACAATAAGAACAATAATTATTTAAAAATTTTTTAGCAATTATTTACTTTTGAGAGAGACAGAGACAGAGACAAAGCATGAACAGGGGAGGGGCAGGAGAGAAGGAAACACAGGATCTGAAGCAGGTTCTCTGAGGTATCAGCACAGAGCCTGACATGGGGTTCGAACTCATGGACCATGAGATCATGACCTGAGCCGAGGTCGGACGCTTAACTGACTGAGCTACCCAGGTGTCCCTGAACAGTAATTATTTAAAGATCAGATAATAGGGCTTTAGATAGAGCAAACAACTCTGGATACTCAAAGACGATTGAAATGGTTGAATATTTTCTTAGAGGATATTTAATTCGGAATTGATAATCAAATTCAGTTGTGAATTACATGAGAATGGACCTCTAAGAATGTTGCTTGGAGGAATTCTCGTTCAATGGAAATGGAAATGTTAACTAGTAAACTCATATATGACAATATGAAATACGGTGAGACATTTCACAAATCTTATGCCTCAAATGCCTAAGCCATTCTTACATAATTTTCATGTCTATAGATATATATGTGATATATATAATATTTGTATGTTATATTGTCTTGTAGGTCATAATTTACAACAGCATTTTTACATTAGTCTTCTTCAATGTGTTTAATTTGAAAAAAAATATTTAATGTTGGTTCTTTCCATTTTTCTTGATGGATATTTCATATAACTTATCATAATTACTTTACTGTAATACTTCCTATACTATCCATGTTTTTACATTTATCTGTACCTTCAGCATTCATATAATGAATTCCTCATGCATCATTTTTCCCTATTTCATGGATAGTGCTGTTTTCATTTAGAACAGCCAAGATGCAGAGACTTAGATCAGACAATTGTTATGGGAAAAATCAACATGTCATTAGTGACTGATAAGAATAGAATATCACAAAACAACAGATTGCATTTTGGCATTCTAGGACTAAATATATTGCTTCTAAAATTCTATTTATATATACGTATTGAATGACATAAACCTTTTTGCTCTTGCAGCTGGATATTTTTATCCATAATGCCGAAAGTATAACTCTTTTATAATATGCAATTCTATCAATAAGGAAATAGCAAATGAAAAATTTTTATAAGGCGGTACCTTAAACATGAAAGATAAATTCATCTTTGGCATAAATATTCTTTTAAGGTAAAAATTAATAAATACTGAAATTATAGCCAACTGGATTGTTTTAGCCAGTTTTAGTATTTTTAAAAGATGAATAGAGATTTCTCCTTTTTTCCACTCTAAAAACCATTCCATTTAGTAAATTAGTTTGTCAGAGATTAAAATTAAGTGGTGATATGCACAATAGGAATAGAAAATGGAATTAACAATGAAAGCTTTTCAAGGATAAGCAGAGATAAATCTGTCTGCCCATTTGCCGATTCAAATAGACTATGCAGAATTTGTATGTTATAATCTGTGTCCATAAATCATGCAGTTCCTAAAAAAGAATAAGATTTATTTGTAACAATATATCCAAATAAAATGATTGTGTATATTTTCCAACAAAAAATTTGTTTGTAGGACAAAGCTCAAGTCTATTTTATACCAATAGCAAACATTCATTCTGCCTTTTAAATATTTTTGTTAGTGTCCCTTGAACATTTAATCCAGACATTGGTGACACCTTATGTAAAGACAAATCATTCTCATCTCTGGACTTGGCTGACTGTGTTGGTTAAGTGTTGTCAATGCTGACTACCATTCTATCAAGGGCTCATGACAGTCCATGCACAGGCTAGGGAAAGATTTTAAAAATCTTTTCCTATTTAACAAAATAAGCATATGATATAAATCTTGTTATCATTCCTAATATATAGATGAGCAAATGGGCTTGTGAGGGCAGGGAGGGATTCTAAATTTGGCCCACTTGATTCCAAGAATATCACTTAAAATCTCAGACTAAAATTTAGGTTTTTAAAAAAATAAATAACAGTATTATTTCCCCACTCCTTCCATCTTTAGGATTAACTTCATCTTTCTGTTTCTAGTACTACCACTAATATTGTATACTTTTTATTGTATGCCTTCACATAAAGTATTACGCAGATAAAACCCTAATTAATGAGGCCGATAGACTAGGGATAAAACCATGGAGTGTCAGAATGGAAAGGAATCTTATAGTTTTTGCCTCCTCTAATTTCTTTTTGTTTCTTTTTCAAGTTTTTCTTTAAGTACCAGTTAGTTAACATACAATATAATTAATTTCAGGTATAGAATTTAGTGATTCATCACTCACATACAATACCCAGTGCTCAATACAACAGGTGCCCTGCTTAGTGCCCATCACCCATCTAGCCCATCCCACCACTCACCTCCCTTCCAGTAACCCAGTTTACTCTCTATTGTTAAGAGTCTCTTCTCTGGTTTGCCTCTCTCTTTCCCCCGCCCTCCATGTTCATCTCTTTTGTTTCTTAAATTCCATATATGAGCGAGATCATGTGGGATTTGTCTTTCTCTGACTTATTTCACTTAGCATAATACTCTCTAGTTCCATCTATGTCACTGCAAATAGCAAGATTTCATTCTTTTTATGACTAATATTCCATTATATATAATATATAATGGAATTTACATATATATATATAATATGCACCATATATACAATATATATATGTTCCACTTCTTTATCCATTCATCATTTGGTTGACATTTGGCCTCTTCCCACAATTTGGCTATTATTGATAATGCTGCTATAAACATCGAGGTGCACATATCACTTCAAATCAGTATTTTTGGACTCTTTGGGTAAATACCTAGTACTGCAATTGCTGGGTCATAAGGTAGTTCTACTTTTACTTTTCCAGGAACCTCCATATTATTTTCCAGAGTGGCTGTACCAGTTTGCGTTCTCACCAGCAGTGTAAGAGACAATAGGTGTTGGTGAGGATGCAGAGAAAGGAGAACCCTCTTTCACTGTTAGTTAAATTTCTTATTTTGGTAAATGAAGAAATATTTGTATGGTCTAGGTTACTGAGAAAATACATCCTGGGGAGCTGAAACATATAGATGACAGATGACAGGGGGACCTGGCAGAGTCAGTAAGTAAAGCATGAGTCTCTTAACCTTGGGGTTATAAGTCTCAGCTCCATGTTGGGTGTAGAGATTACTTAGAAAGAAAATTAGAAAGAAAATCTTAAAAAAATAAAGTTTTAGATGAGATTACAGGATGAAAGCTGAGAATAACACTAGGTCTGTTGCCTTATATTTGCTTCCTGAGCCATAAACTAATGGTTCATCTGAATGTTCTTCACAATCTCCTTTTGCCTGATAGCAGGAAGCATCACCATGCTAAAAAGATAACTTTAAAAAATGGTGGCACACTGTTTTCATTTTTATTGGTTTTTCTGATTTTCCCCAATACATATCTGAATCTGGGCCCCAAAGTGACCAGAATGAAAAGTATATCAATTTTTCAAAATTAGCATTTAAAAATCAGGATTATAAAATTGGTCTTGTCAAGTAAATTATACATGTCACATCCTTTTAGGCATTACCAAAACATCAAATGTACTTTATGTTGATTTGTTTATACTAAAAGACATCCCCCCTCAACAAAGTTTTGTTTTGGGATTTTTTTTTTCAATGTTTTATTTATTTCTAGTAAAGAGAGAGAGAGAGACAGCGTGAGCAGGGGAGGGTCAGAGCGAGAGGGAGTCACAGACTGAAACAGGCTCCAGGCTCTGAGCTGCCAGTCAGCACAGAGCCCGATGCGGGGCTCGAACCCACGAACCGCGAGATCATGACCTAAGCGAAAGTCGGACGCTTAACCAAGTAAGCCACCCAGGCGTCCCTGTTTTGGGATCTTTTGATGTATTACAGTTTTTGTTTTGTTTTGCTTTTAGTACTTTCTGTATGTTAAGGGCTCTACATAAATAGTCTTACTTATTAGATTGTAACTAACCTTTTCTTCCCTATGGGGAAAGCAAAGCTTATGGAGTTTAAGAAAGTTACCCATTTAGTAAATGGAGAGGCTAGTATTCAAACACAGACAGGGATATTGATAATTCATGGTTCATTCAGCAAATATTTACTGACCTCCCACTTCCTTTTGGGTACAGGTTCTAGGGATAAAACCTTGAACAAAACATGTGATTTTTTTCTCATGGCACTTTTAGACAAACAGGAGGGACAAAAAACTCAACAAAAACACACTTGTGAATACATACTTACCAACAGAGGTGCGGGTTACATAGAAAAGCAGAAAGAACTATGAAAGCCTATATAAGGGGAGTCTTCTCTATTTTGGGCATCAAGGACAACTTCTGAGGAAGTTACACTTGACCTGAGGTCTGAAGGACAAGGTGTTAAACAAGGAAAGGATGCAGTGGGACGTTGGGGATTTAAGAGCATTTTAGGAAAGGGAACAAGGTGAATGAAGTCCTAGCTTATGGAAGGATGAGAGGAAATGACGTCAATGTGGCTGACAGACAAGAGCTACATGGAAAATAGGCTGATGATCAGAGGTGGACATGCCTGCCTATAGAATACCTTCCGTAGGTCCATAGGTCATTGAAGAACTTTGCTTTTTTTTTCTAAGGATAATAGAAAGCCATTAAAGGAGTCTTACATTACTATTTTTTTTTCTTTTGGTAGCTGAATGTGAAAATTATATTTGTGTTCTAGAAATATCACCCTGGCTAGAGTATTAAAAAGCAAATGGTATCCTGGAAAGAATGGATATGGGAGGCACTATTTGGAAGGCTATTTCAGTAGGCCAAATACAAGATTTTTCTTTCTTTTAAAAGAGAGGGAGAGAAAGAATCTGAAGCAGATCCCACACTGTCAGTGCAGAACTCAATGCAGGGCTCGATCTCATGAACTGTGAGATCATGACCTGAGCTGAAATCAAGAGTCGGATGCTTAACTGACTGAACCACCCAGGTGCCCCAAGATATTTAATTTTTGCAATATGCAGGTCACTGTGAAGGTGGAGAGAAGTGGATGGGCTTTGGAACAATTTAGAAGACAAAAACAATGAGATGAAAGGAGTATAAGAGAGTAGGCCTGGTTGGCTCAGTAGGTTAAGTGTCCAACTCTTGATTTTGGCTCAGGTCTGATCTCAGGATTTGTGATTTCGAGCCCTGAGATGGGCTCTGTGTTTACAGAGTGGAGACTGCTTGGGACCCTCTCTCTGCTCTCTCTGCCCCTCTCCCACTGTGCTTTCCCTCACTCTCTCTCAAAATAAATAAATAGACATAAAAACAATTTTAAAAAGATGTAAGATCAAGGAATAAGAGGCTTCAGGAGGATATACTGTTTGCATAATCCGAGTGTATGCTGCTTCCCTGTACTCCAAAAGAGATTTTTAAAGCAGAATACCTTACTCTATTCTCTCAGGAAAAATACTTCTCTGAGCCTCATCCTTAAAAGAGGATTAACAACCCCATTCTACTCTCCATACAGTTATTGGGAAGGCCAAGTGCGCATGAACTCTGCCATCCCACCGTGTGGGGACAGGTCTCAGCTTCATATCCTACAGGCTCTGTGGCCACAGGCAAGTCAGGTTTTCCAAGTCTTCATTTCCCCTTCTACAAATTAGAGATGATAATATCTAACACTTAGAGTTGCCATAAAAATAAATCACATATTCCATGTGGCCTACTTTTTATCAAATGGGAGTTTTCAACAAATGAATACTCCTGCTCCTCCCTCTCACTTCCTCTTTTCTTCTGCCTGTTTCCTCTGTATGGGGTCCTCCTGTAGCATCTCCATTTTCTCCACCTCTTCCTCTATCGACCCTCCATCCACCGCCAACACTAGCACCCTTCTCTGTCTTCCTCTTCTTCTTATTCATTAATACACTCCTTCATTCATTTCAGTATGTTTTTTCATTCCCTCCTTTATATTAACCCTTTTTCATTCCCATTCCCACCACCAACTTTGGCCTTTATTATTTTATTCCTTTACTAAGATGAACTGCGTCATTGCTTCTAGTCTTTCCACCTCCAAATCATGTGACACAACTCTGTCAGATTAATGTTCCTTAACCACTATTCTGCATATGTCCCATGGTTCTGCTCAAAACCTTTCAGAGCTCCTCACTGTTGGTGTGTTCAATGGAAGTATGGTGAGGAGTTAGGCCTTTGGAGTCAGAAGTTGTGTTTTGTTTGTTTGTTTAATTTATTTTGTCTCAGGCACTTACCAGTTGCATGTCTCTAAGGCTTGATGTCTTCTTCTGTAAAGTGGAGATAATAATTCTCTACAGATCAACTGAGATAATGGAGTCAGATGCTTAGAGATGAGCCTCATATATCTTAGGACACACTTAGTAGTTGGTATCATTATCATTATGGAGTGAATGTCATACTTTAAGCATACAATTGAAAATCTTCCCATCTGATGTCTGTTTATATTTACATCTTATAATTCTCTTCCCAACAAAGCCATTCAAAAGGAATTCTAAGTTGAGAAATAAATGTAACCCCTCTTCATTCTCAAAACACACATACGAACTTCTAAGTCTCCTTTTCTGTTTTATTTTATACCTTCCTCCCTACTTCTAATTACCCACAGTCTACCTATCTACCTGTCCCTTCAAGATTTAAATACCTTGGCAGAAATCATCTTGTTTTTTTGACTGAAAGGGAATCTTGTACACTACCTTGTGTTGTGTTTGTGTAAACTTCCTGAGAATAAAGGCCTCCTCATGTATATTTACAACCCCTATAAGGTCTAGCAGAGTGAATTTTTCACTGAATAAATGTTTGTTACATATGTGAATGAATTTAATGCTTATCAATTAAAAACTGAGAGTGACTTGGGCAGGAGCCATGAAACAGACTTGTTATATCTGACATGAACATGACGAATTGAGCAAATCCTTGGAAGTTGGCTTTCTTCTACATGGGTAAAAAATAGATTCTTTCTGCATCATATATATGAATTTTGGATATTTTATATGGCATTGTATATTTTGTTTCTAAATGTAGATTTAAGCCAATTTCTGTTTTATAAACATTGTTGTGAGAACTGGCATAATGCTATTTTATTTGTCTTTTTAAAGTCCAAATAGAATTTAAATCTTATTTGGTTTATGATTATCCAAGAGTTATACAGTCCACAGAATGTCAAATAACCTGTTAAGTAGTAACTACAACACCTGTTTTGGACTTTCCCTGATTTTTCAGTGATTATATGTATAAAAAGACATTACATAGGAGTATACTTCCAAAAGGAAAACTTACATAGGTGGATATGGATCAATTATGTTACCAGTGAGCAGGTTTGTCTATGTATGTAGTTATTCGAAATAATGGTTATTTAAGGGTATCTTGACCTTATATATTCAAGTTACCTTCAGGCCATTTTATGTATCTGGGTTTACTTTTACAATAAAGAAATACTTCAGTTGTATTAAAATTTGTGAAATGGTAATATTTTATTGTTTTATATCCAATGAAAATAGAAGCCTACATGTTTATAAAGCATAATTATTTTCTTAACCCTCATTTTAAATTTAAAAGAAACTGATGTTTTCAAACTAAGATTGCTCGATATTATTAAATGTGTTTGCTACTCCTATATGCATCCAGGAAAAAAAACCATAAAATATATTTATGCAGGTTGTTTACAACTAGATTAAGCTTTTCATTATTTCTAATGTTTATGAGCAGAGTATATAGGAATCTGTATCATTCATTATGAGCTTCATGTATCTGGGTTCTGACAGTTTTATTATCTTTCACAGTAACTCATATTTCTAAATTGAGGACTTATAGACATGTATTACATAATGTTCGCACTCAACTAGAACACGGTGAATGTAAAAATTACTGTTATTAAAAAAACTGGAAATTAAGTTTTTTAAAGAAACATTATTCTTTTATGTGTGAACAGATGTATTATCTACTAAAGGACATGACAACACGGCTTTGATTAAAGCATGCATCGAACTAATTAATCTACTTGAATAGTCCATTCCAATCTTATCAGAGTTCTTGTTTAATACTATCTTTCTTCCTTGGTAAACTGACTAGATTGATTGGATTCATTGTCCAAAATAATTAACTACCATTATCACAGATCTAATTTCTACTGTAATGGGAAAAGCAACAAGTGTGGCCTATATCCATTCTTGGCTGGTCTTTTGTCATGACAATGTATCTTCCTATATTATTTAATGATTTTGGCAATTTATATCATATCTAGAAAGAAAAAAAAAAACTGTGCTTAAGCCACCTCCTGAAAGATGAAAATGACATTTTTAACACAACACAATCGAATAACACTGGTACTCAGATGATTAACAAATAGTACTGGTTTAGGCAGTGGGAAATTTATAGATATTCATTAAATACATACAATTAAAGTATATATAACTACCTTATGTGGCATGAAATTCAGACCATGATAAAGAGCAGGTCGATTACATATCAAGGAAAAAAATGAATGAAGCTGTGTTTCATAATTAATAGGTGATTGTGAAATGAAATATTCTTAGAGCTCATAATACTATTCCCATTATGAAAATAGCAGTAAAGTGTTCCATTGGGAAAGATTAATTAAGCATTGTGAAATACACAGAGTACTTCTACTCCAAGTTTAATTATGGGCTATTGATTTGATAGCTATCTGGTGAAGTTCCAAGCACAAATTCCAGGGAAATGAGGAACTTGCCTATAAAATCTTAAACAACCTAATGTGCATAGTGTGGGGTGAAATGATGGAATAAGGTCCAAAGGAACATTTGAGAATTTTGGTTATTACATTGATAAAATGTGGAGGAGGATTTTTTTTTTTTTTTTTTTGCACCCAGTTTTAGAATGATTTGTCAAGTAACAGAGTAGAGGCCAAAACAAGTTGCTTTAGAAGTCCTCAATCAAAGCCTATGGCTCTGGGCCAAAAGAGATCAAGGAGATGAATTCTGAATGAATGTCAAAGATGGAACTTTTTACGTTTGCCAGAAATTGGAGTACCAGGTCAAGGACCTTGGACATTTCTCCTATAACACAGATAAACAGATGGCTAACTGAAATCCTTAACAAATATGCTTAGCACTCTGGGGGTGGTTAAATGATGATGAACTTTTTTCTAATTCAAATACAGAGTCTACATTTTATATTGTTATTGAATAATGGACAATGTAAAGTATTTAAATTATGAATCTGGAATAGTTATTAGATTAATAACCATAAAGAAGAGTTCAGGTTTAACCTTTGTAACCATACACATTTTTTAGAAACTGCAGAGAATATTATGGTTCTATCAGGTACCATTTTATTAGAAACGTAAGAAAACGTGTTAATTTATCTATGTTACTAAGTGTAAGCAAAAAGTTAAAAATATAAAAAAATATAAGATAAAAAAGTAAAACCAAACACTAAAAAATATTAATGAATTTATTCATTTATTCATTCATTAAGTGCTCACTGAGATACTGCCATGAATTGGGTATAGAGCCAGAGAAGTTGATTCAAAGATTAAAGAAACAATCTAGTTTCAGTTATCATAGTTTACTGGGTTAAGCTAAGCAAAGAAAGAAATATAATTTATAAGATGGTAATTACTTTAATAAAGAAAATAAAGTATTATGAGAAAGCATCTAAGAAAAAGTTATGAGAATGGTGAGTACAGAAAAGCTAGCTGTAAACAGGAAGAGGCACTGCTGCAATAATAAAGAGAACTACTTGAACTTTTATGTTAATTATTTAAATATAAGAGGGGAATGTTGTGTGTGTATTGCTATTAAAACTTAACTTCTCAGTGACGACAATTATTATTATTTTTAAATTAACTAGTGCCAAGTAAATTCCTACTCTTCCAAAGAAGGTGAGGAGGCACATCTGTTGGTCATCCTTTTTAATGGTCAATAAAATAAACCCATTCCTCCTCTACAAAATAAGAAAGTTAGCTTAGGTAACTTTGCAGCCTTTTTGCTTCATTCTTTTATTAAAAAAATTTTTTTTAGTGCCTATTTATTTTTGGGGAGAGAGGGAGAGAGAGAGAGAGCGAGAATGAGTGACAGAGAGAGAAAGAGAGGGAAAGGGAGAGTGTTAGTGAGCAGGAAAGGGGCAGAGAGAGAGGGAGACAGAATCTGAAGCAGGCTCCAGGCTCCCAGCTGTCAGCACAGAGCCCAATGGGCTGGAATCCACAAACTGAGATCATGACAGGAGCCAAAGTCGGACCTCAACCAAATGAGCCACCCAGGTGTCCAATCTTTTTGCTTGATTCTATGTCATTGGTAGGTTCCATTTATTAAAAAATGGAGCATAAAATAATATGAAAGTCCTGATAATCCTGTCTGACCTGATCCAGGTCTATGAACCATTGTGACTGTGATGTACATGACAACTTTATTTCCAGTTGGAAGTAAATCAGTAGATAATGGCCTGTACTGTTAGTGGAGGTATAAGACACATGCTTATTAAAACAAATAATAAAACAGATGCCATGGCATACTGTCATCATAACTAGATAAAACTGGAAATTTTCCTAATTCTACTCATAGCAGTACCTGAACCCATTTTCAGTCTTCGTCAATGAAACAAATTTTAGATTCTTATATTATTCCATGGTAATAAGTTTTGTAGAGAAATCTAATCTTATTTATACTGATGCCTTGAGAGAGAGGACGACTGCATATTTTAATAGTTCAAAGTTTTTTAAATTATCTAAAATTTAACATGCCTGATAAAATGAAAAGGTTATTGTGAAAAACACTGAGACTAATTTCATATCTCTCTGTGAAGGGAGTCTTTTTTGAATTGTAGATATTTTGTATTCTGTGAAATCCCAAGTGTGTGAACTTGACATTTAATAAAATAAAAGTTGGTTTAATTTTACTGCCTTCATAAATTAAAATGAAAACAAATCATGCTTGTTCAAACACAGATGTGTTCTCTTTGGTATACAATGGTGTCACAAGCAATACCACCCAAATTAAACATATATCGAACATATATACTTAGATATGCAAAACTAGTGATATATCCACTTTGAGACATTGTAGCTGTGATGGCTGTATAATGGCTCTAGTCTGATCTGTCTTCCCTCTTTCACTCGTTGTTTTCTTGGAACCAGGTCCTTCTTGGAAGGATGGTTGGGCAGGGTGACAACGGTGGTCTGTGATTCAGAGAGAGAGCAAAGCATCCACACCTCAGATAGCTCAAATCTCTGACCTCGGACTCATTAGCTTGGCACGCTAAGCAACTCAGGTAAAAAGCTAGAAATAAATTTATCAAGTATATAATATTTTGGTTTCAATTTTTATTGAATTCCTTATTGCTATCTTAATAATTTTATCTTTTTTTCAAATACCAAGTTCAGAGGGTAAAATGGCTCCTCAGTAAAAATTCTTGGAAATCTCAATTATACTCAGAAAAGGAAAAAAAAATGTATAGCATGGAGATCTTTTCAGAGTCGCTGCATTATCCTAATAGCTTCTCTTCAAATGTCCCATTCTAAGCTTTCATGTCAGAAATTTGCCAATGCTGAGAAAAAAGTTTGTGCCTAACTATTCAGGTCAATGTAATGTGCAGTATTCATTATTGACACAGATTGTACATCCACATTTGAAGCACTTTAAACCCTTGAGAGAGCTTTCACCCACAGTCACTTTAAATGCTTTGGAAATGAGGTCACTTGTAGTTACAATTCAAGAATGTCCAGTTAATACAACTACTGACTAGAAAGAATTGTGGAGAGGATAATGAAAGAAGGGAATTTAAAAGTAGGCAGTGAAATGACTTTATATGACCATTCTAATTATATTCCCAATTTTCAAAGTGGCATAACAAATTAGTGACGCAGATTTATTATAAGTGACATGAAGTCTTAACTTGCATATTTTTAGCCAGTATATCTTGAATTTGGTTCAAGTTACTTCTTATAGTCTATGTCTTTGTGATGTTGAGGGTCTGAAAAAAATCAATCACTGACTTACTGCTGAGATTAATAGCTACAAATCTGAGGAGAAACAAACAAATTGTTCCTCTAAGTGATGCAAAATTGATTCAAGAAATAATGAAACCTAGCAGCAGAGCCAAACCTGGATAGGAGAAAAAATGAGAAGGTAGAGAAGCAAGCTGTAATTCCGGATGTGTTATCAGCCATAAGCCTTGAGTTCTCAAAATGTAATGATACAAAAATCTGGAATTTTTATATTAACTAAAAACTAGCATAGTTACAACAGAAATGCCTGGGATCATGTCATTTCCAAATGTGCCTTAAATTTTGGGGAAACACTGTTAAATTAGCCAAGGCTTAAGGGGCTTTTGATTCCCTTAACACTCCTTAAGAAATAAGTAAAATAGAGTGGTCAGTACACAAAATAACTCTGACACCAAAAAGGCCTGAGCACATGAACATCATCCATGGACATTTATGAATATGAAAAGACAAATGATATTTCATCAACAAAAATATCAGAGCGATTTATTTTGGGGCAAATGACTGCAATTTCTACTTGCTGAAACAGGTACGTAAGGAAGGCTATCTGTTCCTTTCATCCTTCAACAACTATTGATTGAAGGCTTTCTAGTGCCAGACCATGCTGGAGACACAGCAGTGAACCAAGAGGTCTGGTTTCTGTCTTCAAGAGCTACAGCCAAATGACTGGGTATATTACAATTGATACCCAGGGCACACATAAGGTATAAAGGAAAACATAAGAAGATCAATTCTAGTAGCCTCTACTGGCCTCTACTCCTATATGAGGAGTTAGAAAAAGGAATCAGTAGCAGGTGAGTGTCTAAGCTGAAACCTGACGGAGGAGGAGGACTTAACTAGGAAACGAGGAGAGACTGTTCTAAATAGAAGAAGCAACGTAAGGAGCTAATGATGAAAAGAATTCCTCAGGCATCAGAAAGAAAATTCAGTTATCACATGCAGATGGCAAGAAATGAGTCTACAGAATTAGATGATACCTGATCAAGAAACGCCCTGTAAGTCTTTTTAAAATAAAAATTAAACAATGCTTTCTCAACACATGTTTTTATGCAATGATAGAAAATCTGTTTCCTACAATAACTACTTACTAAATAGTAAAGTTTTGATGGAAATGATATTAAGGCTTTCCGTTAATACTGATGTAAAAAACTGACCCAAAATAACTGAAAGGAGCAATGAATAAAACTTTTAGTTGATAATACAAAGCGATGATACTTGTCAACTAACGTTACCTCTAGACTTACTTGTTTTTTTTTTTTTTTTTTTCAGGAAATTTGGCAGTTAAAGTTTATTAAAATGAGAACAGGTCATGGAGACATATACAATACATACAACAAAATCTTAACGATTTCATAATAACTTGCCTGGAGATCTCTACCATTTTACTTTTCTTAAAAAAATTTAATGTTCATTTTTGAGAGAGAGAGAGATAGAGTGTGAACAGGGGAGGGGCAGAGAGAGAGGGAGACACAGAATCCGAAGTAGGCTCCAGGTTCTGAGCGGTCAGCACAGAGCCCGATGAGGGGCTTGAACCCCGAATTGTGAGATCATGACTTGAGCTGAAGTCGGACGCTTAACCAACTGAGCCACCCAGATGCCCCGCTATTATTTTACTTTTCTAGAAGGAAGAAAATAAAATATCCCAGACATAACAACCAATGGAATGCTATAAATGTTAGTCATGACAAATAACCATAGGGAGAAGTTTATAATTTCTCTTAAATCATATCATTTTATAGTAGTCATAAAAAACTCAATAATGAATGAAAGCTATAAATGACTTCATAAAGAATAACTTAAACTAACTTTATTGCCACATAAATATAGCAATGGTAAGTATTTGTTATGAAGCTATACTGTTATTAAGAACATGAAAAGCTATAGAAAGGTATAAAATGTCCACTAGAAAATCTCCAAGGATGAAGAATTGTTTTCCAGTCATATTTTAAGCATTGTTCTATACCAGTGATTGGAATGCTAGCTCCAAAGATTAATGGGATATATTCATCATTGTAACATATGTTATGTATTTCCAGATTTAATGATCTGGTCCCAAACTGAAGTTATATTATCATAACTGATGTGGTTACACTGAATAACGATATTTAGAACACGTTTTCGGAAAAAAGAGTATTTCAGTCTAATTTGTTTTTAGATACAAATTATCAGACTTTTATTCTATGCTAGAAAGGCAAACTTAAACCCCATTTTGCCACCCAGGGACCCTCCGTGAAGCTGCCAGTGGTAACAGAAGAGAGAAAGGCAAGTTTGTTGTCTTCATGTGGACCCATAGGGAAACAGTGTTCCAGTCTCGGGCTGCCTACCTTAGAATTTAACATTTTGTCTTTTTATCCTTGGAAAACGTTCACAGGGCATCCCCACTGTCCACATCAGGTGGATTTAGGATCCTGAGGGCATTGGGTTAATCAGATTCTTTCCAGAAGAAAGATCAGTCAGAAAATGTTGGCAACTGGAGTTACGAGGTCGCGTGCCTAAGACAGGCAAAGAAGTACAACTCTGGACCTGACTGATGAGAATGCTTCTCTTCCCTTTTTTCCTGTCACTCCAGAAACCACAGCAACAATGGAGAGCACCCCGAACTGTGGCTTTTGAACAAAGAGCAACACTTCTCCCTCCAGCATCCCAGTCAGTACTTTTTCCTGGAAGAGGATCTGTGTCTTAACCATAGCAGTGGTGAATTACAGCCAGTAGGACTGCCTTTCCTTCCAGAAAGTCTGTATCAAAGGTCAAAGCACTGAACTGTTGATAAAATGCTTAGCTCTGTCCAAAGAAGCAAGGGAACTCAGGCACAAGATAGTTGTAGTACAATCTAGACTCAAATTGGGAAGACAGAGCAGTCATTTATGCCCACAACTCTCTCTCTCGCAGAGCCTTTCCTTGGCCCCCCATTCCTGAGGTCATGAGCCATCAATTCCAGGGAGGTCCTACAGCTGGAAGGGAAGCCAGCACAGCTCAGGGCCAGGCACTAGGCCAGAAGCAAGACTCCTGGACCCTGGGCCTGGAGTGCCCGGCCACTAGCTGTGTGACCCTCAGTGGGTCTCTGAGCAGCTCCAGGCTTCAGGTTTCTCTCACCTGTAGAATATGTCCTACTCTTCACTGATATGTCAAGATTCTGGCTGGACGTGTTCCCATCTGGACCTGTACAGCATTATAGAAAAATCTCTTATGGTTAAGAAGAAGTCTAATTTTTCTTATATTACGGAGGAATTACTTGGCTGTCTGTATAAAGGAAACCCCAAATAACAGTGGCTTAAAGAGGATCAAAGTTTCTTTCCCTCTGATGTAAAAGTCTAGATGAAGGCACTTTAGGCCAGTGTGATGGCTCTTTGCTCCTTCCCAGACCAGGCTCTCCTGGTTACCTGCTCAGCTATTCTGAGGGCTTAGTTTTGAACCTCACAGTCCAAGGTGAGCTGTGACCATCATATTATTGCTCCCATAGCAAGACTGAGGATATGGTAAGGAGAGATATGACTGCTTCTTTTTAGATATACTGCCCCAGATGTTGCACACATCCTTTTTCACACTTCACAGGTGAGCAGTCACCTAGTCACAGGAAGGGAGAGAAATGTGGCCACCAACCCAACTAATTATTGATGATTCTATTATTGCACAAGAAAGGGTATCTGCCACATTTTTTTTTCATTAGACTTTCTACTCTATTAATTTTTTTTCTAAGGGAAGAGGTATGTACTCATTTGCCATTTTGTTAATTGTTTTCTGGCTGATTTTGTAGCTCCTCTCTTCTATTTCTCCCCTTGGTCTCATGACTTTCTTTGGTGTTATGTTTAGATTCCTTTCTCATTTTCTTGTGCGAATTTACTGTAAGTTTTTGCTTTGTGGCTACTGTGAGGTTCACATATATCATCCTATATATACAACAGTCTATTTTAAGTTGGTAGCAACTTAAATTTGAACCCATTCCAAACTCTGTATTCTCACCTCCCACTCCCCCCTCCCCCCTGCTTTATGTTTTTGATGTTGCATTTTTACCTCTTTTCATTTTATGTTTCCCTTAACTATTGTAGTTATAGTTATTTTTTACTACTTTCATCTTTTAACCTTCTTAGTAGCTTTATAAATGATTAATCCACCACCTTTACTATATACTTTTTTTTACTATATACCTTTTTAGTATATAGAGACTTTTACTTTCATATGTTTTCCTGTAATTATTTAATACTACTTCTTTTCAGCTTTAAGAAGTCTCCTAATGTTTTTTATAAAGCTGATTTAGTAGCGATAAACTCTTTTCGCTCGTACTTGTCTGAAAAACTCTTAGCACTCCTTCAGTTCTGAATGATCACCCTGCTGGGTAGCATATTCTTGGTTAGAAGATTTTCCTTTCAGCACTTTAATATGTCAGGCTACTACCCCCTTCTGGATGACTACATTTTGCTGAGAAATCTGTTGTTAGCCTCATGGGAATTCTTTGCACTTAACACTGTTTTTCTCTTGCTGCTTTTAAGATTCTGTCTTTAACTTTTGATGTTTTATTATTTTTATAATATTGGCAAAATGTTGGCAACTGGAGTCAAGAGGTTGCATGCCTTGACTAAGACAGGCAAAGAAGTACAATTCTGGGTCTGACTGATGAGAATTCTTCCCTTCCCTTTTTTTCCTGTCACTCCAGAAACCACAACAATGGAGAGAACTCCATTTAGTTTATTTATTTTTGAGAGACAGAACAGAGTGTGTGTGTGTGGTGGGGAGGGGCGTGGGGGGGAGAGGGAGGAACAGAATCTGAAGCAGGCTCCAGGCTCTGAACTGTCAGCACACAGCCTGACACAGGGCTCGAACTCATGAACTGTGAGATCATGACCTGAGCTGAAGCCAGACACAACCAACTGTGCCAACCAGGTGCCCCTGACTTTTGATGTTTTAATTATAAGGTGTTTTTGGTGTGGCTCTCTTTGGGTTCCTGGACCCAAATTTGCGTGCTTCCTGGACCTGGATATCTGTTTCCTTCCTTAGGGTAGGAGGGTTTTCAGCCATTATTTCTTCAAATGACTTTTCTGCCCCCTCTTATCTTTCTTCTGCTTCTGGGATCCTTGTAATGAGAATGGTATTATTTCACTTAATGTTTGAGTTCTCTTCAATTTTTTTAAAGTTCTTTTTTTGAGTCCCCGGTGGCTCAGTTGGTTAAGCGCTGATGCTTGATTACAGCTCAGGTCATATTCTCTTGGTTTGTGATTTCGAGTCCTGCATGGAACTCTGAGCTGACAGTGCAGAGCCTGTTTGGGATTCTTTCCCTCCCTCCCTCTCTGCCCCTCCCCACTCATGCTCTCTCACTCTCAAATAAATACATTAACTTTAAAAAAAGTTCTTTTTCTTCTTTTTGCTGCTGGATCTGGATGAATTCCATTGCTTTATCTTCCAGCTCACTGATCCCTAATTCTGCTTCATCCAGTCTGCTGCTAAAACCCTCCAGTGCATTATTTCAGTTCAGTTCTTATACTGTTCAACTCTGCGACCTCTGCTTGGTACTTTATTTTGTTTTTAATCTCTTTGTTAATGTCATCTCTGTGTTTATCTATTATTCTGCTGAGTTTGGTAAGCATCCTTATGAACATGACTTTGAATTCTTTAGTAGGTAGATTACTTATCTCTGTATCATTTGGATCTTTTTCTGAATATTTCTTCTTTTGTTTGGAACGTATTTTTCTGTTTCCTCATTTTACTTGACTCTGTTTCCACATATTAAGTGAAACAGCTACCTCTCTTAGTCTTGAAGCCATGACCTTGTGTAGGTGATGACCCTTCTCATTCAACCTTGCCCTCACTCCTGAGAACCTTTGTGATTGTCTAAACTGCCTAATTCATTCTTGATATGCCCTCATTGTTGATGGTGTGCCAAGACTTGTCAGTGAGTCAAGGGGAGGAATCTCATTATGCATCTAGTTGCAGGCTGACTGGAAGCCAAGCCCTCAGGCAGCAGCTTTTATGATATGAAAATATTTATAGTCCTGTGGATCTGCAATTGTAATACCCGTGGGCCTCCAGACCAGGAGATCTGGATGTTTCCAGGGTGACAGTTGTCAAAATCAGGGTACCAGGTGAGTATGTAAGCTCCTTTCTGAGAAAAGTCATTGGGTTGTAGCAAGACCATGGGTATGTGCAAGGATAGTGTCTTCCTGCTTATGTTCCCTGGGGGTGTCTTGTTAGCCTCTAGATGTGTGGGAAAGCTGAAGCCTGTGCCTCAGGCTGAAGCTCCAGACTAATAAATAGGCAATTTTCAGTGGAAGACAGCTTGTTTCAGTCTGCTGTCTGTGCAGTGCCTTGGAGCTGGTGGCCTGCCAAGAGCTATCTTTCAGACTGTTATAGTCCTGTAGGGCTCTGGGACACCAGCCCTCTTCATCACCAGGGCCAGGTGATCCAGGGGTTTCCCCTGTGTAGACTCACATACCTGCTGGCTTTAGTGAGGCAGCTGGAAAGTGTAGCAGGCCAGGCACATTCCACACACCTTCCTAAAGCCAGTGGGAAAATGTCTTGTCTGCATGTGCTCACAGGCTTCAGCAATGGAGCAAGGAAGAGCCTTGTCTATTTATGAGCTGGTTTTAGCCTACAAATGGAAGTAGGATCTGACTCCTTGCCCCACATGTCTTAGCAAGGTGGTGGGGAAGTGTCCCAAGCCCCTGTGCTCTCCATGCTCTCCAGCCTCAGCAAGTGCCGTGACCACTCACCTCACCTGTTACATCAAGGTGGCGGGAGGGTGCTATGGCCATGCTCGCCTACTTATGCTACCAGGCTTTGTGAAGAATGCAATAATGGCATCCACTAGTACCTCCATCTCCAGAGAACATCTCAATTGTCCCCTCACGCCCAGCTCTGATCTCCAGATCAGATCCAGCAAATAAATCTTCCTCACATATAATTTAGGTGTTTTTCAAACTGCTGTGTGTTTGTTTTTGTTTTGTTTTGTTTTATTTTGTTTTTCCTGGGTCTCAGGTCAAGCAAGACAGCATATAAACTCTCATGAGAAATCTCAGTCTCCTATAGCACTTTGGGGATCCTCAGACATTGGTTCCACTGGTTATCAAAGCCAAATTTTCAGGAGCTCATCTTTCTAGTAAGGATCCCATGAGCTGATATAGATCTTTCCGGTATAGGTCGCACATTGGGCACCAAAACATTGCTTCTCTGGGAGAAGTGCCTGTCTGTTGAGATCCCTCCCTATTGTGTGCTTCGGTGCTGGAGCTGGGGTTTTGTAAGACCATGTCTCTGCCTCAGTCTCAATGTTGTCCTTTTATTCTTTGTTGTGAAGAGCATTTGATCTATTTTTCCAATCTTTTTCAGAAGGAAATAACCCGTATGTAGCTGTAGATGTGGGTGTGTCTGTGAGAGGCGGGAAGTTCAGGATATTTCTATGCCACCATCTTGGATGCCCCTCCCAACAGATATTTATTATACTCTGCAACCTAAGTCAATATTGGGGAAAAATTAATAATGCAGGCAACTTACTGAGAATTCTGTATCCCAAGCCACTCCATCCTTTAACAGCCAGATAAGCAAGGCAAGGCTTACCTAATTGGGTTTGAAGTATATGGCAAATTACTACAACTGTTGATTTAATTACTGTCAGTAGTAATCTAAGAGAAATGGTATTACTAACGATTTGTAGCTTCCTCAAACAACTAAATATGTTAGATGGCCATTTCCACAGGATGAAAGCAGCTCTGAGTATTTTTAACCTGATGGACAATTGTTTTCAGTATAAGAGAACTGGTTAACTTAGCAAGGTTCCAGTTTCCAGACACCCATTTCCATAGACATAAAAGAAAATCTCAGCAACAAACATGTCGATGATCTTTGTGACATAATGTCTTAATATCTTGTTCCTATGCTTGCTTACTCACTTCTTCTTTAAATAAGTAACAAAGAATATTTTTAAGTATAATTTTAAATGATTTGTTTTTCTTTCAATTTCAAATAAATTATCACACCCATTCAAGTAAAATCTCTCAAAATCTAGCCTGGTTTGGAAAACTGACCTGTTTAACAATCTGAAAAATATTTCTAACTAGTGTATCAACAAACAGGTTCTAGAAACCTTCATGTAGTATCCTTGCTAAAGCTTCTTTGGGAGATTCTGTACCCATTAGTCAAATTTGGAAGTATCATCTTTGTTAGAAATGATCATTTGAAAAAGGCTAGGTTGTAAAAATAGTTCTGGGAGGACAAATTCAGTGCTGAGAAAAATTTTATGATCACTTTTAAAATTCGAATGGCCATTTTCCCGTTGGTACCTTAGCTAAGCCAGAAGTGAAAAACCAAATGAATTTTTCCTTGCATTCCAATTAAAAGTAAATTATTTCTGATTTTGTGCAAGTGTATTTTTTAATTTAATTGTGAACCAGCCTCTCATTAATTACTGACACTATAAGTTAGAATGAATTAAATGTTCCAAGTCATCTGTAATGCATTTACAAGTATTGTATATTTTTTGATATTTTATTTTATATTGCATTGTTATATTAAATAAAATATCAATAATATTATAATTGCAGAGTAAATGACATGTTTATGGCTATATGCTGCACTTTTAAAGACAAACTTGAGTTGAAAGATACTATTCAAGTATGAGAGAAAAAAAGGTATTGAAATAGTCAGATATCTACACGAACCCAGCAGAGGTGACTTCAAAGTCAAGATTCCCATTGCCTGTGGAGCCTATTAAGAAGACAGATACTAGCAATTTGAAGAACAATGTGTGTTTATTTAAGGAAATACATCCAGCTGTTCCTCTAAGGCAGTTTCAAGTTCACTAGGGGTCAAAAGAATCATATAATATAAAATATAACACTTCCCTATGATAAGTAGCCTAAGGCATGAAACATTACAAAAATACATGCCACATTCTCTATAAGGAGTTTTAAGATAGATGTGGATTTTTATCTTTACTTTAAATATAAATGAAATTCTAGAGATAATATAAAGTCAATGATAAAAGACCATTAAGACCTTGAGTCAATATTAACGCATATATAATATAGCCCTATATAAGTAAAGGTGTCAGAAAGTCCATGGTCAGAATGGAAGTGCAGTTCAGTAAATAATACCAAGATCAATAACTACAAAAAGGAAAATGAATCAAAGATTATGCCAAACAATTTAGCTGTTCTAGACCAAAAAGAGTGTAACAACTCACAATGAATTACTAAATCACCACACAGCACTTCGATTTTCTAAATTCTGGAAACCTTTTTTTCTTTTGCAGAAAAGATGGCACACAGGCAAATGCATTCATATGTGAATATTTCATTTGCATATATATGTAAAACTTTTCCTCAGGATATTTTCTTCTGTTTTTGCCTGACTCACAAAACAGGAATATTGGTCAAAGAATACATTTTGCATTATGAAGTTAATTGTTTTATTTCCTCAAGGGACATATAAGCTTATTCTTACACCCTGGTCAACATACATATTTCAATTTAACTTTATCTGTTCTATTTCCTAGAGATTAATATAAAAATTATAAATAACATTTTGAAATTGGAATGGAAACTAAAAGTGCCATAGAGTACTAGATTATTGCTTTTACATGTTCAGTTATATCTCTATTACAGAAATTACAGTAGTCATATGTAACAAATGCCTAAAACAGTATCTGGCTGTATAGTAAGAATTTGATAAATGTCAAATGTTACTTTTATTGTTTTTGGTAGTATTACTAACTCATTTTAGCCGTCCCATTTTCCATTTGGATAAAAACACAATTCTAATTATAAAATCATATAAAGTTAGAACTCAAATTTTATAATAAACATTTTAAGTTTGGTAGGAGGTAGGCAATTTCTAGACTTTTGATGATCTTCAAAGCCTAGTTAGATGTGCCACTCGCAAAACAAGATCATTTTAAGTAGGATGACAGGCCTGGACATACTTTTTTATTTTTTTGTGAAAGGTTTAACCTTATACATACTAAAGAACAACAATGAATACATTCCCCTAATTATATTCTTTTAGTATAGCAAGTGCTCATCCTAACTATAAATGCCCTTGATTTTTAGTGCCAACCTGTGTTGGGACTATGACTTTTCATCTACCTGTCCCCTCCCCCTTTTTTTTTTGCCAACTTCTGTAATAGCTGATATTTACATTTAACATTATGAAACTGCCTTATCTGACTTACAAAAATGACAGTTTAATGTGGTTCAGCCAAACAAATTGACTGTCTAAAAAGCATGATCACACCAGATCATGGTTTTTAAGAAAGCTGTTTTCTAAGCTTCCAAACATAGGACATACTAAGACTATATAAAGACGACATCCAATATTATCACACTTTCCATCAATATTTTTGAAGGGTCATCCCTTCTTATAATCATGTAAAAATCCCTGCATTCATGGCAGTATTTTTAAATGATATATATTAATATCTACTTTAACACCAATCTTATTTTGCTGAGAGACTAGTTTCTTCACATGCATCATTTGCTCTCAATAAACACAAATCCACATTATTTTTACCTGTAACATTTTTTGAGAGATGAATGCCATTCAGTAGAGAACATTTCTGTGAACAACTGGGGACAGAGTCAATGTCATGGCTTTTATGTAGTTCTAGATATAAATGCAGCACAGATTCTCAGAAGAGAGAAACTAAAAGAACAGGTGAGGCAGGATAGTCAAGTTGTTTTCTGAAAGTAGAGATGTTAAAAGAAAATGTACAAATGATCACTCTCTACAAAAATGACCTCTGACTTTGTGGAGCACTGCAAAATACAAAACACATGGACAAGAGTGAGAGAGAGAGAGAGAGGAGGGGGAAGGGAGAGAAGGAGGGAGAGGGAGAAAGACTGAATAAGTATTCCTCCAGTTGGAACTAGTCACAGGTGTTTTTTTTAAAGAGACTCTTAAATATGGAGAACAAACAGAGGGTTTCTGGAGGGGTTGTGGGAGGGGGGATGGGCTCAATGGGTGAGGGACATTAAGGAATCTACTCCTGAAATCATTGTTGCACTATATGTTAACTTGGATGTAAATTAAAAAAAAATAAATTAAGTACAAATTAAAAAAAATAATGCATGGATAGTGTTTCTGAAAGGTAACATGCATTATATCTGAGTTCAGTTGCAAATAAAAAATATTGTTTAATTTAACTCCATGCCTTACTCTGTCCATCCAATGCCTCAATGCTTTTTTGATCTCCTAACTTTTCATTAACTCTCTATTGCCTCCTTTGTGGTCCTCCAATATCCCAACTACCCCAGAGAATTTGCATATGTTGTTTCCATCTGGAACTCTCCAGGGAGAAGCAGAGTTTGTTTCCTCCTTTCCTTCAGGTGTCTGAATAAATGTCATCTTAATCACAGTGGCTTTTCCTGACTACCCTATAGAAAATAGCAGTTCTCCATCTTGCCTTCCAAAATTCCCCTTCCCTCTTGCTTGTCTTATTTTTTTCTATAGAAAATCATCACACAGCATATTATGTATTTATTTGTTTGTCACCTTTGTTTAGAACTTTGTTTTGTTCATTGCTACAGCCATAGTACTAGAACAGTATCTAGAAAGTAATATAATAGGTGATTGATAAATATTTCTTTAAATGAATGAGTTTCACATGATGATAATGTATTGTTATCATCAAAGCATTTCATCATTCTCTGAGAATACTTCAAACAAGAATTAAAGGTACCTTACCTGAAAAAAATCTTAGATAGAACGTAAGAAGTATAAATAAAATTATAAAATAGCATCTGAAAAGAGAGAAGAAAAGGATAAATTTGATGTGGAAACTGGAGAGACCTTCATGAAGGATGTGACATTGGAGTGAAACTTTGACCATAGATGATTTCTACACATAAAGATGCTGGTGAGGACCACCCATCAACAGGAAGATGTATGGGCAAAAGCACAGAGATAAGAGAATCTATAGGGAATTTTGTGGATGACTCAGTAGCCTGATTAAGGCTAGAACAAGGTGCTATCAGGAAAGAAGTAGGCGGTGAGTGACAGTAATGTAAATATGTGTTTATAAGGTCATGTTTGTATTTCATTTACTGGTTCAATGATTCCTAACATTTCAGAATATGAAAACACTCTTTAAAACACTGAAACATAATAAAATCCCTATGTGATATAATTGGTTTAAAAATCATATAAAGTTATATGGCATTAAGATCCATTACAAATTTAGTACCATCTTTTTAATACATTTGATTTAATTAAACATGTCACTTTAGAAGCAAAAAAATAGTATATGTGTATATATGTATATCAAAACTTACATGGGAGGTATGCACATGGGTGTACATACATATATACTTTTTATCACCATTATATAGACAATGGTTATTATTCATATGGATTCTAGGGCCTCTTGCATGAAATCCATGGTCACATGGATTTGAAGCATGTGAGCCCAAAGCCATAGTCTAGGCAATGAGAACCACAGTCTAGGCAATGAGAACCCATAAAATGTCTTTGAGTAGGAGAATTACATGATGAAGTCTATGTTGTAGAAACTCTGAGGGTTAGAGATAGAAGATACATTAGATCACATCTTCTCTGCACAGTCTGCTAGAGTTATAGAACAAGAAATTGCAACCCATAAAGACAATAGATATTGGCCAAGAGATTACAGGTAGAGGACTATGGCTAGTATTCAGGCTCCTGAAGTCAGCTCATTAAACATTTCCATAATGGGATGGATAAGATGGAGAAGCATGTGAAAATATTACCAGTAATCAAAAATGAACATCTGTTCTTATTTGGTAAAGTAAGATGAAACGTTACACACCTAAAATCAGATGTACAGTCATCTCTTTGCTGTGGTATGAGGATTGTGGTATTTTCAAAATTCTGTATCTAATTAGCATGTGGATCTTACTCTAGTTTTTCTCTGAGTCTGTATTTAAAAAACATATTCATCTTTAAGGATTTATCTCTATGTTTCTTTTAAAAATCAAAAAATGTTTGCTCAAGGTCATTTGGAATTTTGGTAAGGATGGTTATAAGGATAGATTGTTTTATACATATTACATTTTGAAAATTTAAACATAAAATTTAAAAAGAAATCAACAGATTGACTATGCATGAAAAATTCAATGTTTAAACACTAAAGAACAAAGTTAATAATACTAATGATGATTCCTTCCTCCATCTAATGTGTAAAAACAGGTTTACATATATCAGAATCCCTTAAAGTCGTTTCTACCTGTATGTCTCTGGCAAAGTCAATGTCTGACATATGTGAACATTTTTTATTATCACTCAACAAATTCTGTATCTAACTGAAAGTCATTATGCAGTTGTGCACAGGTAAGATCTGCTACCTGAATGAACACAGAAGCTGTTCCATATCCACAGTTACTGTTCCACCAGAAAGAAGGAAGGAAAAGGATACCCTTCCCTCCCTTTCCTTCACCTCTGTACGGCTTTATAAATAACCAATTCAGACATGAGCAAGGAAAGGATTTCAAAGTCCCACATGAATTTTCAAAGACTTAGTGTCATTTACACTTTAAGATGTCTTTTACCAATACTCTGGCTCCCTCACTCCTTCGCCCCCAACCCCTTGTACAGCCACATGCACCTTGCCTATTCCTCTCACTGGGTCCTCTAAAAGAAAGTTGAATTATTTTTACTAAAGGACATTATAAGTAAGTCTTTAGGGAATGAGGAAATTAGAAAGTTTATTTATGTACTTTTTCAATTTTAAAGAGAATCATTAGAACGCTTGCCTTCCTTCTCACATTGAGATTTTGTTAAGTGTGCAATTATTGCCTTAATTGGATTACAATTGCCTTGAGGCTAGTTTATGCCTTTTACATCATCAAAAACACACACATAAAAGATATGATTGAAAGTGGAAATGCACAGGATTTTGGTGAAGGGATAATTCTGATATTTTTATAAACCCATTGGATAGCAAACAATTGCATTACTTTCCACTTTTGCAAATATTATAAGTGTAAGATAGAAATTCATTTAAGAATTTTATTTGCTTTTATTGCTAACCTTTCCATATACTTTAATTTTATATTCATGCTCTCCAATATTTTATATGATTAGAATACAGAAACAGTTAATGCAGTATAATATAGCTAACTAATACAATTAAACATAAGTAATACATTCAATTTTTTTAAAGTAAACCATTTAGTACACCCTACTGTGTTCATCCCTGTATAATTATACATCTTCTGACTTGTCTCATGTAATTCACAATTTCTTCCTGCTGCTTAATCGCAGACTTCGGCAAGCACATTATAAGGGAGAGACTCAGTACAATTTTTCTATAATCTTTTATTTGCCATGTGCATTAAGGTGATGATTGCCTACATGGAAAAAAATGAGGGGGTGTATAAAAGATACAGGAGTAAAGGCACAGGACGGTTTTCAAGTACATGCATAATTTAGATTCATTCTCGTGGGAGGAAATCACAAGGAAATTAATCAGCAATGTATTTGTAGACTTCACACCAATCAGTTTTATAAGAAACAAGTAACAGTTATCCTATATTGTTTCTCAATCACAAGAAAGAGAGGCATCAAAAGGCAATCAGACATAGAAAATCAAACTGACAGTCCTGGCCCTCTGAGCTTTCTGTGGTACATAAAACTTCCTTGAACAAGAGAAATGTTAGTGCTCAGGGCTCAGGAGGAAACGGACAAAAATATTTCACACTCAAAAAATATTACATTTCTATCATATTTTGGCCTTTCAATAGAGTATTGTCGATAGCATTTCTGTATTTTATAATATTTAATAACATCTAAAGACATCATAAGGAATAATAAAAAAGTATACAGTCTGACTGAAGAACAAGTTGTAGACCTGTCTAAGGAGGGTAAACAGAGTCAGTGATCAGACACTGGGCTAAATACGGTAAAATCTACTTTAGACAATAGAGAAGATAAAGTGGTAACGAACTGAGCTTACTAGAAAGAGAGGTGTTTGGAAAGCTTTTCATGGCAGGCATACTGCCTTACCATATAACACAGTTTAACTATAAGACTTTGATTTTTTTAGCCAAATCTAATGGCTTTCAGTACCATAATCATCTTTGTTCTGGACTTTAGGCCAGGGTAACTGTGCTGCTCTTTTTCTGTCAGAATCAATTCCTTTGGGGTAGATTACAAATGACTCCTTTTAACCCTTTAAAATGGTGTCTGTAGTGAATTATGTTACAAATGTTCTCCGGACCAAGAAGTTTGGCAATGAATATCCTGTTACATATTCATCTTGTCATTCACAATTAACTCTCTCCCTGTGTTCTGAACTGTTTTATTTCTCCCGAGAGTTATAACTGAAATTGGATAAATAAATAGAAGTTTTAGGCTACCTTCCCAAACCCTTCAGTAGACTTCTAGGAAAGAAAATCTCCCACTTCTGGAAAGGAAAGGAAAAGAAAAGAGAAAGAGAGAACTATCCAGTGATCATGCCTGAATGAAGGCTGCTGAGCTAGACTGAAATTCCATTTGATCTGTTTCTCTGTTGATTTTGTAAACCTTTCCAAAGGTTTCCATAGTAACAAGTGAATTATCTCCTCTGCCCCCCCCCTCCCAACATTTTCCAAGCATGTAACAGGGACAGATAAAGGTTAGAAAGAAAAAAGCTACAATATTTTTTCTACTACCAGGATAGATCTGAAGAAGTCATGATTAGTCTTTTAAGGAATCAAGTATGTTTCTCCCACTACAGTCATATGAAAAAGTTGGGTCAGAATTTACTTACATCTCTGATGTCTGCGTTTGCTTCTGTACATGGTCATTCTGAAAAAATCCGACTTTCTAAGAAGTAATTGCTTTGACCACGGAGACAAAGAGACCGGTTGGGCTCCTGCTTTGCAGTAAGACTGTTGCTCACTGACAGAAGGTAACCAGCAATCACACAGTGAAAGCCAGGGTAATACCATTCTCATAAAATTACAGGGGAGATGCTACAGCCTGTAACTACTCTATCTAATGCAAATCTGGAGAAAACTGTATTTCCTTCACCTCCCCCCAACTGATATCAGTTAAGTTCTCTAATAAAATTTGCACTATTAAAGTGCTGTGCTTGAAGCAATGTTGAATTAAGAACAGATTCATGTATTTAGCAAGAACAGTAAAACTGAAAATATAAATAGGAAATATAAAAACCCTTGTTTGATATTTATAGAAAGCACAAACTATCCTTTGGGTTCATATGTCTTTTGGCCACCCTACAATGCTTACATGTGTATTTTATTTTTGTATCTCTACTAAATTCTTCCTTTCTCTGAGCTCTCAATGCACTTTGTATGTTCAATTATTAAAGCAATTATCACTTTTAGCTTGGTCTATTTCTCCAAACAGACTGCGTCTCAGGCAATGCAGGAATTGTAATATTTTCACATTATTTTCCCAGGCCTAGAATAGAAGGGGCACACAATAGGGTCTCAGACTCAGTGACTGCCTACTATGTGCTAAGGCACTTTGTCCCCTCCTGAAAGGAGCTTTCCCCTGCCTTCATCCTTGCTGCCTCACTTTTGTCCTCTGACCTCTATTTTCACAGTATTGTGGGCATATCCTTATCTGTACACACTGTACACTGTCAACTGGACAGCATGGGAGCTTTGCCTTCATACGCCTTGTACTCTCTGCACTGAGGAATGTCAGGCACCCAGCAGAGACTCGGGAGCACTACCTCTCCCCGCCACTCCAAGATTGTGTCTGATTTCAAATCTTCATGTGCTAATCAGTGTGTTTGAAAAGCAGTTTTATTTAAAATACAGAGGATTTATCCACCAGCGAATAATTTCTATGTAATAAGACTTCCTGATTGTACATTAAGCTTCATCTTCCAGCTAAAAGCAGAAGACATTTTCAACTGCCAAAATTCTTTTTTCGTGTTAACAAACTCAGTTTACTTATTGATAGGTAGGAGACATCATCTCCATAATTCTTAATAGAAGGGTTATTTCAATGTCAAGAATATTTTTATATTTAGATAATTACTATATTTTATGATCACAGATATCAAGAATAGCATTTATGCAGTTTTTAAATAGTATTCCTGTCCAGTTTCTTAACTTTTGACTAACAAGCTGTAGTATTTAGTAAGATTCTTTGTCAAAGACCACTACAGTTGTATCTTCAGATAAGAAATAGTCAATTATGAAACACCAGAAGGATTTGTCTTGTGTTTTCTCTAATAGTGATATTAAAATTTTCAAAAAATAAAGCAAGTAGGCCTTTTCTTAAGGAGATATAATACACCTTATATTCCACAGCGTTTACCTGCGAAATTTCTTTCCATAGCACTTTATAATCACTTGATACAGTCTGTATTTACTTGTTTTTCTGTTTTTGCCTATTAGGACATTAGCATTCAGAGAACAAGGCTTTCTTTTTTCAGAGATATATATCCATAGTGCATATCAGTGCCTGATATAAAGTAGGTTTTGGTAAACACTTGCTGAAAAAGCGCTTTTTTTAAGTAAACTAATTTAAATTACAAAGACAATACAACTATAGATTATTTTTTCAATAAATTTGGACAACAGACAAATACTAATTGACTAAAGTTACGTTCTTACTTGCTGCAAATACCTGTCACTTCATGTCTATCTTTGGTCCCTGAGTTCACTGTTTTGAATGAACTGTATATACTTATAGGTGTGAAGATAAAGTGTAAATTCATGAAAGAAAGTCACAACCACTAAGCAAGTTCTCCTTTATAAGGATTATTCATGACACATGACCAATAAACCATAAAATCTATCATAACCAAACAAAATTAAAAGTTTGTCTGACATACATGTATACATATCCGTGATATGAATAAACGTGCCATTGGTGATTATGAAGCAGAAATAGCTTAATGATATCATGACACAAATGACATTAATTTTAACATTATTATATTATACAATCAAATTTGTAGTCTTTCTCTTTTCACATCATTTTGTATTACCCGTAATTAATATCCATCTGAACAATTTTTGTAAAGACCATATAACAATTTAATCAAATTCATGTATACATTCTACGACTCCTCACCCAGCGTCACTCATCATCATGCAGACACAGATGCACATTAAAACAAGAATCCTGGCCGACACTCATCAATGTTTGGTTCACCTTTGCCCTCTCAATCTTGTATCAGGGTTGAGTTTCTGAGTTTCTATACAAGGATTTTCATTTATCAACTCTTCCCTACATTACTTTTCTGCCCCTAGGGAATACAGAGGCATCCATCCACTCTTGAACTTCCGTCTGTGCTTCGTGCTTCAAATTATCAAAATGAGGACCTCAAATATTCCTGATGAGTTAACACCAACTTCCTGAGTACCATGTTGCAGTAGAGATAGGACTATGAATGCAAGGTAGAAGTGGCTGGGGTAGAGGATGGGAAACTTGCAGCCACGAGAACAGAGAGGAGGAATGTGGACCTACGGAGCAACAAAAGCAGTTAAAGAGAGAAGACGGGTCCAGACGTTTCATTCTTTCTTTCCTACCCTCTCCAAGAATCCAGACTAAATACAGTTGTTTTATCTTCAAAATCAGCTTTATGACTATAATGTCAGAGACTTGCTTTATAAAATATCTCTGTATTCCCTGCAACATGATTTCCTGTAATGGACTTAATCTTTATATTCCATACTTTAATTCAAATTCAATGTGTTGATAAATTGGGAAGGATGATTTATCATCTAAAATCAAAGGATTCTATCAATGTCTTTCTCTTTTCATGGAAGGAACCGTTAAAAAAAAGTACCTCACTTTTGAATTGTTGTGTTTTCATTTTCATTTGTTTCCATATATTTTTTAATTTCATCTCTAATTGCCTGATTGGCCCATTCATTCTTTAGAAGGGTGTTCTTTAACCTCCATATTTTGGGGGCTTTTCCAGACTTCTTCCTGTAATTGATTTCAAGTTTCAAAGCATTGTGATCTGACAGTGTGCATGGTATGATCTCTATTCTTTTATATTTATTGAGGGCTGCTTGATGTCCCAGTATGTGATCTATCTTGGAGAATGTGCCATGCGCACTTGAGAAGAAAGTAAATTCCCTGGCCTCAGGATGTAAAGTTCTAAATATATCCGTCAGGTCCATCTGGTCCAATGTGTCTTTCAAGTCCATTATTTCTTTAGTGATTTTCTGTCTGGTTGACCTATCCATTGCTGTAAGCGGAGTATTAAAGTCCCCTGCTATTAGCACATTCTTATCTATAAGCTTGTTTCTGTTTGTGATTAATTGTTTTAGATATTTAGGTGCTCCCATATTCGGTGCGTAGACATTTATGATTGTTAGTTCTTCCTGATGGATGGACCCTGTAATTATTATGTAGTGCCCTTCTTCATCTCTTGTGATTGTCTTTAATTTAAAGTACAGTTTGTCTGATATAAGTATCGCTACTCCGGCTTTCTTTTGATTTCCTGTAGCATGATATATATTTCTCCATCCCCTTACTTTTAATCTGAAGGTATCTTTCCATCTAAGATGAGTTTCTTGTAGACAGCATATAGATGGATTTTGTTTTTTAATCCATTCTGCTACCCTATGTCTTTTGATTGATCATTTTCTCACACCATGCACAAAAATAAACTCAAAATGGATAAAGGACCTGAACGTGAGACAGGAAACTATCAACACCCTAGAGGACAAAGCAGGAAACAACCTCCTTGACCTCCACCGCAGCAACTTCTTACTTGACACATCCCCAAAAGCAAGGGAATCAAGAGCAAAAATAAACTGTTGGGACCTCATCAAGATTAAAAGCTTCTGCACAGCCAAGGAAACAACCCAGAAAATTAATAGGCAACCAACGGAATGGGAAAAGATAGTTGCAAATGACATATCAGATAAAGGGTTGATATCCAGAATCTACAAGGAACTCACCAAACTACACGCCCGAAAAACAAACAACCCAGTGAAGAAATGGGCAGAAGATATGAACAGACACTTCTCCAAAGAGGACATCCAGATGGCCAACAGACACATGAAATGATGCTCAGCATCGCTCCTCATCAGGGAAATACAAATCAAAACCACACTGAGATACCACCTCACGCCAGTCAGAGTGGCTAAAATGAGCCAATCAGAGAACTCTAGATGCTGGCGAGGATGTGGAGAAACGGGCACCCTCCTACACTGTTGGTGGCAATGTAAACTGGTACAGCCCCTCTGGAAAACAGTGTGGAGGTTCCTCAGGAAACTAACAATAGAACTCCCCTAGGACCCAGCAATAGCACTGCTAGGAATTTACCCAAGGGATACAGAAATGCTGAGGCATAGTAGCACATGTACCCCAATGTTCATAGCAGCACTCTCCACAATAGCTAAAACATGGAAAGAGCCTAAGTGTCCATCCACAGATGAATGGATCAAGAAGATGTGGTTTATCTATACCATGGAATACTACATGGCATTGAGAAACAATGAAATCTGGCCATGTGTAGCAACATGGATGGACCTTGAGGGTGTTATGCTGAGCGAAATAAGTCAGGAAGAGAAGGACAAATATCATATGTGTGCACGTATAGGAGGATTAGGAGGAACTTAACAGAGGACCAAGGGGGAGAAGGGGCGGAAATGGTGGGGGAAAGGGAGAGAGGCAAACCATGAGAGACTCTTGAATGCTGACAAAAACTGAGGACTGATGGATGTGGGGGGAGGAGGGATGGGCATGGAGGACACTTGTGGGGATGAGCACTGGGTGTTATGTGGAAACTAATTTGACAATAAACTATTTGTAAAAAAAAAAAAAAAAAAGTACCTAGCGAAGTAAGAGAAGACACGTTTTAACCTAAAAGAATAACCAGAAGGAAAGAAGGAAGGAAGGAAGGAACAGAAAGACAGAAAAGGTGTGTGTATTGTGTGTGTGTGTGTGTGTGTGTGTGTGAAAAAGAAGTACTATGAGCTGTGTATAAAGCACTGTGCTAAGTACACATCGTATCACATAATCTTTGCAATTCTGTTCCTTAGCTACCCCTGCCTTCCTTTTAGAAATGAGTAGGGGTACCTGGGTGGCTCAGAGGGTTGAGTGTCTGACTTTGGCTCAGGTCATGATCTTACAGTTCATGAGTTTGAGTCCTGCTTCGGGCTCTGTGCTGACAGCTCAGAGCCCGGAGCCTGCTTCAGATTCTGTCTCCCTCTCTCTCTCTGCCCTTCCCCTGCATGTTCTCTCTCTCTCTCTCTTTCAAAAATAAGTAAATACTTCAAAAAAATGAGTAAGTTTTCCCCAGATGAGGGCAGGTGCAGGTAATACTCAGGGACACTGCATGAATTACATAGTTGTGTTGAGATTATTTTTGTTTTAAATATTTTTATTTATTTCTAGAGAGAGAGAGACAGCGTGAGCAGGGGAGGGTCAGAGAGAGAGGGAGTCACAGACTGAAACAGGCTCCAGGCTCTGAGCTGGCAGTCAGCACAGAGCCCGACGCGGGGCTCGAACCCACGAACCGCGAGATCATGACCTAAGCGAAAGTCGGACGCTTAACCGACTAAGCCACCCAGGCGCCCCATGTTGAGATTATTTTATTGGAAGACAGACAAATATAATTTTAGGACTGAATAAGGGACAATGCACTGGGTAGCTGCTGAAAAAGACTTACATAAAAGTGTCATTATAATGTCACTAGTAATGTATTGAAATCAAGAAAATGATGTTTGCTGGAACTCGTCACATGGAATGAACACTATGGTTTAATGAGGACTAACATTCATTTAGGGAGTGTGCATTAGGTGTTAGGCTGTCGTCTAAGAGTTTTATAGGATTACTCACTGAATACTGAAAATAATCCTAGGATGGATTCTTCTTCCTCCTCCTATTACTGTTTTTGCCCTTTTTAATGTTTCAGCAAAATAAGGCTGAGAGATTACGTGTTCTGACTAAAGTCTCACGGAGAACAAGAAATAATGCCCTGCTTTGAACTGGCTGATCTTTCCCTAGAGCCAATGCAATATAACATGCCCTGTAAGGTTGAAGCTGTTTAGGTAACAAGGAACTGAGACCCACAGAAGCATATTTCCATAACAAATAGTGGTGTTTAACTTCTAAGAGGGGTGAATGCAATTAACTGTAGGGCTTTGGCTGCTGGCAAGGACATCCAAGCTCAGAAGCACAGTGGACTGCTCGGGACAGCGGGACAGCAGAGATCTGCTCATGTCCGCAGCAATGGTGACTTGCCTTTCTCACACGTGACCTTACCCACCTTTCCTCTTCCTATCCCAGCCCTCATCCTTTCTCCAAATAAATCACTGAATGAACATTTAAAGAATACCAAGAGTATCAAATTATTAGCCCATCCAGAGTCCCGCCATCCTTATGTAGTTTAAAAATTACAATATGTATGTAAGTGATGAATCACTAAATCCTACACCGAAACTAATATTACACACTGTGTTAACCGAAATTTAAATAAGAACTTGGAAGAAAAAAATAACAATGATAATATGTGTTAACTTTGATAAAACTTATAAGAATTTTATCAAGACTTAGTATGTGGACTGTGTAGAAATATTTAACTTGCATGATATCTATATTTCAGAGAATTATTAGAATACAATGGTAAAACCAAATAGGTGTAAAAAGTTAAGCTGTCAAAATTCCCCATTTACAGATGTCTGGTCTGAAACAGAGAACTCTGACAAGTATGCCAGACTGGAAACTGAAGGGAACTGAGGGGCGTGGCCTCCAGCACCTTGAGCCCTGTACCTGAAGCAGGGACATTAATCTAGGACTTCCCCGGGGGTTAGCCTGGAGCTTTCCCCTCTGAACTTCCTACTCTGAAATTATTTCTTTAATTGATATGAGTGATATTGCAACTTTCCTTTGGTCAGTTTTTCTCAGGTTTGCACAGGAAGTCACCCACAATTCACTCTTTCCTATGTTATTCTTGTCACTGCACAGCACAACGTACAGATGAGGACCTTCTTTACCTAGCTCTTAGGCACCTCAGCTGACCCCGTGGGAACTCTGCTTGTTCTCCCCTCAGATAAGAGCTCTGCCTTCTTTATTAAAACATCTCCTTGCTGGTGTAGTCCTTAAAAATTCTTTTTTTTTTTTTAATTTTTTAATGTTTTTTATTTATTTCTAGGACAGAGAGAAACAGACAGCGTGAGCAGCGGAGGGTCAGAGAGAGAGGGAGTCACAGACTGAAACAGGCTCCAGGCTCTGAGCTGGCAGTCAGCACAGAGCCCGATGCGGGGCCCGAACCCACGAACCGCGAGATCATGACCTAAGCGAAAGTCGGACGCTTAACAGACTAAGCCACCCAGGCGCCCCTAAAAATTCTTGACAAAAGTCCTTTGCTCAGGTACTTTCATGGATAATATCCAAGCATTTTCAACTGCAGCACAATCACTGATCCATCTTTTCAACAATTTAAGAGAAAACATCTGCATTGTCTGTATATGTCTATATCAAATGATTTGCTGTCTTGCCTAATGTTCTGGAACTGCATCCATAGCTTTTTGGCCAGAGTCAAGTACTCTTCTGTTACTGGATAATCTAAAAATAGTTATTAATTAAAATATTGAATGGCTATCATATTAAAAAATTTTCTTGTCATTTTACCTACTACCTCACTTTACTAATAGATCTATCATTGTTCTTTTTTTTTTTAATCAGAGAAAACATAAAACTTCCTAATTTTTGATCCAATTTTCATTTGTGATATTGGTTCAAATGAATGGGAAAATTTCCAGAACCATGCTTCTTTATACTTGACTGTTTATACCTGACAAACAAGTCAATTGTTTGTAAATTCCTCAGTTTGGTTCATTAAACATTTTTATGTATCTGGAGAAGACTTTTCTAAGATAATTTTTTGTAAACTATAATTGCATCTTATTATTAAGGTTGTATTCATTTCTTTGGACCTTCTCCAGTTTCTTATGGTCTAATATCAAAGAAGTCTTTGAAATCACTGAATTTTTAAAATATTTAGGGGTGCCTGGGTGGCTCAGTAGGTTAAGCATCCGGCTTTGGCTCAGGTCATGATCTCAAGGTTCGGTGGTTCGAGCCCCACGTCGGACTCTGTGCTGATGGCTAGCTCAGAGCCTGGAGCCTGTTTCAGATTCTTTGTCTTCCTCTCTCTCTGACCCTCCCCTGCTCATGCTCTGTCTCTCTGAGTCTTAAAAAATAAATAAACTATAAAAAAATAAAAATATTTAATACTTTAAAGTGTTCAACAGAGTTAAATGTTTCTCCTTTATTTTTTTTTAATGTTTTATTTATTTTTAGGAGAGAGAGAGAGAGACAGCGTGAGCAGAGGGTCAGAGAGAGAGGGAGTCACAGGCTGAAAGGCTCCAGGCTCTGAGCTGGCAGTCAGCACAGAGCCCGACGCGGGGCCCGAACCCATGAACTGCGAGATCATGACCTAAGCGAAAGTCGGACGCTTAACCGACTAAGCCACCCAGGCGCCCTGAATGTTTCTCCTTTATAACTCACACTACAGTTGATTTTATTTTCACTGAATCTCCTTAGTGGTAATTGTTTTTGAGAATTCTACTCAAAATTCTACTTCCTTTTCTTTATACAGTTTCCATTCCATCTTGTCTTAGGTTCATCATTCTTTTCTTATAGCCTAAATCTGATTATTCAGACTTAGCTTTATCTTCTTAGTGGTCTTCTTTTCCCATTCATATTTCAATAAATTTATTTGCATTGTCTCAAGGATAATGGCATTCTACCTTTTTAATCACATCCTTTAATCACATCCAAATATTTAATGGTTATTAAAAGATTTTTTTTTTAAAAGAAGACTAAAACATATGCAATAATATTAACCTTGAACTTCCTAAAGATTGTAACTAGAAGTATGGAGTAAAGTATTTATGGCTGTGTAAATAGTTCATCTCACTTCAACATATTTTAACAAATGTTGACTGTTACACACTAAAAATGTAGCAATCCTAGATTTAAAAAGTACAAAGTCTCATAGGGGTGATAGCCACATATAGGGTAATATATCTGTAACAAATTACCTCACAGACCTATGAACACAATAACAGAGTTTATGGGACATGGGCATGGTGTGGGGGAATTGCTGTACCATGATCCCTGGACTTGTTTTATTTATGAAAGACACTTCCTCAGACATAACATCTTTACTGTGTTCTGAGATGAAGGGATTCTAGTGAGTTTATAAAGAATAAGGAATGATGGTGATACATTAAAACAGCCTCAAATCATAATACTTTCCATGATTATGAA